>CAWUFW010018739.1:0-210921 GCA_963921515.1 Calotriton arnoldi | reverse complement strand
CACTTCAAATCACTGTTAATATATTGGGATGTCAGAGCGGGGTAGGTTGTCAACATTTTCAGATCTGACACTGATCACCTGGAATGTCCGGGGGCTTAATAATGCTAGGAAGGGGAAGCAGGTCTTGCATTATTTACAGCGTCACAGGGTGGACATTGCATTCTTACAGGAAACACACCTGCCCAAAGCTGCCACCACCACTTTCGCGTCGGGCTGGGGACCGCATCGCTACTTTGCAGGGTATAAAACGTATGCGCGGGGTACGGCTGTCATGATTCATGAATGTCTTCCCTTCCAATTTTTAAAAGCACACATTGATAATGAGGGTCGCTACACGATGGTGGCGGGTCACTTGATGGGACACAGTATGGCGTTCATCTGCGTATTCGCACCTAATGTCGATAGTCCAGAGTTCTTCCAAGGCCTTTGCACACAGTTCCTACAATTAGATGCAGAATGTACATGCATGGGCAGAGATTTTAATCTCCTGTTGGACCCTGCGCAAGAGAGTATGCCCAACTCGTCAGACACCAAACCCAGCGCATGCCACATATTGCTGGATATGTGCGATTCTGTTGGCCTGGTGGATGTGTGGCATCAGCGCAACCCGGGAGATGCCGCTTACACCCATTACGCCGCCCAATATGGTACTTGGACTAGATTAGATTATTGGCTTGTCTCCCGCCAACTTGGCAACGTGGTATAAGGCATCCCAGCATCTCCCTAGCACATATTCTGACCACTCCCCAGTGGTATTGCAAGTACGCGTCCCTAGACCAGAGGGCTGTGACAGGATGTGGAGATTCCCCGGGCAGGCACTGAGGGATGAAGTGTTTAGTTCCGAACTTCGGTAGGCCATACTTGAATACTTTGAACTGAATAAAGGATCAGTGAGCTCGTGGGACATACTCTGGGAGGCATTTAAAGCCTCTATGCGTGGAGTATGCATCTCTAAGCATTCTGGGGTTCAAAAAGATTTGCATAGTATGATTGGGCATATTGAGAAGCAATTAGATATGCTAGATAGAGATCAGGTTGCAAGGCCTGACCCCTCTCTGCTCAGCCACCGACTAACACTCTTGACAGGGTTCAGAGAAGCAGCGGAGCGTGAGATTCATTTTTTAAGCAGGTATGCTATTGCAAGGCGTTATGGGGAGGGTGACAGACCTGGCCGCACGTTGGCGCGGCTACTGAGACCCTCGGCCGGGCGTTCATACATCACCTGCATCCGTTCCTCAACCGGGCAGACCCTAACCGATACCCCAGATAGCAAAGATGAATTTTTAGCATATTATTCCACATTACATGCAACACGGGTGACGCATAGCGGGGAGACCGTAATGGCTAGCTTGCAGAGATTTCTATGGTGGGGCTTGAGAAGTTCATGCAGCAGTTTCTGGCTGAGCCATTCTCCGCCGAGGAAATAAGTAGCGCCATAGATGCCATGAATGGCTCCAACGGCCCCAGGCCTGGACGGTTTTACTGGTATCTTTTATAAAACCTATAAGAACTTATTAGCGCCCTATCTATTAGAGGTTTATAATGAAGAACTCGAACACAAGGAACGTGAGGCTGTAATAATCCTCCTTCCAAAAGCCGGGAAAGATCCGCTTCTATGCGGCTCTTACAGGCCGTTATTACTTTTAAACCTAGACTACAACATTTTGGCTAAAATGATTGCGCTGAGATTGGCCTTGTTGCTGGACCGCATTATCTACCCGACTCAGTCGGGCTTTGTCCCCCATAGGTCAACTGCTTTAAACCTGTGCACATTATTTGCAGTAATACATAGGATTGCTCTGGAGGTCCCTGCGGCTGCTGTCATACTCGCCACCGAAAAGGCCTTCGACTCCTTGCAGTGGCCCTTTTCTTAGCAGTGATGAGAAAGTTGGGTATCCCTAAGGGATTCATTAACCTTACTTCGTTGCTTTACACCGCGCCCACCGCTAGGCTTCAATTGAATGGCACACTGTCCCCTTCGTTCGCTCTCTCCTCGCGGCACCAGACAGGGCTGCCCACTCTACCCACTGCTCTTCATATTGGCACTGGACCCTCTGGTTAGCCATTTCCAGGAAAGATAACTGCACAGTGGTCTCTAGTTCAAAACTGGTCCTCTTCTAATTTCCCTATATGCGGATGATATCATCCTATATGTCCGAAACCCCCAGGAGAATTTGGAACCGCTCATCAGAGAGATTATCCGTTTGGCATTTTTCAGGGCTGGGTAAAAATTGGGGAAAATCGGAAATTTTCCCCCTGACGCCGAACACTGTTCATTGGGAATGTGAGTTCCCGCTGATGTGGTGTGAGGATTCGGTCAACTATTTGGGTATTCGGAGCCAAAGAGAAAACAAGCAAATTATTAGACTAAACTACGGCCCTGTGGCGCATAACCTGGAGCAACAGGTCGAGCGTTGGTTGAGGCTCCCACTTCCCCTTGCTGGTCGAGTTGCACTTGTGAAGATGATTGTCCTCCCAAGGTTTTTATATCTGTTTCACAACATTGCTATCCCGCTCCCCAACACTTTTTTCCGCACTTTGCGTTCTCATCTCATCATATTGGTCTGGGGGGGAGGAAGACCTAGAGTTAGCTGGGACACCATGTCCTTACCATATGAGAGAGGTGGTTTTGTGGTCCCCAATCTTCAGATCTACTATTTGGTTGCTCAGTGGAGTTTCGCACACTCCTGGTATCACCCGGACGCGCGGATCCCTTACACTAGACCTGAGGCTGACCTGGTGCTCCCGGCGCCCCTATGTAGGGTGCTGCAGCGGGGCTTTCCCAGGGATCCCCGGGATATCCAAACAGTTTGCACCACTAGCTGGGCCTGGCGTAAGTTGACGAAAGTGACTGGAGGTGGCGCTCTTTACTCATCGGAGATCCCTGTCAATACTAACCTCTGGAGCCCCATTACGGAAGAAAAACTGGCACAGCGTACACTCACTACATAGTCAATAAATAAGATTGGGGATCTGTTCCCAGGGGGCTATGATTTGTCTAGCACAGTGGGCGGGAGGTTCAGTGAGGCAACATTCATGGATTAATTTGTATTTAGCCAGATACGGAGGGCGCTCAGAGCTAAGATTCCGGAGTACCCTTTGGAGCCCGAGTCCTTCCCTCCGCTTACTCTCTTAGTCACAAGTTCCAGGGGAGAACACCTAATCTCGAAGCTATACAAAGCATGTATGTCTTTAGTCCCTAGCAGGGAGGCCAAGATACAGGAGGCATGGGACCGGGACCTTGGGCACCCAATTCAAGACTCTCACTGGTCCTTTTGTTGTGCACAAACGAAAGAGGTCTCCTTAAACAGCAGACATAATCTCATACACTTCAAATATTTGTGGAGGGTCTATATGACCCCGGCAAAGGTTCACTCCATTGATCCCAATCGACCACACACTTTTGTCCTAAGTGCGGTAGCCCGCAAGCCTATTTTGCCCACCTGACTTCGAACTGCGCTAAGATTGGGGACTTCTGGAGATCCATTTTCAGATTAATAACACAAATGACCCACCTTGAGATGGTCCCTACACCTGAGGTCGCCTTGTTGGGCTATGTGGGGGTCTCCCGAAGAAGTTGTGCAAATTCACAGCCATTGCCCTTTTGCTCGCAAAGAGGGAAATAGCTCTCAAATGGGGAAGTAGGGCCTCCCCACAGTGAAAGATTGGCTCAATAGCCTCACATACTATAATACTAATTGTGGCTTTTATGCTACAACCCATCCCTCGGCATCCAGGCAAAATGACATTTGGGAGCCTCTTAAAAATTACTTACTGTAGATTAGTGCCGCCCCTATTTCACAACAGCCTGCTGGGATAGTCCCCACTGGGGTGGGCTAATTCATGTTCCACCCAACTGCTCAATTGTTGTGTTTATTATGTCAAGGAAAGTGCGGTCAGACAGTGAGGGAGAGCCCGCTGGTCCGGGTTGGTCAGATGTTGATATCACAATTTAGGATATATATGCTACCCTGAGACATTGGTGCGTTGCAAGCTTGAGTACACTTGTTTTGCAAATGATACTTGTCTTTATTCTTACTAGATTTCTATGATCACAGTGAATGACCATGCAATGTTGTAAGCAATACGAAAATGATAAATAAAGTTATAAAAAATAAAAAGCTGTCACTTTGTAAATCACCTCCTAGCAGTGTCTGGGAGATTTGTGGCCTCTTTAGTCAAGGAGTGCATGCCAGACATCTGTGACATGCTGTGGCATGTGCAAGGTTTGTGATGAAAGAAATCCCAAAATTTGTGGAATGAGACTTTGTGGATGATTGTGTAAGAAAAAGAAATGCATGGGGCAAGTCCCAGAGTGAAAGAAAAGAAGGGATATTAGTTTATAAATTATTGAAAATCAAGTGTGGATTTGTGGCATGTAAAAGCAAAATGACATGAAAATAGAAGAACGACACACCCTTTTTTCGTGACACATAGGCTTTGGACAAAACTCAACAACAGCAAAAAAATGGTCCAGTGGTAGTTCACATGGGCTTTGAGTGCCTTTTTTTTTAACAAGGGTTCAAACACCAGCTGGAGAAATTCGATTTTAATATTCTTTTCTATTTTTTTCGATTTTAACCAAATGAAAGATGCCCTTTTGTAAATCACCCCTTAGCAGTGTCTGGGAGATTTGTGGCCTTTTAGTCAAGCCAGTGCATGTCAGACATTTGTGACATGCTGTGGCATGTGGAAGGGGGTCAAGGTTTGCTATGAAAGAATTCCCTTAATTTGTGGAATGAGACTTTGGGGATGGTTGTGTAAGAAAAAGAAATGAATGGGGCAAGTCCCAGAGTGAAAGAAAAGAAGGGCTATTTGTTTATAAATCACGAAAATCAAGTGTAGATTTGCGGCATGTAAAAGCAAATCAACAAGGAAATAGAACACGGACCAGACACTCTTTCTATGACAAAAATGCCTTAAGCAGCAAAAACATCCAGTGGTACAGATGGTACAGTGGTACCTAACAAGGGTAATGAGTGCTTTTAGACCAGGGTTCAAACCCCAGCTAGGGAAAATCAATTTTAATATTCTTTTCCATTTTTTTTCTAATTTAAACAAATGAAAGCTGTCCCTTTGTAAATCACCCCCTAAGCAGTGTATGGGAGATTTGGGGCCTCTTTAGACAAGCCAATGCATGTCAGACATTGGTGACATGCTGTGGCATGTGGAAGGGGGGAAAGGTTTGCTATGAAAGAAATCCCTTATTTTGTGGAATGAGAATTTGGGGATGATTGTGTAAGAAAAAGAAATGCATGGGGCAAGTGCCAGAGTGAAAGAAAGGAAGGGCTATTTATGTTTAAAATATGAAAATCAAGAGTGGATTTGTGGCATGTAAAAGCAAAACAACATGGAAATAGAAGAAGGACCAGCACACTCTTTCCATGACAAAAAGGCTATGGGCAGCAAAAATGTTCAATGGAACAGATGGTACAGTGGTAGCTAACATGGGCTATCATTGCTTTTTGACCAGGGTTCAAACCCCAGCTGGGAAAAATCGATTTTTATATTCTTTTCCATTTTCTTCTAATTTAAACAAATGAAAGCTGTCCCTTTGTAAATCACCCCCTAACAGTGTATGGGAGATTTGGGGCCTCTTTAGTCAAGCCAATGCTGGTCACACATTGGTGACATGCTGTGGCATGTGGAAGGGGGGCAAGGTTTGCTATGAAAGAAATCCCATATTTTGTGGAATGAGAATTTGGGGATGATTGGGTAAGAAAAGAAATGCATGGGGCAAGTGCCAGAGTGAAAGAAAGGAAGGGCTCTTTGTGTTTAAAATATGAAAATCAAGAGTGGATTTGTGGCATGTAAAAGCAAAACAACATGGAAATAGAAGAAGGACCGCACACTTTTTCCATGACAAAAAGGCTTTGGGCTCCTAGATGAATACAGCAAATCAGATGGTGTAGTGGTAGCTAACAGGGGTTATGAATGATTTTTGACAAGGGTTCAAGGCCCATAACTTATGTATTTGGAATTTTTTATTATGTTTTTGTTAATTCAACCCAGATGGAAGATATATCTTTAAAAAACATCCACTAGCACTTCTGCGGGGTTTATAACACAATTATAGCTCAAACAACATATCCACAAAATGTGGCACGCTGTGGCATATGTCATGGCATATGCCACATGCCAGACTTGGGCTCCAACCCCTTCTCGCGTCCGTACGGTGAATTTGCCGCCTCACATTGGAAGTGATTCCATCCGATACAGGTCAGTTCACAGCGATCGAGCGTTCGGTAATACTTGCTAGTTGTTTTGAGAGATATTAACGATATAGACTATTCCACATTTAGCATTTGCGACAGTCCGTAGGGAACTGTTTCCTGCTTAGACTAATTTGCCAATGGATGCGCGATGTTAGTTTCAAACTAGTTACGGTACATGTGTGCATAGCTCTACTGCTCTCTGGGACACCCTTTCACATAAGTTACTGTTTTTTAGTCCTCAACGACAGAGCGGGACCGACGTGTTTTGTATAACACCTAGGGTATTACTTTACTCGTATGAAAAAAGGGAAGTGCTTATGCTCATTAACTTTATGGGAATATATATGTTGTTTGGATTCTTCGGATACGGACTATTAACATTCTGTTTTTGGATTAACAGGGATTTATCACGGTCCCCGTTTTGGTTCAGACTACATAGTTTGCTACCGGGTAAGACTTTTGCGAACCCAGCATCCTCACTAATACACCACTGATCACTTCGTACTTGTGCATAAGTAGAAGTCTCCACATAGCCAGTTGCCTGTCACATGTACGTTCCTTAATTTTCTTTCTGATATTTTCAATTCACGCTTTTTTAACCATGCAACTAACAACATATGTTTGCATTTTGACCATGCCATCCGGGACATGGGGACTCACCTTACATGCATGTCTCTGTTCTTGTGTATGTTTTCAAACTATATTTGGATCTCTACTTCAATTTCAATTTTCTAACAATTGCATGACACCCAATATGACTTCCCCATCACTGGCATCTCTTCATACTGGAACTTCATTTTATATACTCACATGTTATATTTCTTTTTGTCAGTTGCTCTCAAGATATCGGAACTGTTTCTGACATTTATGAGAAGATTTATCGTCAACTTTAGAATAAGCAACTTCACTTTGTGTACACTGTTCCTTGCTGCATATATGTGAGTTTTCCAGTCAATACTATTTTGAGAGCGCACAGGACAGACTATGGGGTTTTATTACTTGACAATTCATTAACATTAGTCTTAAGATTCATGAGACCTTCCTCTCTTCTTTCTTCCTCGATACTAGCTTCTCGCAAGACAAGCAACACATGGCCATCCATTGTAGTGCTGCTCTCTGAAAATAGAACTTACACCTGTAGAGGCTCGGTTCGATATACTTTTTCCGGTGCCAGGAATCCACATACAAATCTAGGTGGGACACTAGATTCCTTTTACCGCATACAGCAAATAGGCATTGTTCTTCACATGCTTTGATTATAACTTTTATAATTTATTATTTAAGGCACATAGGTACCTTTCTGAGTTAACACGAACTCATGCACAAATGGGTCTTGTATATCTGCACATTCTTTATGATATATGGTTTGGGCCCACCTTTATTATGTACTTCTGTGTTTGGCACATCTTCATATTGACCTATACATATTGTAGGGACGGGCCCTGTGGTTTACTATACATGTCGACTCTGGATCAAACTGCTGAAGATGGCATTACTTTTTCTACCGGAAACAGAGGTTTATTGGCAACTCTCTATGGTGCTTGTCTCTCTCTCTCTCTCTCTCTCTCTCTCTCTCTCCATTTTCTTTTCAAATTGTTTTGGTTCATCTTCTAAATGATGTTTACAAATTGTTATACAGCCTTGAAAAAGTCACTGCGTGACGAAACACGTCAGCTGGTATTCACTTTTGGGAACGGAAGAATTTGAATTTGTGAAACATGAATGTACAGAAGAATATCTAAAGTACGCATTTCTACAATAAAGAAAATTCTCTACCTAACACAAGTCCTTACTTATTGAACATTATATGTTTTCTGTAATTACGTATTGAGTGCTGGGGTTTTCCCCAATTTTTTTCCAAAGTGCAAATAATGTCGGGGCCAACAGACAGCCCTGTCATAGGCCGTTCCTTATCTCAATGTTTTCTGACAGACTACCATCTTTATCCAGTTCTATTCTTGCCTAATTCCACTTTTGGAGTTCTTTCAGGATGCCTAGCAAACACCTTGAAATTCCGAGTTTCTCTAGGTTATAGCACAGTATCTCACAATTTACTAGTTCAAATATCACCCAGAAGTATATGACTCAGTAAAATAAATTCCCCTTACAATCCATTGCCTTCCTGTCAATTGACTATAGTTTGAAATAATGACCCATCGTAGAGTGCCCATTCCATAAATCCTTCTTGCTCATTGGAGATCAGGGAATACTCATCAACCCATTCCTTCAATCTCCTAAGGACAAATATTCCGTAAACTTTCACCTCTACATCCATCAAACTGATCAATCTATATTTCTTAGGGCCTGAGGCCGGGTCTTTTTTATGTAAAGGTTTGATGATTGCACCCTTCCAATTTTCCGGCATCGAATGCGTTAATGTCATTGCTCCAAATACCCTGCAAAGAATCTCACCCCACCAGCCAGTATTTTTCTTTATCATTATAGCTGGAAGAATAGCTGGCCCCACTGCTCTTCTTTAATGAAAGAGCCTTTGTGAGTTCCTTTATAGATTTAACACTGATGCTTTTTAAAAGCTCCCTGTTGTTAAAGGGACCTGGAAAAAGCACTATATAACCATTAGCATAGGTATCTTCTAGATGTTTTATCCAAGCTGCTTCCGAAACCATACAATCTATTGAAGGTTGATTATTTCCCACTCCAAAGTGCAGTAATTTCCTAAATTTCCTTATATCTTTAGAAGAGATTACTTGTAGCATTTCCTTCCAACTTGACAAAACTTTTTTCTCCATTGTTTTCTTGTGCTTGTACAGTAATCTACCTATTTTTCTCTCCACATAAACACCCCGCTCTCTTCTCCACCACTTGTGAAGATACCTAAGCTTACTTTTTAGTTTTTGACATTCTGAGCCTCATTACGATGTCGGTTACGGTATGACTGACATCTGGTGCCGCGGTCCGACCGTCGCATTATGTTGGGGCGGTCAGAGGGACCGAATGACGCTTCCGACGAGCTCACGGAGCCCGTCGGACCATTGGTCGGAGTGTAATACCTTACAATAGGGGCAGTGCCTGCTCAGGCACCGCGATAGGGATTACGATGTCCCTTTCAGACAGCCTTTCAATGGTGGTCAAACGGCCATAGAAAGGCTGTCGGAAACGGACTTTGGGGGGCCCTAGCAGGGCCCCCATCCCTCTGTGGCCTCTACTATGAGGCCTGGGGACACCTGTGGTGCCCCCCCAAAGATTCATACAACGTGTGCCGGGTACCACATGGTGCCTGCCACGCGGTGCATGGATGTTTGAAAACATCAATATTTCCAATGCGGCTTGTGCTGCAGCCCTTTTCCATCCACAATGGAAAAATGGATGTTTCCAACTGCCTCATGGGTGGACGCATCTTAATTTTTCGGATGGAACCACCGACTATAGTCGGGCGGTTTTCATTCCGAAATGATGTGTGCGTCCAACCGGCATGGTAATAAGGCCCTCTGTGTCGAACCACCTTTTGTTTATTGAATTACCCTTTTGATCCCTTTATGGTAAACTTATAATCTTTCTATGTTCAATTCTTATGCAATTAATAACTTCAGTGATTATCACATTACTTCCGTTTTTCTACTTTCCACTGTACTTGACATTTTGCAAGCACTTCCAACTCTCTATCGTCTATTCTAGTTGTTAACCTTCTTAGGCAGTTAACATCAGTTATAAGAACCTTATCTCTTTCCTTTATGGCCCTAAACTGTCAAAATACTTGCAAACATAGGTGGTCTCTTCCATCAACTATAAGTAGACGTAATTCTACAAATAAGTGAAAATACTATATTGGCACAAATACGTAATCAATCATACATTTTTGTGATCCTACACGGAAAATTTGGGCTGCTGGTACATTGGATGGGAAGCGCCCATTCAAACAGGTTTTGCATCACCTCTAACCACTTCTTGTCCATCCTCGAGCAAGTGCTGACAAGAAAAAATGGCTTTGTGATATTGTGGGTGTAGAATAACTCATTATGCAGGACATTATTTAGATACATTTTTGCATTAAAATCTCCACTTATCAACATCAACCCATTACAATCATCATACATATAATCCTGTGCATCATGTAAAAAACTGTTTACTTGATACACATTATATGATCTTCCGGCCATAAGCGCATACACATTCCCTACAATTAGATATTCTATATTAGCTGAGTTCTGGTAGAGATCTAGTTTGCATATTTGTACCCAGTTGCATCCTGAGGGGAGGACTTTTACATACCTCGCTATCCCAACAGGTGCTAAAGTTAACCACCCTCCTGATAGGAATCCCTGAGGGTTTTCCTGTGCATTGATGTTTATTTATAAAAATACCTCAAACATCATCAACTCCTGACCCAGCCATGATTCCTGAATACATATAATATCATTCTCTTTCAATATCACATCTAAATTTCCTAAATTTCTTAATCTTCTCAAACCATGAGCATTCCATCTTGCAACTCTAAGGCTGTGCGGAAGAAGAAGTTTCCCCTAATCAATATTATTTAAATCCACCACTGCATGTTCATCTTGATTTAGATGTGCATAATAATCCACTGGCTGTCTTTTATGCTCCTTTTTTAGCTCTTATACGGAACCTTTCCTTTTCATCCTATCCATATTTACCCACTCTAAACCCTTGTTCCTCTCTCCATACATTTCTAATTTGTTCATTTGTTAAAGCTGCATGATAATGAGGGTTGGGATTTCTCAATTTCATTATTAGAGATTATTCTAATACACTTCCCATTCAGATCCAATTCCTCCTTAAATAGGAAGTATTTTACTAAACGGGAGCGGAGCACCAACTTTATTATGTCCTTCCCTTTATTCGTTGTTCAAAAGCCCACTCGACTTATATCATCTGATGATATTGAGGATAATGCCTTACAATTCCTAAATATTCCTAGGAGGCATTCTCTATTTAATGGTCACAATTTTGCACTTTTTCCTCTTTTTACAAACATCCACATAGATACACAAATTTATATCTTTCTCCACCATAGGTTGTCTCAGTTTACCTGTCTTCCCATTCCCTTCTTCCCTCAGAATTTGGGGGTTGTTGCTTACCATTCCTTGAAATGGAGGCATATATTGTCTTATAACCTTTACCTTGTCATCTTCTATCTGCATTTGTCTGATTGCTGTTTTTAACCCCATACTTATGCTCCTTTGAGGATACCCTACTCTACCTCCCGTTCCTTGATTGTCCTACTTTGCATTCATTACTTTCTTTCTCTAACACAACTTGAGCATTATCCTTCCTGCTTTGGGTGAGTATTGTATTCATTCTTTTTCTTCTCTGCAGTAATCTACCTTTTTTTCCTCTACTCCTCACCCTATTTTTTGAATATTTTAAGGACCAACCTCTCTTATAAAATATATAGCTTCCTCTTTTTTTAATCAGCATAGGTTTATATGAAACAAATACTGTGCTTGCCTCACTCGTATTAACATCAGAGCCCTTCGTGAGTGCTCCCATTGGACTCACAAGAGCTGGCATACAAGAATTTATACTTTGTAATTTGGCCACTATTGTTTTTTGCAGGATTGCTTCATTTTTCATTATGTCATTTTTCAATAACATTGATTCCAATATCCATAAAGTGTTCTCTGCATTGGTAAGAGTGCATCCAACATTGACGTAGAAGGGCAAGTTGAGGTGTCTGAAAGCCATTGAAGAGAGTCAATATCATACTGACCATGAAAATTATCCTGGGGGCTGCCACCCGCTGACCCCGTTTCTAAGTGCCTGACATTTCCTCCCAAATTAGATAGGGAAGCATTCTCATTGCTGTCACTTCTTGACTCATCCGTTCCACTTTTGAAACTCTGCATCCTGGTTACCAGGTTAGAGGAAGATGAAAGCCTTGTGTCCAGCAAATTGAATCCCAGGAAAAGAGATCCATTAAGCTGTGATACATTTTGTTGTAGAGGGACTTCTTTTTCAGAGGACATATTAAACCCCATATATTCATAAGATTTGGCTGAATCTCACTCCTGTCTTACTCTAAAGTGCTACTCTCCAAACCTTTTTGTGGAAGCAGGCTGGGACGATACGGAAGGTGTTGACTTGAAGCCTCGATTCCTGCCCGAGATGGTAATTCACATCCCCCTAGTTTGCTTACTGATCGTTTGTCTAACGGGGAGTCTGGCAGACCGTTGTCTCTGCCAAGCATAGATCTTGCAAGACTGGGTTCATCCCACTTTTCCTTGTTTTACATTTTCCCTTTTCTGCAGCCTTAGGACATCTCCCTTTTTTTTGTTTGCTGGCATCCTGCTATGTACATGCACATCGACAGTGCAACAAAATTAAGGGGAATTTAATGATATTCACTGAAGTCCTGGGATATCAATGTTTGTAGCACTGGCTTTAGGGGGATGCACTGCAGGGAAACTCTAAACTGCCGCACTTGATTAGCTTTATGGCACCACTAAAAAACACATAAGGACTTCTATTTACCAAATTAAAAATTCACTTACCTCCTCCTTTCCATAAACTGCGTCTACTTAGAACTGTCCAGCCGCCTCTTCCACACACAGCCTTATTTCCTGAGTCTAATGGGCTGCCCTGGACGTTGACCACTGTCTTTTGCTCTTATTTCCTTCTGTTGCACTCTGTCCTAGAGTTTTCTTGAGAAATGTTTCCTTTGCAGAAAACACCAGCACCCTTCTTATATATGAAACGGCTTCCTACAGTAGAGCCTAAAGGCACTAAACCCCACAGGTCGTCTGGCTCTGACCACTGTCTAGTGATGCGCTGCCACATGCTTGCCTCCCACTGGCTGCCAGGTGGGGTGAAGTCAGAGGTGGCAGCAGATCGCGGTACTAGAGACAAGCCTTGGCACAGAGTGCCAAGTACGCCGCTCAGACTATGAGGGTAGTGGACGCTTACTCCCTGCCAGACTTACTATGTTGGAGGGGAGGGAGGCAACAACTCTACACTCCTCTCATTCTTACCTTCTTTTTTTCTTCAATTTCCCGTCAATGAAGCTAGCCAGATCGCATACGTTGCCTGTGGACCATTGCTGGCTGCTGGCAGTTGGATGACAGGCGCAGACTGTTGGTGGGTGTTGGCTGTCGACTAATGCGGGTGCAACAGCACCAGTTTTGGCAATGACATGCTGACAAGCTGAATGGCTTGTGGGCAGGCACGGGCACAGCAGGAGTATGAGGACCTTCCAGAATCTATCAGGAGAAAACCATGAGGGTGTAATAATTATCACATAGCTTGACACTCCTATCCCTGTGAAATTAGGATATATACAGGGATCAGAATTTAGCCCTAAACTTGTAATGATGGCCAAAGAGCCCTTTTCAGAAAGGTTTTCTCATTCTATGTAATGACAGAGTTGCAATGTGTTCATCCACAAAGTATGTGCATGTATGTATCCGCTAAAATCTAGCCTTGTACTCTCAACAGTTAACAGTGCACTTAGTTTTACCCCAAAATGGTTCTGGCTTAAGTAATGTACAAAGTGCAGATAAGTACATAAGTGAACACATTTTTTGTGGGAGGTTTATTGGAAACTTAGCCTTATTTCAACAAGTGGTTACAGGTGGAAGGCACTGGTATTTATTTTTGGGGCCAGGATCTCTTTTCCACAACAGACTATGGGCCAGATGTATCAAGCTATTTTGCGATCGCAAACTGCCGTTTACGAACGCAAAATGGCCTTATCCAATGTATGAAAGCTTTCGCAATCGCAAAATTGGTAATCGCAAAAAATGCGAATCCTAATTTTTCTAATTCAAATTTTGCGAATCCCAAATTGCGAATTCGCAATTTGGGAATCGCAGACCAATGTATGAAGCCTTCGCAAATTGCGAATGAACCAAAATTCACAATTTTGCACGTGCAAATTACCACCAACTCAAGTCAGGTGGTAACCAGGTGCAAACTATTTAAACAGGCCTAGAGGGCCTCAGAATGTTTCACAATGGCGGCGCTGTATGTCATAGCGAGGAGGATGCAGATTCAAGCAGCAACCCAGAGAAGGAGGAGGAGACAGGAACGCATATACAGAGTGTGCATAACCCTGTTTCAGCAGACAGAGGAAGAAATCCATGACAAATATAGACTAGACTCAGCAACAATACTAGACCTGATTGCTGACCTACATCCAATACTGGAGCATCAGGCCCGCAGGATCCAAGCCGTTCCCACACATGTGCAGGTCCTATGTTCACTGCACCTACTACCATCAGGGAGCTACCAGGGGGTGATAGCTGCAGCAGGAGCGGTGTCCCAAAGTTGCGTTTCACGCTTCTTAAATGCTTTCTTAGATGCAATGGTACAGAGGATACACCATTACATCAGATTTCCCACTACACAACAGGTATTGCAGCAGACCAAATTGGATTACTACCAGATAGCCCAATTCCCACATGTAATTGGGTGCGTTGGTGGGACAATGTAGCCATCTGTCCCCCCTCAGCCAATGAGTATGTGTTTATGAACAGGAAATCCTTTCATTCACTCAATATCCAGGTCATATGTAATGCCTCACACATTATAACTGACATAGTAGCCAAATATCCTGGTAGTACGCACGATTCATTCATATTCAGACACAGTGGAATATACACACGTCTCACTGGGGGTGAATTTGGCGAAGGATACCTGCTAGGTAAATGCATGTAACTCACTCTGATAGACTCCTTGGATCTGTAGAAATAGGAGAGTGATTAATCTATTGCCTTTCATCCTGTAGGTGACAGTGCATATGCTGTGCGCTCCTTTATACTCACACAATACCTTAATCCTGCAACTCAGAGTGAAAGGAAATACAATGCTGCACACAAGTCGACGCGCAATGTCATAGAGCGGACATTCAGCCTACTGAAGAGTAGGTTCCGCTGCCTACACAAAAGTGGAAGTGCACTGCAGTATAGGTCAGAGATCTCTTGTAAAATTGTGGCCACTTGTGCCGTGCTGCACAACCTAGCAACAACCAATGGCATACCATTGGACCTCACAGATTCGGAGTCTGATGAAGAGGATGAACCACGTCCACCTCGCAGAGCAGCAGGTGGTGTAGGTGCAGCAAATGGCAGACAGAACGTGATGAAATAACACGCAACTATTTCTAGGTGAGTAATGATGACACAATGCACCTCATGACTTTTGTTCAACTGTGTTTTTATTCACCTTAACATCAGGTAAACTGTGTGCACACAGCCATCAACTCCTTTCTTGTGTGTGAATTTTGTAGGTCAACATGGCATTTATACTGACCAGGCACAACATTCAGCACTCATCATCATATGCAATGGGTTAGCTCACCCATTGGCATGCCTCGGTCACACCACTGACTACTTTTTACGGCCACGCACAGCACTAGAGCGGTCATTGTGTACACTGGCCTCCCTTGATGAGGCCTCAGATGCCGTACCTTGCCTTGCACTCCGCCGTCGGGGCTCAGTCACCGGTGCAGTAATGCTGCTGAGGCTGGAGGCCTCCTCACTGTCCCCTGCACCCAGTATACTTGTCCCAGCTGTAGTAGCTGTCTGTAGCTGTTCAACAGCAGTGGTGACCTGCACCAATCCCCTGGCAACATCATTACTGCAGTGGGCCATTTCCACCTGCATGGACACAGTGCGTCTGGACAGGACAGCTGTGGCATTGCTCAGATGGTTAACTGCCTTTGTGTAACCATCCAAACGGCTAAATACGTGGCGCTTTTCGCTGCGTTTGGAGGCATGCTCCCTCTGCATGGTGGTACAGAGATCTTTAATCGCTGCTGTCATGTCCCTGAGACTTTCTGCATTTGCCCTATGGCCCTCTGCTACTGTGTTATTCATCTCCCTGATGCTGTCCCTAATGTCAGCCATGTTGTGATTCAGACACACCAGCTGCCTTTGCATTGACCGCATGCTTTTCAATTGCAGCCGCTGCCCCTACACCATAGTGCCCTCCAGCCCAGCAATGTCAGAGGATCCCTCTCCTTCCTCAGCAGCACTGTGTGCTCTTGCTCTGCGTCTCCTGCGATTGGTGTTGCTACGCTGCAAGTGGAACTGATCACTTTGAGGCTGTGCCTGCTCATCTGGCCGTGACTGTGGCTCTTCTTGGATGTCTTTCCCTTCTACCTCCAACTCCTGTAGTGGAGCCACAGTGTACCTGCGTGGTCTTGGTGCAGGTGTTGTTTGTGTTCTGGTGTCTGTCTCTTCTTACCCTGCCTGTTCCTGGATCTCCTCTGGCTCATCTATTGGTGTGTCTTCACCCTGTGGCGCAGGTTTATCTGTGAATATAGCAAAACTACTTATTATGTGTTCTTTTTTATGTTATATGAAAATGAAATGTACTTGAGTTGGTATACCAAAATGGTGTGTTTTAATTGGTTGTTTACTAGTGGGTCTCAACTGCAGCTATGTTGCTTAGAATCATTGTTTTCCTATCTTATGTGTCTGACTGCATCTCCCATGATGCATTGCTGGGTGGTAACCAATATGTGGACTGGAGTGGGAATTTAACTTTTTTCATTATGTTATTTCTAAGTGGGGTTTTTGGTGAGTCATGGGGCAGGTGTATTTTAGCATGCATCCTACCTTGGCTGGTGTTGGCTGTGGTTGAGCTGTCGATGTCTGCTACACCACTGATGGATTCAGGCTGTAGGGTTGACTCCACCAAGTCCTCAAGGGGGGTGGACGCCGGCTGTGTTGATGGTCCTTCACCGGTCTTCTTGGCGTCCGCAAGCCTGCTTGCCACCTTCTCCTTTGCCCTTGAGCGCAAGTCATACCAGCGCTTGCGTAGGTCTTCTATGGAGCTCGGTGTGACCCCTATGGCGTTGACTTTCGCTTGGCTATCCAGCCAGATCTTCCTCTTCTCTGACTCGGGGATGTGAAGGGATTTTTTTCCCAAACAGTTGCTCATGGCTCTTCACCATTTCCTCAATTTGGACCTCCAATTCTTTTTCACTGAACTTTTGCTTTCTCTTGCGTCCTGCAGCCTCCTTTGCCTTCTCCTGTGAAGCCATGCTGTGTATTTGTGCCTGTCTCTGCACTCTGGATGTTCTCCTGAGTGGTGTGCTCCTGCTCTCAGCCTCCTACACAGCCTCAGGCACTCACAAACAGCATGGGGAAACTCACTTCCTGGTTGTGCGGTCATCAAGCTGCATCGGAATAGCAGATTCGCAATTTTGGGATTTTTTATTTTGCAAATTCGCTATTACAGAATCGCTAATTGGGAATCTGTATTTGCGAATGTGAATATTACCGATTCGCAAATCTTTTGCACATTTTTCCTGCATTGCAAAATGCTTTTTTGATACATCTGGCCCTATGATCCAAAGCAAGAAAGAACATTCAATTTGAAGGCCTCCCCCCAGCTGTGCCTCCTTAACGTATGGGAGGCCACGGACCTCACGCAGATTGAACAAACATGGGCCTCATTGGGGTGGGCCATTGCAAAACGTACTATTGCGCAGAGGTGGGGGGTGGGGACTGCCCCGAGTTTGCGAGATTGGGCTATCGACATGGATAGGGCAATGATTGCTGAAAGGGATGAGTTTAAGCACAGAGGGTGCCCCAAGAAATGGGACCATAAGTGGGGGAGGTGGAACAAATATAGAGGCGATATATGTTTGTCTCCTACAGTTGAACTGCAACGTGAAAGGCGCCTATTGTTGGATGACCCTGGAAATGATGAGACGATCTTGCCTTAAACCACGTAACTACTGCTTTGTAAGTGAGATGCCACTTGGTATGTACGCTGCTTGTATTCCTCTGTCCCTAAATACAGGATATTCGCTGCATAGGCTTGACACTGTCACTCTGGCTTCCCTTTGTGACGGGTATGGTGCATATCGATTGATTCCTATACTGCACTATGTGTCGTTTTATTGTAGACCCGACTATTGTTTTATCATTGCCTTGTACCTTATTATTTTTCTTTTCCTAATAAAATTGTTTACAAAAAAAAAAGAAAGAACATTCAAAATATTTTTAAAATCTGGAAATATTGAGGCAAGATTACATTGCTTAGGAGAAATATATTTACTCAAGCCCCAGGAAATCATGTGTGTTGACAGCACAGGATTAAACCAAATGAAGACACCCTTTCCTCTTGGATCTCTCTCCAGAAATCAGCTTCATCTGGGTGCCGCACAGCCACATGGGATGTGCTGGGCCTCGCTCCTTCCAGGGTAGTCTCTCCTCCTGCAGGGTAGGCAGGCTCCTACCCTCTCTCAGAAGGCGGGAGGGCTTCTGGACATTCAAGAAAGGTACACAGCTTCTCCAGCAAGAGATCCAGAGTTTAGGTGACCATCCTCTCACCTCTGCGAGACTGGCTGACAGGCACTAGCCCTGGTTGCACAACAGCATGGAGCACTACCTTCATTGGTCATAGAGGACTTGGAACTAGAACAAAGTAGGGTAGTTGGGAATATCAATTTTATACATGATTGACAGACTGAAGATATAGATTCACTGACTCAAACTGTGAAATCGGAGTTGAGGTGGTTCTTTTTCCAAGTGTTCTTTCCAGACTGTTCTTCAGGCCCAGCCTTTGTGTGGAGTGATGCTTCTCTCAGCTGGGCTGACTCCATCCTGGAGCACCAACAGAAGCACAAGGAGGTGTGAGATTTCTGCACCTAGCTGACATTAGCCCAACTGAAGGAATAATCACAGAGAGACACAATAGGTAGGCTTGACACAACGTCAAACGCCAAACGTGATGTATTTTATGCCATTTGGATGTCACATGAAAGAATTAACGTAGAAAGTAAATGTAACTAGCAGAAAACATTAACGTGAAGAATTCATGTTGTGCTACTGACGATCATCCATTTATTAAGTGTGTTTATTAATGTGTCAATTTCCATTTAAGTAGGGATCTTAACTGAACGTGCCTTATTTTCTATGCAATTTGGTTAAGCTCATATGCCACTTTTCCTATGTTAGTTGAACCATTGTAGGCCTGAAATGCAATTTCCCTGGAAGCTCTCGCTTTAGAATTAACAATTGAATTTCATGTGTGCTGTGGATTTCATTCTTTCTCACGTTTTGTGCTGAATGTGGAAGAAGCACCCTCGTTAGCTAGAATAATGTCTTTGTTTTATTGGTCAGGCAAGGAGAGAAAGAGATATATGGTAAGCTAAGCCGATAGAAGAGACTGTTGACTTTCACATCGGAGAAGGCCTGGGAATCAAGGATAACATGTTGGAGTTCAGGAACACCGCTATTCAGAGGAAAATTATCTATGAGATCATGTTCAGAGCGGATGGCGTGACCTGCAAGGACTCTTTAGAAAAATAGCTGTAATAATGCGATGTTATAGTAGGGAGAGTGCCCACTTTTTCTCTGCCTTTGGAGGGAGAGCATCTAGGGACGAGCTCTGACTCAGTAGCTTTATGCTATCTGATCCATCAATTGTGGAGAGACTCCTTAGGAAGACTCCACGTGCTGACACCTTTTAGACCTTTTCCTGAAAATGTCTAAGTAGGGATGTCATCTTAGTGTTAGTGTAGGGATAGATTAATGCTTTATACTTACCAACCCTCGATGCAGGAGAACTGGGACTCATGCTTTCTAATCCTCTGTATCTTATTCCTTGAATTAATTGTTCTGTGCATGATACATCGCCTCAACTTTATTCGCAGATTTGGCTTCATGCTGATTCCGATGTATTTCTATACCCTCATTTTGAGATGTCTTTATGTCCAGTTATTTTTGGCGTTGTAATAAACTAACTAACCTTATGTAATTGACTGTGTTTACTATGTGTTCAGAGAAATTCCAGTTGAAGTGAACTGGAATTGTTAATGGTTTTTCCCATCTACGCTTACATGTTGCTAAAAAGAACCATTGGATTGTGATTCTAGAACAGGTCCAGAACTTATGGGCCTGGCCCTTTCAGTTGGTAACAGAGTAGGATGGTTTGAACATGAAGCGAGGGAGAATCCAGAACTAGTCTAGAAAAGAGGAAACCTAGAACTCGATTCCCAAAATAGAGCCCGATGACTGAGAGCAGAGAGCAACGGAATTCGGCAGAGGCTGACAGAGTTTGATGGTGCGGCAAGATCAGAGACAAACGGAGGAGTGAGTATTAATAGGGTGTAGGGTGTAAGGGTGTGTTAGATTGTGGGAATGAATTGATTGTGTGATGTCTGGAGGAGTTGGTGTGAGAGTCGGGTGAATGTGGTTTCGGGCCGGACGTGGTCCAAGGATTGAGATTTGACTTTCAGGTCCAAAGTGGTCTAACATCCTGGGATATATTAAATGGTGTAGAAGCCTAGGAGATTTATTGTGATTGTCTGACTAAGAATTGAGGAGTTGTTATGAGACGTCATCGACAGTTCCACCTAAGTCAGGGAACTTTGTGTGAATGGGACGTATGGGAATCCTTTAGTAAACCTTGTGTACAGAGGTGAACTATATTGATTCAGGTGACCAGCGCAGGTTGAGGGTTGCCGTGTGTGAATGCTCTGGAATGATTGAATTCTTTCGATCTTATAGATGGCAGACAATTACGGAGTTAAGACAACTGAGTGAGTGAACATGTACGGAGAAATTGTAAAGGAGGGTGAGCTGCTGCAAAGAGTGAAGGTGACGTCTGGGCGTGCCGCGCTGCGATAGGTCGGCTGGTGTAACCCCACGCTGGAATTGGTTGGTAGTCATCAGGAAGTTGTGGTTGGAAAATACTGTTCTATTGTAATATTTGAACTACAAACTGTAATTCGATCATGCGCTGTTTTAGGGTGTTACGGGATCTTTTCAGGGGTGATCAAGGGGTTGTTACTCGAGTTGGCGAAGGAGCGCACCCCGAGGATACTCCAGCACACTATATGGCGACAAAAGTAGGGCTCTATACAATAATTTGGCTTCAAAATTGGCACAAAATCACTGAAAAAGAGGGGGCATTGTCATTTCCACGCTTTGGTTCATTTCGGTTTAATGTGTTACACCAGTTGAGAGGAGTGATGTTCGCGCTGCGACCTTTGCCTGGAACAACACAGTTTGAGGCGTAAGACGCATGGATACAGGCAGCACATGAAAAGAAAAGGGAAATATATCAAGGGAAGATGAGAAAAGCTTTGAGGGCATGTCAGGAAGCGCAATGGGATGCACAGCTTAAGAGATGAAGAGTGGATACCATTGAGGGAGAAAGGTTGTACCCAATGCTGGTAGGAGAGGGAGACTCTCAGAACCGGAATAAAAGGGGAAATGGAAACAATGGGAGTGATACTGACGATAGCTTGTTGGATGGGCTGTTATCTGAGCATCTTCCACCTTATAATCTGCACTCGGAGGAGGGAAGGCGAGAGTTGGCGAATACAGCGAATGGGGAAAGGGTGGCAGCATCTCACACTGTCCTAGGGCAGGAGTTGTTGGAAGGATATCCGCAGGAGGAGGGGGGACAGGAATGTCAGCTTAGGAGGTATGCAAAAAAACAGAGTTAGTGCTGCTTCACACTTACTGGAAGCTCCAACAGTACTGGTCACCATTGGTCCTGTTGTCTCTGTGTATGACCCGAACTCAGTGGGAAACCTTAGTCAGCGACAGTCCGCTCAGGTGGAAGGAACTGGATTGGGAGGGTCAGTGAGCATGAGTGGAAATTGCCCATCTCCAGTGCCTGTAGAATCTAGTTTCCCTTTACCAGCTACTGCCAATCCTATGGGAATATGCATTGGATCCAGTACTATACGGTCCATACCCATGGCAAGTATTAATTCAGATTTGAGGATGTGGGAAACACTGATGAGAGGTCCAGTGGGTGCCACTTCAGAAACAAGCACGAGTCAGGGAGTTGTCGGAAACCAACATGTTCTAGACGTCACAGACTTAGAGACTTGGTTGAGGGATCACAATAACAGCAAGGAAGGTCAGATCAGTACATTCAGTCAGGGAACCATTAAGGCTGCAGTAATGGTGAAACTATTGGATGTGGTGAGGTTGAAGGCTGAGGCAGACGAGATCATCAATGGCAACTTACATCTGGAGAGAATAGAAACCTATGAGCCAGATGATCTGCTGTTTAAAGCGAAGGATGATACCCGAAAGGCGAGACGAGCACATGAGAAGTTGTCAGAACTAGCTCAGAGGTACGAAGTAAACTTGTCTCAAATGAAAATGTTACAGGGGAATCATAGGCTTATTTACAGAGACCAGGAACTGGAAGAAAAGAGAGTGACCGGATTGAAAACACATATTCGAGAGTTGGTTATAGGAGTACGGACTTGGAGTATGCTGGACAAGTGGGAGGAAAGATGGTCTAAGAAGAAGAGTGTCAGGAATGCGGCAGGGGGAACACCACCTCCAGGAGAGGGAACACCAGGAGTTGAGGCATATCCACTACGGGAGGTGCCTAGTGGAGGATATGTGCATGTCTCTTGGAGTAGGGGTGACCAAGCTTCATTCACAAATGATTTCCCTAGGTTGAGGGAGAAACCTGCTGAATGGTACAAGCAAGTCGATCACTTTGTTAAAATCTCAAAAGTGTTGTAGATTGACTTGAATACACTGTTTGAAATTGTGGTTCATATTGATCTATGGTCTGCATGCAAAATAGCTGTTAAATGGCCTGCTGCTGAGCCAGAGAGGAATCCTGTAACTCATGATCCTTCACCTTTAGTTATTAAAAAGTACAATCAGGTGATCACATGGTTGCGGGCCAAAATAGCCCGTCAAGACATCAATTGAGGTAAGGTAGATCAAATGACCCAGGAGCTTAAAGAGTCAGTGCATGCTTATTACGAAAGGCTCTTGCAAGCCTTTAAGCAATATAGTGGGTTGGACACACTTGGCCCAAAGACATAGGTCAATTCGTCTCACAATTTGTGACAGGATTGAGACCGGAAATCAGCCTCATGATTCAGCAACATTTGGTCTGCTGGCAAAATAAGTCAGTGGATGAAATTCAACGGTATGCCAGGTATTGCAGTGATGAGGTGGATTCCAAGCATAGGAGGATAAAGGAGAAGTTAATGCTGGTTCAAATGTGAAATGCACAGAATGGAGAGCAGGTGCAGGCAACCAGAGGAACAGTAGTTTGCAATCAAGGGACTGCTCAAGGAGATGTTCTGGGTACATCAGGTCCAGCGGGGCAGGGGAGAGGAAGAGGTGTCCCAATAGACCCCAAGACAGGGATAGATGTTGCTATGCTGAAAATGGCTACTGCTTGTCATTGTTGTTACAAGATCGGGCACTGGAAGCGTGAGTGCCTCTGAAATCTGACGAATCAGGTGCAGGAGTGAGAACTCATGCAGGTGACAGATGTGGTAAATCAGTTATCGACGGTGACAAAGCCAAGATCCCTTAATGTGGGAGGGAATCAGAACCAGTTAGGGCAGGTGCTACAACCTCCGAAAATCTCGTAGGCCAATCCAACGTACCACCAGATGCCCTTCATGTAAGCGCTAGACGGGTTTGAGCAGGATCCATCCTTATGAACTTGCCTGAGGGGGGAGGAAGACTGTACTCTTGGAGCAGTTTTAGAGGTAGACCAGAATGGACCATATGTAGAGGCAGACGTAGATGGTCATCCCATTACATTCTTGATTGATACTGGTGCTACCCGTTCTACTGTAAAATCTGCAGTAGTCCCAAACCTGCCCCTCTCGGGAAAATCAATCCAAGTTGTAGGAGTTGCTAACAAAAGAACAACAAACCCTTTGACAGAAGTGGTGTTGGTGAAAATTGGAACTTTCTGGGATCATCACCAGTTTGTGGTGTGTGATTCAAGTCCAGTCTGTTTATTAGGGCGTGACCTCTTGTGCAAATTGAATTGTACCATGTATTGTACGCCAAAGGGAATCGAGCTGCAGACTAATGAAGATGACATTGCTTTCAAACTAGCGAATCAGAACCATTGTGTGGACATGTTCCTTTTTGTGATAGTGGAAGACATGCAGTTGGACTTGAGAGACACCATCTCTCCAGTGGTATGGGTCTTCACGAGAGGGGAAATTGGACTGATTTGAGGAGTCGAGCCAGTCCGCATAGAGATCAAGCCTAATGCAGAATTCCTGAGAATGTCTTAGTACAACCTGACCCTGGAAATGGTGGCAGGGATCACACCTATGATTGAATCCATGATTGCGGAGGGCATACTGAAGGAGATCATATGAAGTCCGTGCAATTCGCCCATCATGGGATAGCAGAAACTGAGCGGAAAATACTGCATAGTTCAGGGCCTTAGGAAGGTGAATAACATTGTGATTCCATGTTGTCCTGTGGTACCGAATCCATCTGTGATCCGATTCCAAATTCCATGTGAAGCTGTCTGGTTCACAGTGATTGACCTTTGTCAGGCATTTTTCTCCATTCCATTGGGAATTAACGTGGAAAGTAAATGTAACTAGCAGAAAACATTAACGTGAAGATTTTGTGTTGTGCTACTGACGATCATCCATTTATTAAGTGTGTTTATTAACGTGTCATTTTCTATGCAAGTAGGGATCTTAAATGAACGTGCCTTATTTTCAATGCAATTTGGTTAAGCTCATATGCCACTTTTCTTATGTTAGTTGAACCACTGTAGGCCTAAAATGCAATTTCCTTGGAAGTTCTGGCTTTAGAATTAGCAGTTGAATTTCATGTGTGCTGCGGATTTCGTTCTTTCTCACGTTTTGTGTTGCAGTTGGAAGAAGCACCCTCGTTAGCTAGAATAATGTCTTTGTTTTATTCGTCAGGCAAGGAGAGAAGGAGATACATGGTAAGCTAAGCCGATAAGAGCAGTGGTCAAAGTGGGGAAAAAAAAGTAGGGGAACTGTGGGCGGAGAATCAGAGGGCGGTAATAACCAGAGGATTGGCTCAGTGGGCAGAGTCAGAGGTGTGGCCAGAATGCACAAAACATTCTAATTTTTAGTATTTGTTTGGTATTTCACAAACCAGTTACAGCTTATTATGTTATTTAATTCCACCAATTGATACACATGATTATTTAAGGTTTAATATGAGTTATTGACATTAAAATACATTCACAAAGTGGGATATGTTTCCAATCACAGAATTTCTCAAATACGCTTGAAAGTGGAATCACAAGCCATTTGTCTCCGAGCCATGGAGTTTCTGTCATCAGCACTTCTCCTACCTTTTTCCACAAGAGCAGTTCAAACATGAATGGCAAAATATCCTAGTTTGAAAATGTTTTCTATATAATTATGGCTCTGTCATATTTGCCACATAATACAACATCTGCTGCATAATCTGATAATGTTAACAAATAATTGTTTGTAGCTCAAAGGTATCAAAAGTTACTTTAAAATGTGACTTGTGTTGCTGCGAAGTGGACGGCCCTTTGCAAAGGTTGTCACTGCTGCATTTGTGTTACACTGGTACTAATAAGGCAAAATCTTTCCAGAGACTGTTAGCATGTGTAAAAATTTCAAAATATTAAAGTATCAGAAAATATAATGCATTACGCTCCAGTCTTTTTTTTGTTGCATACTTTAGTCAACACCGCGACATACTTTTGTCCTCCATTGCTGCATAATTCCAGTGGGCCCCAAGCAGTCAGCCCATGTTAAAAGTGCTTGTGCATGAAGCAGAAAGACTGTGAAGTTTGCGAACT
Source organism: Calotriton arnoldi (assembly GCA_963921515.1). Taxonomy (NCBI): domain Eukaryota; kingdom Metazoa; phylum Chordata; class Amphibia; order Caudata; family Salamandridae; genus Calotriton; species Calotriton arnoldi. The sequence continues at coordinate 185,206 of CAWUFW010018739.1, read as the reverse complement.
TGGTTTGGTATGCGTGCAAATCCTGCATTGCTGATCCCTGGTGAGTTGCAGCTACTACTGCTGAACAACGCCAATGGAGGTACCAATGGGTGAGGCGGACTGGCCTCCAGGGCATGGCCGGCTTTAGCGCTAGTGGCACCCTGTGCAACAATGTTCTGTTGGTGCCCCCCCAATGACCGCCTCTGCCACGGAGTCCCTCACTACCACCCTTCAACAGTGCCCCTCAAGTCTCCATAACCACACTCTCTCTCAGATGCATTTAATTTGATTTACAGCGCCACTCATACCAGTGTAGGGTGTCAGAGCACTTTACATCACACACATTACACAGAGACAATCAACGGTACTTGTGTAAATCACTGTATAGGAAATTTTACATAAGATAAAGGACTACAAGGTGTAGGAGTCACATGCCAACCATACTAGTAGGCAGTATAGTTTAATAGCTCACTGTTCTATGTTAGGATTTTAACTTATAAACTGCAAGTTAGAAAAGTGGCTCTCTGACAGAAGCAGTAACCTACTGACCTATTTACATTATGTACTTTGCGATCTGCATGATACATGTTCTTTACAGCAGGCACAGTAACCCTCTGTGCTACCTTTCCATGAGTCACAACTTCCCCTAGACAAAACTTTGATCTCTCTCTAGGAAGGACATTAATCACTAGAGTTATCATGACATTTTTATTGTTGCTGAAAATTGCTGGAGGCCATAAAGGAGGCAGTAAGTGCTTTGAAAACCATATTATGCTTGCAAACACAATGCCCCACCCAAAGTCAGCGCCCGGTGCGGTCTCACCGGTGCCCCACCCTAGAGCCGGCCTTCTCAAGGGTCCTGTGACCTCAGTGACAGAGTCACTGTCTCTCTAGGGTGTGTCGCTTCATAGGTCCGCCCCCAAGACTGAAGGTGAACTTCAGTATGGATTGTGATTGTTAGAACTGGGGGTCTCTAGTTGGCTGAGGTAGGTACCTTAGCCCAAATAGGGACCCTTGCTTCTAGTCAGGGAAAGGAGGGACACCCTCTTAGATAACCCCTGCTCACCCCCCAGTGGCTTGGCACGAGCAGCCGGGCTTATCTCCAAGGCAATGTGTAAAGTATTTGCAACCACACTCCCAGTAACACAGTGATAACACCACAAATGGACACCACACTGGTTTTATAAAAATAGCGGTATCTTTATCAAAAAGAAATATGATGAGACCAAACGATAAAAATCCAACATATGCATATTCGTAATATTTCACTAGGCCGGTTTTTAGGCCAACAATCACTTGTAGGTTCTTGCGGTATTAATGAGCAGTTCACGATGATCTAATGCAGTCCTAATGCAATGCTATGCAGTTCATAATGCAGTTCGTAATGTAGAAATAAGACAGTCCTTAAAGCAAGTACTAATGCGAATCGTAGAAGCACGTAATAATGCAGTTCGTAATGCAAGTACTAATGCGGATCGTAAAGCAAGTAATAATGCAGTTCGTAATGCAAGTACTAATGCGGATCGTAAAGCAAGTAATAATGCAGTTCGTAATGCAAGTACTAATGCGAATCGTAAAACAAGTAACAATGCAGTTTGGCACTGATCGCGGTGCTTGTAAAGGTCTATATGCCACTCTTGGCTGACTCGCGGTCAGCGGCTGCCAAAATAAGCCCCCAATACTGTTACGAAGGAAACAACGTGCAGCTCCACAATCCGACCCCGGTACTGCCACTTCTCGGCGAGTACGGGCCGCGCTACTGACTTGAGCGGAGGCTTGCGCTGCAAAGATGGGAAAGGCCGAGAGCGGTCTCTCGTAACACGCACTCCGCCCCAGGCAGCGACACACGCACGCACGCTGAGCGTTACCTGGGGGGGGGTGCAGTCTCTCTCTCCTCTCCTCGCGGCTTGGGCGTCACGGTGTGTGGCTTCGGGTTAGCGGCGGCAGCTCCTCGCAGTGAGAGTCGAGCTACCAGGCAACGGCCTCGCAGCTGATCGGCTCCCGGCGCGGCTCCGTTGATCTTGGGCAAAGGCAGGCTCGGGCCGGCGGCGGTGATTCCTCACGGCTCCCCCTTGGGACGCCGGTCCGGGCCGATGGCGATAACGATCACAGCACTTCTGGTCCCGCTGTCGATCTAAGCAGGGCGCAAGACTGCCCCGGGGCACACAGTCACGGGGCAAGTCTCACGAAGGTCTCAGGCTACCAAAAGCACATGCACAAAGCGTCGCTGAGACACACTTGGAAACTTTCACCTCACGGCTCCCCCTTGGGACGACGGTCCGGGCCGATGGTGATAACGATCACAGCACTTCTGGTCACGCTGTCGATCGAAGCAGGGCACAAGACTGCTCCGGGGAACAAAGTCACGGGGCAAGTCCCACGAAGGTCTCAGGCTGCAAAAAGCACACGCACACAGCGTCGCCGAGACACACCTGGAAACTTTTATGTTCCTGAGTTTCCACAACAGGGAGCCAGCTCCTCTCGGGCCCTTGGAGACAAGTTACTTTAGGACACAGCACACAGCAAAGTCCTCTCAAGCAGGGGGACACAGCACACAGCAAAGTCCCTTGTCCTCTCCTTAGTCAAATCAGCAAACTGCAGGCCAGCCCCAGAACACACAGCAAGGGCAGTCCTTCTCTTCAGTCTCTTCAGCTGTTCTTCCTTGGCAGCGGTTCCTCTTGATCACGAAGTAGTCTCAATCCTTTTTCAGCCTGGATTGCAGTCTTGAGTTGAGGGGTTTCAGCTCTTACATTTATACCCCTAAATGCCTTTGAAGTCATTGTGTTCAGGGGGTCTCTGAGCCCGGTCCAAACCAGTTCTGGGTACCTTCCTGCCAGTGCACCTCTTCTTTCTTTGATAGTGGGGGTCTGGGCCTCAGACACTCTGCAGGAGGTGGAGCCATTCCTTTGAGGCAGCAGCACAGGCCTCTTCGCATCAAAGGGGCTACTCCTCCCCCTACACCAAATACAGGCCAGTCTGTGCTATCTCACCTACCCCTCTCTGGTGTCAGGACACTCCCCAGACCCTGTCACATCCAAACCCAGACAGGCAATACACAACCAGGCAGAGACACACAGGATGGTTAAGACAAGAAACCAGCCACTTCTAAAAGTGTGGTTTCTAAACACACAATTTAAAAACCATCTTCATAGAAAGATGTGTTATCAAATTCTGAATTCAGGCACACTAAACTTCATCCCTCCATCTTATGCCTATGGGAAGATATGCTGGAAACATGTGACCCAGCATTCCCCATTCTGTCCTATGGGCAAGATGGCCTTGCAACAGTGAAAAACGAATTTGGCAGTATTTTACTGTCAGGACATGGTACACACCTCAGTACATGTCCTACCTTTCACATACACTGCACCCTGCCCAGGGGGGTACCTTGGGCCTACTATAGGGGTGTCTGATGTGCATAAAAAGGGAAGGGTAAGGCCTGGCAAGTGGGTGCACTTGCCAGGACAACAAGGCAGTTAACAAACTGCGCGCAGGCACTGCAGTGGCAGGCCTGAGATCTCTTCTTAGGGCTACTTGTGTGGGTGGCACAATTAGTGCTGCAGGCCCACTAGTAGCATTTGCATTACCAGCCCTGGCACACATAGTGCACTTTACTAGGGACTTTACTAGTAAGGCAAACATACCAATTATGGACAACCAATTACCATAACACTTTATACAGGGAGCACTTGCACTTTAGCACTGTTCAGCAGTAGTAAAGTGCCCAGAGTCCTAAAACCAACAAAAACAGGTCAGAAACAATACAGGAGGAAGGCAAAAGTTCAGGGATGACCCTGCAAAAAGGGCCAAGTCCAACACAACCCCCTTCCAGCCAAAACACAGGGTAGACCAATCACTACCTTGATGGGCTTCCCTGCTTTGGGCGATAGAACACGGACCCTAGCCCGCAACTGCAGGGGCATATTCCAGTTCTACGCCAATCTGAACCCAGTTGGATCCCTCTGTCCATACTCTCAGGGCCCCCTAAGCTAACCCAGGGGGAACCCATCTCCTCACCTGGGGACCCCATCTGTGCAGCGCCTAAACTTACTTTGCTCACAGATGTGTACACACTGATAGACAGTACCCACATGGCCAACACAGTGGTGTGGCCCAGTCCACCCTCGAGGTGTGACTCCAGCCCCCCTCCCAGGGGCAACTCTGTCCACCAGGACAACCAGCCACAGTGGCCAATGACAGCTGTCAGTGATGAGAGCCAGGCCTCATGCCTTTCAGGCTTCTCTAACCTCTGTGGCGTCAGAAAGCGGGGGGCAGTAGCCCCAGGTCCCTGGCACCTTTTCTCCACTCTCCCTTCTGCCAAGTCAGGTATGGCATCCTGACACTGGCTCGCCAGCCCAGGGTCTGTACCCTCCGGCTGGACAAGAGACTGGGGTGGGCTCTCCCACACCCTGCCTTTCTCTCTGGACCCATGCACCCTCCCCACTGGAGCGGTGCTACCAGACACCAGAACTGGTGGGATGCTGGTTACAGCAGTCCCCCTCAGTTCACCTGACACTTTGGGATCCCCCTCAGGAAGTGGCCTGCCGGTACAGACTAGGCTCCCCTCCTGGTGTTCCCTTATGGAACCAACCAGGTCCTGGGACTGGGTATCGGACACCTTGAGACACAGCCCCCTCCCACTCCTTCTCCTCTGAGACAGGACGTGGGACCCTACACCCCCCCCACTACATTGGGACCTATCTGGGCTACCACAAACCTCCCCTACCTCACTTGGTTGGGGAAAACCTACACCACCCCTTTCTGGGTCACTCCCAAAAGCTTCCTCAGACCCTCGGGAATCCACCCAAAGGTCTGCCTCCTGCGCAAGCTCCCTGGAATCAGAGAACTCGCACCCCACCGGGTGTTGGCATAGCTCTGGAAAACAGGGACTTAAAATATGCTCTCCAACAAATGAAGCACACAGCCCCCCACAGTTGTTAGCCAAGCTATCCTTTGCCTCACCCTCCAGTGCCTCACACAAGTACCCCACACCACTCTCCTGAGATTTGCAAGACAGGGTCTGACTGTCTCCGTCACTCAACCTACACTCTTCTGGGCGGTCTCCACACTCATACACCAAGGTTTCTACCATGGGTGAAACCCCTCTCCCTGCACCTCTCATCTAGGGTCAGTAGGGTGTCCCTCCCACCACTAGGAATATGATCCCCTGTGTCAGTTCCCCAATCTACTTCAGGGACACTGCACACCACTGGACCTACCTCATAAACCTGAACCCCCTGGTGTATGTTAACTGTAGGAGAGTAGGATCTGCCTCTTATGTTGCCCCCACTTTTTTCTGATGTTTACACTGGTTTCTGGCTATAGTCTGGCTGGGTCCCTGCTAATCAGGGCCCCAGCCTCTCTGTTCTCTCTAAACGACTTGGAGTGCACTCTAGGTGCACTAGTGATTGGATACTGTGGTACCTTATGAGTCCCTAGTATATGGTACCTTAGGTACTAAGGGCATAGGTACTTCACAGGCCTACCAGGGGCTGCAGCATGTATTATGCCACCCCTGGGAAGCAGACTAAATCTGACACCACAGGCCTGCTACTGCAGCCTGGGTGAGGTGGTGCTAGCCCTCTTCACTGAGATATAGGTTCCCTATATCTCTCCTACACACACATAAACCTATCAGTCACCCCTAAGGCAGGCCCTATCAATCCTGAGGGCAGGGTGCTTGGCTTCTATGTGAGGGGGTGCCTCTGCCTGAGCAGGGCCCCTCTGCAGCTCTCAGTGTCCATTCTCTGGTGCTGTTTGTGGATGCGGTTAAACCATATACTCTTAAGTGCATTATATCCTCGCGGTAAAATGCTAACTTTGGAATGGCTGCATCAAAACATGTCGTGTTTGGTGTCAAACATCTTGGAATACTACCCCCCGCCAGTCCTGGCGGCGGGGGTAGCATTCCACCCTTCTAGAGGGATAGACATGTACCTACTGTGGAAACGCGGTAGAATCCTGCAGAGCCCTGGCATCACAAAATGGATGCCACCAGTCACAGACACTGGGCTGCCCTCCTGCTGATGACCAACACTCGCAGTGGAGGAAGCCCAACAATAGATATCCTGTCCCAAGGGGTGTGACCACCTCCCAGACAGGGTTTAGTGTATTGGGGCTGGGTGGGTGCACTCTTAGAGTGCTTTGAAGTCCTGCACTGGGGAGCAGAAGGCTCCTCTGTGCATACCCCAGTTCAAACCGGCTCAGGGGCTACCTGCCCCTGCTCTGGCACGAAACTGGACAAAGGGAAGTGGGTGTAGCCACCCACTCCCCTGACCCTCCCATAGGTAGGGTCATAGAGCTAGTCCCTCCCTTTCTTTTAGTATAAGAGGGGGAACCTGTGCATTGCAAACTAGATCTCCCTGGATGACGCTCTCAAGAAGAATCCTGGACCTTCGACGTTCCACTACCTTTGGAAGACTAAAGAATCTCCCTTGGAGTCAAGGAGTGACTCCCCTGCTTGGCAGGCACCCAAAAACTACAAACGACGGTCGCAAACTACGCCGCTCCCGCCGGAGTCCGAAGTCCCTGCAGCCCAAGAAGTGGATTTCCTGACTTCTCAAAGGCCATCGTGAGTCCCCAGCGAAACTGAGGCCAGTGGATCCCGAAAGGGACGAGGAACCGCGAACCCTGGGTACCGTGCACTATTGTCGAGTGCAACCCCTTCACAACGTTCTATGAACTTGTGCTTTGGACCACGTGTGGTCCTAGCCTCCAGCAGGAATCCCTCCGAAGGTCAGAGTCCTACCATGTCACGAGTGTCCGTGGGCCCCTGTTGAGCGAATCCTCCCGAGGCGTCTTCGCGATCCCTTGCCAGCCGGCTTGTGGGTCCCCAGAAGGCTTTCCTACAGAACCAAAGGGCTCCCCTGGTTGCTGCAGGCCTGCCCTGACTTACCCTCGCTGGGTGAGTCCCTCAGACCTTGCTGGTCTGCGCCATTGACTTTTTACACTTTCCCTGAGACTTGCTGTTACCAAGGCTTGTTGGCTCTAATCGAGTCGCCGACACCGCAGTAAGCTGCAGACATCGTGGGACACGCCGAATCCAGCTCCTGGTCATCGTCGACACCTCCTGGACCTCGTGGCTGAAGAGTCAAGGCACCCGTGAACGACCTGAATCTTGCGACGACGGTGGGCATCCATCTTCCTTGCCCCGAGTCACTGCCAAGTGACTTTGAACACTGTCCCCTCTGCTTTCAGGTCTTCCATCTTCTGAATCCAGGCTTGGATTCCTCCGGACACTTCTCCTGTCGCCGCAAGCAGCAAGTCTTCACTGGCTCCCATTGAAAACGACGCCGCGACCCGACACCAAAGAACACCTATGCACCCGGCTCCCTGGGTGAGGTAACTTCAGCACTATGGTGCTCCTGTGGGTGTGGGCCCTAGAACTACTTACCCTGTAAGTGACTTGCTTGTAGCTACCCTAGAAGTGCCCTAAAACTCTTACTTTCCAAGTGCGACTATCGCGCTGACTCGTACATGGTTCGCGTCTGTGTTAGACACACCGCGTCCAACTCCCTTGCAACTCTATCAGTAACCGCGTCCTTTGACTCGTACAAGGACCGATCGGTGTGTTCGCCTCGAACACGCAAGGGACCTTTAACATTGAAATCTCAATCTCGTCTGTTCGCATAGACTCGTACAGGACTCGCACCGGTGCCAGGACACCGCGTCCGTTCCCTGTGGGTCTCCTACAACTACCTGGGGTGGTTCTTGGGGGTCCCTCGATTCTAGATGCCCTAGACCTAGGTCTAGCCAAACTCACATTGTGATAATCGATTGTGCTAAACTTATTTTGATAACATTTGATTTGTACATATGTTCCTGACTTCTAATCTCATAAAGAGATTAGTAGAGAGTTGTTTATTAATAAATACATATATATTTGATGTATATACCTGTGTGGTGTCTTTTCATTTGGTGATTCAAGAGATTGTGTGGTAAAACAAGCTGCTTTACATTCCTTCAAGACTTAGCCTGAAGGCTGCTCTCCACAGCTACCACTAGGATAGCTTTCTATAAAGGTTGTCTTAAACCTATCTACCATAAGAGTCGAATTGTTCTGGTGCAAGGTGTCCACTTTAATTAGTGAACAACATATACCAGGCCAACTTCTCACATTGGTGGGCAGCGTGTGGGATTCCAGCTTGCTATTGTTTTACCAGAAAATCTCTATTTGAATTACTAACTGAAAACCACTATAGGTACTTAAGTTACATATAAAGTCAAGCTTAGTATCAATAAGTTCTACTGAACTTAGAGCTGTGTGCCAAGGGATAGCACACCCTTTCTACAGCTCAAGCTAGTATCAGTAGGCCACAAACTAGTGTAGGTAGTACAACACTGCACAACACTAGAATGTCCTTAAAGGGTGGAACCAGTGGATCCACTCAGCCTCAGTATAAGGACATGGCTTTCTCTGACTTGAGAGCCATGTGTGTTGAAAGACACCTGAAGCTAGGACAGAGTCCCTCCACACTACACCTGATAGATCTGCTGACAGCAGATGATCTTAGATTGGCTCTAGGAGCTAATGGGTCTGAATCAGGGGTGGGTCAATTACAGTGTCTGGGTCAGATGATGAAAATCAGAATGACCAAGACTCTGTGATTGAAGGGCCAGGCTCCAAGGGGCCTGAAAAGGACAGAGGAATTCTCCCTAAGAGAACTGACAGAGTGGATGAGAGGCATAGGTCCCCTTCCAGGGAATCTGACCACTCTTATCACTCTGGCAGAGAATTTGTCCAGCAGAGGAACTCATACTTTCCCATAAGAGAGAGCTCCTCTGACAGAATGTGCAAACTGCTGCAGTATGAGGAAGCTAGAGTTGCCCTCAGAACCAAGCAGTTGGCACTGGATAGAGAAGCCCTGGAGATCCAGAGAGCTTCTAGAAGAGAGGGGTTAGAACCCCTTGGTGGCAGCAACAGTGTCCCTAGAGGCAGAGAATCTATTCCAGACCATAGGAACCTGAGCAAGGTTGTTCCTCCCTACCAGAGTGGAGATGATATCCACAAGTGGATAACTGCTATGGAGAGGGCCTGTAGAGTACAGCAGGTCCCCCAAAAGCAGTGGGCAGCAATCTTGTGGCTCTCCTTTTCAGACAAAGGTAGAGACAAGCTCCTCACTGTTAGAGAAGAGGATGCTGATAATTATGAAGTCCTGAAGAGTGCACTGATAGATGGGTTTGGCTTAACCACTGAGCAGTACAGGTTGAAGTTCAGAGACACCCAGAAGGCACAGACTCAGGACTGGACTGACTTTGTAGATTGTGCAACCAAGGCTCTGGAGGGTTGGCTGGTTGGCAGTAGGGTTACTGATTTCAAGGGATTGTATAATCTGATGATGAGAGAACAGATCCTTAATAATTGCCAGAACCAGTTGTTGCATCAATACCTGGTGGACTCAGATCTGACCTCTCCCCAAGAATTGGGAAAGAAGGCAGACAAATGGGTCAGAACCAGGGTAAGGCAGAAACCCCAGAACCAAGGGGGTGACACCAAGAAGCAGGATCCTAAGGGCTCTGAGAAAGGTGGGGATAAGTCAAAAGACCAGAAGTCTTCACAAGGGCCCCAAAATCTGCATCTGGTGGGGAGTCACAATCCAACAAGGGAAAAGGCCAAAAGAAGCCCTGGTGCAAATTCTGTAAACAGAAAGGGCACTGGACTTCTGATTGTAACAAGTCCAAAGACCAAACCACCACCACTCCTGCCCCTAAGGCAACTGTTCCCCTAGCTCAGCTACTGGTGGAGGTGGTACTCAGAATAAGGGTGTAGTAGGGTTGACCCTGGGTTCTGAAGTGGACTCTGACCTAGTCAGAGTGCCCACTCAGGCAATGCTGATTTGTGATGGAGACCTTGATATGTCCTTCCTAGTAAGCCCCAGTAATCTGGGCAAATACAAACAGCAGCCTGTAATAAATGGCAAACAGGCTTTGGCATTTAGGGACACAGGTGCTAGTGTCACCATGGTGGCAGAGGATCTTGTGGACCCTGGACAGATCATCCTGGGCGAAATGTACCAGGTGACCAATGCAAGCAATGTCAGGACCAACCATAGTCTGGCAGTTGTGAATTTCTCCTGGGGAGGGGTAACTGGCCTCAAGAAGGTTGTAGTCAGTGCAGACCTCCCTGTCGAATGTCTATTGGGCAATGATCTAGAGACTTCAGCCTGGTCTGAAGTAGAGTTATGGACTCATGCTGAGATGTTGGGCATCCCTGCAGAGGTATTTGCTGTGACCAGGTCACAAGCAAGAATGCATAACACTGAACCAGCTCTGGATCCTGGAACAATGGACCAGATGCTTCCCAAGAGGAGGAGCAGTAGGGTAAAGGCAGTGCCTTCCCCTCTGTCTCAGATCACAGATTCACCCCCAGAGGGAGGTGAAGCAGATCCTGAAGAAGGAACTGCCCCAGAGGGACTTGAGCCTGATCAGGTTGAGTTCTTGGGGGCAGGGGGCCCTTCTAGGGAAGATCTGAGTAAGGAGCAACAGTGCTGCCCCTCTCTTGAACCCCTCAGACAGCAGGCTGCTGCTGAGGCTGCTGGGAGTGCTAGTGGGTCCCATAAAGTTTATTGGGATGAGGGACTCCTATATTCTGAGGGTAGAGATCCAGCCCCTGGAGCCACCAGGAGGTTGGTAATACCTCAGAAGTTTAGGGGGTTCCTCTTGACCCTAGCACATGATATCCCTTTGGCAGGTCACTTGGGCCAAAACAAGACCTGGGACAGGCTTGTTCCACATTTTCATTGGCCACATATGTCAGAGGACACAAAGGAGTTTTGTCGCTCCTGTGTCACATGCCAAGCCAGTGGTAAGGCAGGTGGCACAACAAAGGCCCCCTGATACCACTACCTGTGGTGGGGGTACCCTTTGAAAGGGTAGGGATTGACATTGTTGGTCCCCTTGACCCTCAAACTGCATCTGGGCACAGGTTTATCCTGGTGGTAGTGGATCATGCCACCAGGTACCCAGAAGCAATTCCTCTGAGGACCACCACAGCCCCTGTGGTGGCAAGAGCCCTCATTGGAGTTTTCTCCAGAGTGGGTTTCCCAAAGGAGGTCATTTCTGACAGAGGTACCAACTTCATGTCAGGATATTTGAAGGCAATGTGGAAGGAGTGTGGTGTAACTTATAAGTTCACCACCCCTATCACCCACAATGCAATGGGTTAGTTGAACGCTTCAACAAAACCCTGAAGGGAATGATTAAAGGACTCCCAGAGAAGCTTAGGCGGAAATGGGACCTTCTTCTTCCCTGCCTGTTGTTTGCATACAGAGAGGTTCCACAGAAGGGGGTTGGTTACAGCCCATTTGAGCTTCTGTTTGGGCATCCTGTGAGAGGTCCATTGTGTTTGGTAAAAGAGGGCTGGGAGTTACCTCTCAAGCCCCCAAACAAGATGTGATGGACTATGTACTTGGTCTCCGCTCCCGGATGGCTGAGTACATGAAAAAGGCAACCAAAAACCTGGAGGCCAGCCAAGAATTACAAAAAGCTTGGCATGACCAAAAGGCTGTACTGACTGTATACCAGCCAGGACAGAAAGTGTGGGTGTTGGAGCCTGTGGCCCCAGCAGCCCTCCAGGACAAGTGGAGTGGCCCCCATACAATAGTTGAACAGAAGGGAGAAGTCACCTACCTGGTGAATCTTGGAACTCCCAGGAGCCCCTGAGGGTGCTCCATGTCAACAGATTAAAGCCATATGTTGACAGGGCTGACATGGGCTTGCTCATGGCAACTGATGAGGACCAGGAGGAGGAGAGTGACCCTCTCCCTGACCTGCTCTCTCAGAACCCTGATGATGGGTCAGTAGATGGTGTTGCTTTGGCAAGCAGCCTCACTGACCATCAGCAAACTGAGTGCAGACAAGTTCTGCAACAGTATAGACATATGTTTAGCCTGACCCCTAGTCAGACTACCTGGTGCACCCTTGAGGTGGACACTGGAGACAGTCTGCCTGTCAAGAGTAAAATCTACAGGCAACCTGACCATGTCAGGGACTGTATCAGGACTGAAGTCCAGAAAATGTTGGAGCTAGGTGTAATTGAGCCTTCAGATAGCCCTTGGGCTAGCCCAGTAGTCCTGGTACCCAAGCCTCATACCCAGGGTGGTAAGAAAGAAATGAGGTTTTGTGTAGACTACAGAGGCCTCAATGCAGTCACTAGGACTGATGCCTATCCCATACCAAGGGCAGATGAGCTGATTGATACTTTGGCCTCAGCCAAGTATCTAAGTACATTTGACCTAACAGCTGGCTACTGGCAGATCAGATTAGCTGATGATGCAAAAGCCAAAACAGCATTTTCGACCCCTAGTGGGCACTACCACTTTGTGGTGATGCCCTTTGGATTGAAAAATGCACCTGCCACTTTTCAGAGGTTGGTGAATAAAGTTCTGGCAGGGATGGAAACTTATTGCTCAGCTTATCTAGATGATATTGCTGTCTTTAGTTCCTCCTGGCAGGATCACCTGGTCCACCTCAGAAATGTTTTGGAGGCTCTGCAGAAAGCAGGCCTCACTATCAAGGCCACTAAGTGCCAGATAGGGCAGAGTCAGGTTGTGTACCTGGGCCACCTTGTAGGTGGAGGCCAGGTTCAGCCTTTACAGAGCAAAATCCAAACCATAATGGAATGGGTTGCTCCAACCACCCAGACACAGGTGAGAGCCTTCTTAGGCCTGACTGGGTACTATAGGAGGTTTGTCAAGGGATATGGATCTATAGTGACCCCTTGAATGATCTGACCTCAAAGAAAATGCCAAAAAGGTTCAGTGGACAGCTAGCTGTCAGAAGGCATTTGAAGACCTAAAGCAGGCCATGTGCACTGCCCCCATCTTACAGAGTCCAGACTACACCAAAAAGTTCATTGTCCAAACAGATGCTTCTGAGCTGGGTGTGGGAGCTGTACTGTCTCAACTGAATGATGAAGGTCAAGACCAGCCAGTAGCTTTTATTAGCAGAAGGCTGACCCCTAGAGAGAAACGTTGGTCAGCTATAGAGAGGGAGGCCTTTGCTGTGGTGTGGGCCCTGAAGAAGCTGAGGCCATACTTGTTTGGCACTCACTTCATAGTTCAGACTGACCACAAGCCCCTCCTATGGCTTAAACAGATGAAAGGTGAAAACCCAAAACTTTTGAGGTGGTCCATTTCCCTACAGGGGATGGACTATACAGTGGAACATAGACCTGGGACCCAACATGCCAATGCAGATGGACTCTCAAGGTATTTCCACTTAGAACACGAAGACTCAACTGGTCAAGGTTAGTTTAGTGTCCCTGCGTTTGGGGGGTTGTGTAGGAGAGTAGGATCTGCCTCTTATGTTGCCCCCACTTTTTTTCTGATGTTTACACTGGTTTCTGGCTATAGTCTGGCTGGGTCCCTGCTAATCAGGGCCCCAGCCTCTCTGTTCTCTCTAAACGACTTGGAGTGCACTCTAGGTGCACTAGTGATTGGATACTGTGGTACCTTATGAGTCCCTAGTATATGGTACCTTAGGTACTAAGGGCATAGGTACTTCACAGGCCTACCAGGGGCTGCAGCATGTATTATGCCACCCCTGGGAAGCAGACTAAATCTGACACCACAGGCCTGCTACTGCAGCCTGGGTGAGGTGGTGCTAGCACTCCTCACTGAGATATAGGTTCCCTATATCTCTCCTACACACACATATAAACCTATCAGTCACCCCTAAGGCAGGCCCTATCAATCCTGAGGGCAGGGTGCTTGGCTTCTATGTGAGGGGGTGCCTCTGCCTGAGCAGGGCCCTCTGCAGCTCTCAGAGTCCATTCTCTGGTGCTGTTTGTGGATGCGGTTAAACCATATACTCTTAAGTGCATTATATCCTCGCGGTAAAATGCTAACTTTGGAATGGCTGCATCAAAACATGTCGTGTTTGGTGTCAAACATCTTGGAATACTACCCCCCGCCAGTCCTGGCGGCGGGGGTAGCATTCCACCCTTCTAGAGGGATAGACATGTACCTACTGTGGAAACGCGGTAGAATCCTGCAGAGCCCTGGCATCACAAAATGGATGCCACCAGTCACAAACACTGGGCTGCCCTCCTGCTGATGACCAACACTCGCAGTGGAGGAAGCCCAACAATAGATATCCTGTCCCAAGGGGGTGTGACCACCTCCCAGACAGGGTTTAGTGTATTGGGGCTGGGTGGGTGCACTCTTAGAGTGCTTTGAAGTCCTGCACTGGGGGAGCAGAAGGCTCCTCTGTGCATACCCCAGTTCAAACCGGCTCAGGGGCTACCTGCCCCTGCTCTGGCGTGAAACTGGACAAAGGGAAGTGGGTGTAGCCACCCACTCCCTGACCCTCCCATAGGTAGGGTCATAGAGCTAGTCCCTCCCTTTCTTTTAGTATAAGAGGGGGAACCTGTGCATTGCAAACTAGATCTCCCTGGACGACGCTCTCAAGAAGAATCCTGGACCTTCGACAGTCCACTACCTTTGGAAGACTGAAGAATCTCCCTTGGAGTCAAGGAGTGACTCCCCTGCTTGGCAGGCACCCAAAAACTACAAACGATGGTCGCAAACTACGCCGCTCCCGCCGGAGTCCGAAGTCCCTGCAGCCCAAGAAGTGGATTTCCTGACTTCTCAAAGGCCATCGTGAGTCCCCAGCGAAGCTGAGGCCAGTGGACTCCAAGAGCGACGAGGAACCGCGACCCCTGGGTACCGTGCACTATTGTCGAGTGCAACCCCTTCACAACGTTCTACGAACTTGTGCTTTGGACCACGTGTGGTCCTAGCCTCCAGCAGGAATCCCTCCGAAGGTCAGAGGCCTACCATGTCCCGAGTGACCGTGGGCCCCTGTTGAGCGAATCCTCCCGAGGCGTCTTCGCGATCCCTTGCCAGCCGGCTTGTGGGTCCCCAGATGGCTTTCCTACAGAACCAAAGGGCTCCCCTGGTTGCTCCAGGCCTGCCCTGACTTACCCTCGCTGGGTGAGTCCCTCAGACCTTGCTGGTCTGCGCCATTGACTTTTTACACTTTCCCCGAGAGTTGCTGTTACCAAGGTTTGTTGGCTCCAATCGAGTCACCGACACCGCAGTAAGCTGCAGACATCGTGGGACACGCCGAATCCAGCTCCTGGTCGTCGTCGACGCCTCCTGGACCTCGTGGCTGAAGAGTCAAGGCACCTGTGAACGACCTGAATCTTGCGACGACGGTGGGCATCCATCTTCCTTGCCCCGAGTCACTGCCAAGTGACTTTGAACACTGTCCCCTCTGCTTTCAGGTCTTCCATCTTCTGAATCCAGGCTTGGATTCCTCCGGACACTTCTCCTGTCGCCGCAAGCAGCAAGTCTTCACTGGCTCCCATTGAAAACGACGCCGCGACCCGACACCAAAGAACACCTATGCACCCGGCTCCCTGGGTGAGGTAACTTCAGCACTACGGTGCTCCTGTGGGTGTGGGCTCTAGAACTACTTACCCTGTAAGTGACTTGCTTGTAGCTACCCTAGAAGTGCCCTAAAACTCTTACTTTCCAAGTGCGACTATCGCGCTGACTCGTACATGGTTCGCGTCTGTGTTAGACACACCGCGTCCAACTCCCTTGCAACTCTATCAGTAACTGCGTCCTTCGACTCGTACAAGGATCGATCGGTGTGTTCGCCTCGAACACGCAAGGGACCTTTAACATTGAAATCTCAATCGCGTCTGTTCGCATAGACTCGTACAGGACTCGCACCGGTGCCAGGACACCGCGTCCGTCCCCTGTGGATCTCCTACAACTACCTGGGGTGGTTCTTGGGGGTCCCTCGATTCTAGATGCCCTAGACCTAGGTCTAGCCAAACTCAGATTGTGATATTCTATTGTGCTAAACTTATTTTGATAACATTTGATTTGTACATATGTTCCTGACTTCTAATCTCATAAAGAGATTAGTAGAGAGTTGTTTATTAATAAATACATATATATTTGATATATATACCTGTGTGGTGTCTTTTCATTTGGTGATTCAAGAGATTGTGTGGTAAAACAAGCTGCTTTACATTCCTTCAAGACTTAGCCTGAAGGCTGCTCTCCACAGCTACCACTAGGATAGCTTTCTATAAAGGTTGTCTTAAACCTATCTACCATAAGAGTCGAATTGTTCTGGTGCAAGGTGTCCACTTTAATTAGTGAACAGCATATACCAGGCCAACTTCTCACATTAACCCCCTCCCTCAAGTCAGGCGCCGCATCTCTGGGTGTATGTACTTTTCTCTCAGCACTAGACACTACATTTTTGCTGCCACCATCTGAGCTGGACTCCACCTCCAGCCCAGCAGAGCTCACTTCCTGAGCTACACACATCTCTTTTGGCTTGGCTGAGACACTCATGGCCTCGAGCCTTTCGAGCTCCAAATCAAGCTCCCTCATTCTTAACTTATGTGCTAAAAGCAATCTCTTTTCCTCTAAAGCGAGAGCGTTCTTGCTCTCCTCTGCCCACCTTTTGCTCTCAATGAGCAGCTTTTTCTCCTCTGCTTGAGCCTTAAGTTTTAAAACCTCCAACTCATGCTCTCTGACCCTTTGATTTTCCTCTAGCTCCCCTGGGGAAAAGCTCCTCCCGGAATGGTTACTACCAGCCCCTGAGGCTGGTCCTCCCACTGGCAAATCCTATGGACCAAATCCATTCCCTGGGTCATCCTCATCCACCTCAGCATCACCTGTCTCCTGAGCCTCTTTGACTTCCCACCAGGCCCTCAAGGCCGTTTGCAGCTCCTCCTTCTTGGCGCTACTTTTCATGGGACGTCCCAAAGCTCTGCAGAATTGTCTCAATTGATCAACTTTGTAGGTAAGCAATGCCTCAATGTCGAATTCCAATTCTGCAACCTCACTGGCTACTTGACTCCTTTGAGACATGATGTGTGGCTTAAAGGTCGCTCACAAATAGAACCAAAAATCAGAAACACAATATGTGGTTGCGTCGTGGTCTGTGCTAAAACTAGTGATGTACACCAGTCACTGTGAGTCAATTGCAAATACAAGTTCAAATCCCCAACCGCTGACCACCAATGTTAGAACTGGGGGTCTCTAGTTGGCTGAGGTAGGTACCTTAGCCCAAATAGGGACCCTTGCTTCTAGTGAGGAAAAGGAGGGACTCCCTCTTAGATAACCCCTGCTCACCCCCCAGTAGCTTGGCACGAGCAGCCGGGCTTATCTCCAAGGCAATGTGTAAAGTATTTGCAACCACACTCCCAGTAACACAGTGATAACACCGCAAATGGACACCACACTGGTTTTATAAAAATAGCGGTATCTTTATCAAAAAGAAATATGATGAGACCAAACGATAAAAATCCAACATATGCGTATTCGTAATATTTCACTAGGCCGGTTTTTAGGCCAACAATCACTTGTAGGTTCTTGCGGTATTAATGAGCAGTTCATGATGATCTAATGCAGTCCTAATGCAATGCTATGCAGTTCGTAATGCAGTTCGTAATGTAGAAATAAGACAGTCCTTAAAGCAAGTACTAATGCGAATCGTAGAAGCACGTAATAATGCAGTTCGTAATGCAAGTACTAATGCGGATCGTAAAGCAAGTAATAATGCAGTTCGTAATGCAAGTACTAATGCGGATCGTAAAGCAAGTAATAATGCAGTTCGTAATGCAAGTACTAATGCGAATCGTAAAACAAGTAATAATGCAGTTCGGCACCGATCGCGGTGCTTGTGAAGGTCTCTATGCCACTCTTGGCTGACTCGCGGTCAGCGGCTGCCAAAATAAGCCCTGTTAGAAATGGGGGTCTCTAGTTGGCAAGGGCTTGCACCTTTGTCCAAGTAGGGACCCTTCTTCCTAGTCAGGGTAAGGGAGTTACACTCCTAAAATAACCCCTGCTCACCCCCTTGGTAGCTTGGCACGAGCAGTCAGGCTTATTCTAGAGGCAGTGTGTAAAGCATTTGCACCAAACCAACAGTAATATAATGTAAGCACTACAAACGGACACCACACGAGTTTAGAAAAATATCCAATATTTTTATATACTTTAAACAAGACCAAATACGATAAAAATCCACTGTACAGTACTTCAGAAATAGTTTCTTCTCAAAATGTCTTTAAAAACAGTTCCTTGATGTCGATAGCTCCGTCCAGGGCTATCACGGCGTCGTGAACAAACAAATCCAAACAGTTCTGGCTGACCGCGGCGTCGCGGGTCAGCTACGGTGTCAGGAAGACCCGCAAACAGTACCTTTCAGAAATGCAGGGCGTCGATGACCTCGCGGTGAGCTTCCGAACACACGGCGTCCGCAGGCGTCGGTTCCGGAGGTCGGAGTGGCGTCGTCGGGGCCCTCGAAGTCACACGTGTTGCAGATCGATCTCCTCTCTGTTGAAATCAGGAGCGCTGGCGTCGGCCGGCGTCGGGTGCTGCGGTGCGAAGTGCAGCGGTGCGGCGTGCGGTGCCCTCAGGTCACGGTGCGAGCAGCGGCTCGGTGGTGGCGGCGGATGGCGTCGTCGGTGAGACCAGGATCGCGGTGTGAGATGAAGGCGGTGCTCGTCATGGTGCTGGCAGGTCACGGTGCAGCAGCGGTGTCGTCGTAGCTGCAGCGCTGTCGTCGGCTGACGAACTTGGAGTCTATGGCACCGCGTCGGTGGGCCAAGGCTGCGGTGCGGGATGAGGGCGGTGCGTCGTGTAACTTACGAGCGGTGCCCCCGAACCACGGTGCAAGCAGCGGCGTCGAGTCCGGCATGGAGCGGCATCATCGGGGATACCACGGCGTCGTCGTGAAGCGAGGCGGTGCGAAGTGCGGTGCCCACAGGTCGCGGTGCGAGCAGCGGCTCGGTGGCGGCGTCAGCAGGCATCGTCGGTGAGACCAGGGTCGCGGTGCGGCGGTGCCCTCTGCGGTGCCTTCAGGACACGTCGTCGGCAGCGGCGTCGTAGACGGCGTCGGGCTTGAAGTCTTTGCTGTTCCTGAGACTTCTTGAACAGGGGGCAAGCTCTACC
Organism: Calotriton arnoldi; assembly: GCA_963921515.1. Taxonomy (NCBI): domain Eukaryota; kingdom Metazoa; phylum Chordata; class Amphibia; order Caudata; family Salamandridae; genus Calotriton; species Calotriton arnoldi. Next base: position 166,304 of record CAWUFW010018739.1, on the reverse strand, counting down.
TCATGCCCTTGGAGACACTCACAAAGTAGATTGCAGAAAGTTCAGTTCCAGTCCTTTCACTGCCCAAGACAGAAGCAGCCACTGCAGGCCAACACAGCAAAGCACACAGCAAACTGGTAGTTGCTCCTCACAGCTTCTCCAGCTCTTCTTCTTGGCAGTCTTCTTGAACCCAAAGAGTTCCAATTTTCTGGGGTTTGGGTTCCCCTTTTTATCCTCAATTTCTCTTTGTTCTCTGAAGGCAGAGAGGCCTTTGCCTAGTCCAAACCAGTTCCGGTCAGTCCTGGAGCACTTTGTTGACAAGTCTCCTTCTTTCCTTTCACAGTGCAGGCCAGGGACATCAGACGCACCACAGGAGGTGGAGCCAGCATTGTGGAGGGAAGGCCCAGCCCTATTCAGGTCCCAGGTGCATCTCCTCCCACCCATCTACATGTAGATCTTGCTATTCAGCCCTGTGCTGACTCACCCTGTCTCCTGGCATCCCCCAGCCCCTGTCACTCACACTCCAGACAAGGAATACACAACCTAGCAGAGGCAGGCTTGGATGGTTAGACAAGAAAATACCCACTTTCTAAAAGTGGTATTTTCAAACACAGAATGTTAAAACCAACTTTACTAAAAGATGCATTTTATCATCCTGAGTCCAGGCATACTAAACTCGAATTTCTACCATGTTCCCTGGGTCAGTTAGGATTATAAGCTGTAATAATCAAAACTGCCCATTCTGGCCTATGGGGAACAGGTAGCCTTGCAATAGTGAAAAACGAAATAGGCTGTAATTCACTATCAGGACATGCCACACACACCAGGGCATGTCCTACCTTTCACATACAATGCACCCTGCCCACAGGGGTACCTTGGGCCTACCTTAGGGGTGACTAACATGTAGAAAAGGGAAGGTTTAGGGACTTGCAAGTGTGTGCACTTGCCAAGTCGACATGGCAGCCCCAGGCTGCGCACAGGCTCTGCAATGGCAGGCCAGAGTTACACTTTACGGGCTGTTTGCGTGGGTGGCACAATCCAGTGCTGCAGCCTACCAACAGCATTTGATCTATAGGCCCTGGCACTCTCAGTGCACTTTACTAGGGACTGACACATAGATCAAATAGGCCAATCATGGAAATACCAATCCATAACACATTTTGTACAGGAGCACTTGCACTTTCCCACTGGACAGCAGTGAGGAAAGTGCGCAGAATCATTACACCAGCAAAAACAGAGTCAAAAACAAGGAGGTCAGAAAGCAAAAGTCAGGGGAAACACGCCAAAAGATGCCAAGTCTAACACATGTCCCCTCCAGCTGAAAGTAGGGAGAACTACCCAACCCCATTGGAGTTCTCTTCACTAAGGCGGAAGAACCTGGACAGACCATCTGCGTTGGCGCAGTTCTGTACCAGGACGGTGTTCCACCGTAAAGTCCATTCCCTGTAGGGAGATGGACCACCTCAGCAGTTTTGGATTCTCACCCCTCATTTGCATCAACCATCTGAGGGGCCTGTGGTCCGTCTGAACCCGGAAGTGAGTCCCAAACAGGTATGGTCTCAGCTTCTTCAGTGCCCAGACCACAGCAAAAGCTTCCCTTTCTATGGCACTCCACCTCTGTTCCCTGGGGAGTAATCTCCTGCTAAGGAAGACTACCGGCTGATCCAGGCCCTCTTCGTTCAGTTGTGAGAGCACCGCTCCCACATCATGCTCTGAAGCGTCAGTCTGCACGACGAATTCCTTGGAGAAGTCAGGTGCCTTGAGCACGGGCGCCGTGCACATGGCTGCCTTCAGGGCATCAAAAGCTATCTGGCAGGACTCAGTCCAGATCACTTTCCTGGGCTGCTTCCAGGTTCGCCTGAGCGAGTTTCCTGAAGCGGGCAGTTTGGTTTCTAAAGGCCAGCATGTAACTAAACACATCCTGGGGAGTTTTCCTGGGAGCTGCCTCCCAGCCTTCCTTTACCAAACTCAGAGGTCCTCTGACAGGGTGGCCATACAGGAGCTCAAAGGGGCTGTACCGAAGAGACTTCTGAGGCACCTCCTGTATGCGAAGAGCAGGCATGGCAAGAGGACGTCCCACTTACGCCTCATGGGTTCTGTTAGACCCTTGATCATGCCTTTCAAGGTCTGGTTGAATCTCTCCACCAGACCGTTTCCTTGTGGGTGGTAAGGAGTGGTGAACTTGTAGGTTACACCACACTCCTTCCACAGGGATGTCATATTCTTGGATATGAAATTGGTCCCCCTGTCAGAAACCACCTCTCTGGGGAATCCCACCCGGGAAAAGATCCCCATTAACACCCGGCCCACCACTGGCGCCGTCGTTGTCCTGAGAGGGATTGCCTCCGGGTACCGGGTGGCATGGTCCACCAAGACCAGGATGTACCTGTTGCCCATGGCTGTCTTGGGATCCAGTGGCCCCACAATATCCATCCCTACCCTTTCAAAGGGTGTTCCAACAACAGGAAAAGGTTGGAGAGGAGCTTTGACCTTCCTCCCACTCTTACCACTTGCCTGGCAAGTTTGGCAAGACCTACAGTGTGCATCTGACTGCCTTCGCATTTGGGGCCAAAAGAAGTGGGTGACAAGCCTGTCAAAGGTCTTGTCCTGCCCCAAATGTCCTGCCAAAGGCACGTCATGAGCCAGACCCAGTAGGAAGGTCCTGAAGCGCTGGGGTACCACCAGCACACGGGCTGACCCAGGCTCAGCAACCTTAGGCTCACTGTATAGGAGACCATTCTCCCAGTAGATCAGATGTGACCCGGACTGATTACCAGCTGCCTGGTCTGCAGCCTGCCGCCGCAGACCCTCCAGAATACGGCACTCGTTCTGCTCAATGCAGAGCTCCTCCCTGGTGGGACCCCCTTCTTGCTGCCAATGGGTCAGCTCAGAGATGTCTCCCAGTTCGGCTACCTGCTCCCCTGTAGGCACCGGGGCATCCCCTCGAGGTCCGCCTCCTCCCGGTCCGTGGGAACTTCGGGGCCGGTTTCCGCGCCCCCTACCCTTCCTCTTGGCAGGGACTTGGGCCATTGTTCCAGGCTCCAAGTCCTCTTGATCACCCTTTCTGGCTGCCATTGACCGAGTAGACACGCATGCCCACTCTGGCAACCCAAGCATCTCCAAGTGAGACCTGAGCTCAACATCCTTCCATAAGGACTGCTCCAGGTCGTTACCTAGCAGACAATCTACAGGCATGGTAGGGCTCACAACCACCCTCAAGGGACCTGAGACCCCCCCATTCAAAGGGAACCTGCGCCACCATACACTGGCGCTCAGAGTTGTCTACAGCAACTACTTGGTGGGATGCCCCTGGGACTACCTGCTTCTCAGAGACCAGGTGGCACCGGACTGAGGTCACACTGGCTCCAGTATCTCTGAGAGCCTCTACCCTGTTCCCATTAATGGTCACCCAGGTGCTATATTTCTTTGTGTTAGGGGGCACCTGGTTTCCTGGGACCATCTCACTGTCCCCTAGTGAGACAAGGGTCAATTCTGCGGAATCCCCACCCTCCTGTGGGCACCCCTCCTCCCCAAGTGCTACACTAGCCAACACTTTGGACTATCCACCGGTGGGTGGCTGTGTACCCTTTGGGCACTTGGGGTCCCCCTTAAAGTGACCCACCTGGTCACATGCATAACACTTGCGGGGGCCGGTCTCAACAGGCTTCCCTGTAGAGACCCCTTTCTTCTTATCACTGGGGGGCTGGTAATCTTTACCCTGGGTACTAGTTTGGGGCCCTTTAGAGAACTCCTGTGCTTTACCCTTGTCCCCCCCGCCTTTCTGCTGGGGACCCTGCCCACCTTTGGCTGAGTCTACCCCAAACGCTTTCTTGTGGACCCTGGTACTCACCCAGCGGTCTGCCTCCATAGCAAGCTTCCTGGGGTCAGTTAGCTTACTATCAACTAGGTGCTGGCGCAGATCTGCAAAACATAGACTAGACAAGTGCTCCCATGCAATCAAATTGTAGAGCCCCTGAAAATCCGTTACATTACTGCCCTTCACCCAACCATCCAGCGACCTACAGAACATATCCACACATTCCAACCAAGTGTTGGCCTCAGACTTTTACTGGACCTAAACTGATCCCTGTACTTTTCAGGAGTGAGCCCATACCTAGTGAGGAGAGCGTCTTTCATGTCAGCATAGGTGAGGTCCTGCCCCTTACCCAAAGCTATCAGAGTATCCCTAGCTTCCTCTGGAAAGAGAGGCCACAACCCCGCTCCCCAGTTCCTCTCAGGGACCCCATTCATATGAATAGACGACTCGTGCACCTTGAACCCACCTTTGTATGTCATCACCCTTTTTGTACTCTTTACCTACATTCTTGGGGATGTGTACAATCCTGTCTGTGTGTGCTGAAGAATTGCTGCCACCATCTGAACCGGATCTACTCTTTAGCTCCAGCTCCTTCATCATTCTCTCATGATCTAGTATCATTTTTCTTTCCTCCATGGCTATTCTTTTCTCTTCCCTCTCACTTTCTATTCTGAGTTTCTCCAATTCAAACCTCCTTACTTCCCGCCTGTCCTCCAGCTCCTCTGGGGACAAACTACTGCTGCCTGGCCTGGAGGGTTCCCCCCCCTCCCAAAAGCACATCCACCCTAGGAACAGGCTCCTCCACCTCTCCATTGAGATCACCAGATTGCCCACTGGCACCTCTGGCTGCTACCCAGGCCCTCAGCGCCTTTTGTAGCTCATCCTTCCTGGTGAGGCCTCTGACCTGGACTTTCAGGTTCTTGCAAATCGATTTTAACTCCTTGACATTGTAGGCTTCCAATCGATCCTCCTCAAAGGCAATTTCTACTGATGCAATTGATGATACTATAGATTCAGGCATGTTGAAGTAGCAAGTTCAAACTGGCAAGATCCAAAATACGCCAAAAAGAAAAAGAACATGTAAGTGGTACGTAATGGTCTGCGATATGGTAGTAGTGCACACCAATCACTGTAAGTCAAGTGCAAACACAAGTCCTATCCTCACCGCTGACAACCAATGTTAGAAATGGGGGTCTCTAGTTGGCAAGGGCTTGCACCTTTGTCCAAGTAGGGACCCTTCTTCCTAGTCAGGGTAAGGGAGTTACACTCCTAAAATAACCCCTGCTCACCCCTTGGTAGCTTGGCACGAGCAGTCAGGCTTATTCTAGAGGCAGTGTGTAAAGCATTTGCACCAAACCAACAGTAATACAATGTAAGCACTACAAACGGACACCACACCAGTTTAGAAAAATATCCAATATTTTTATATACTTTAAACAAGACCAAATACGATAAAAATCCACTGTACAGTACTTCAGAAATAGTTACTTCTCAAAATGTCTTTAAAAACAGTTCCTTGATGTCGATAGCTCCGTCCAGGGCTATCACGGCGTCGTGAACAAACAAATCCAAACAGTTCTGGCTGACCGCGGCGTCGCGGGTCAGCTACGGTGTCGGGAAGACCCGCAAACAGTACCTTTCAGAAATGCAGGGCGTCGATGACCTCGCGGTGAGCTTCCGAACACACGGCGTCCGCAGGCGTCGGTTCCAGAGGTCGGTGCGGCGTCGTCGGGGCCCTCGAAGTCACACGCGTTGCAGATCGATCTCCTCTCTGTTGAAATCAGGAGCGCTGGCGTCGGCCGGCGTCGGGTGCTGCTGTGCGAAGTGCAGCGGTGCGGCGTGCGGTGCCCTCAGGTCACGGTGCGAGCAGCGGCACGGTGGCGGCGTCGGATGGCGTCGTCGGTGACACCAGGGTCGCGGTGTGAGATGAAGGCGGTGCTCGTCACGGTGCTGGCAGGTCAAGGTGCAGCAGCGGTGTCGTCGTAGCTGCAGGGCTGTCGTCGGCTGACGAACTTGGATTTGATGGCACCGGCGTCGGTGGGCCAAGGCTGCGGTGCGGGATGAGGGCGGTGCGTCGTGTAACTTACGAGCGGTGCCCCCGAACCACGGTGCAAGCATCGGCGTCGAGTCCGGCGTGGAGCGGCGTCATCGGGGATACCACGGCGTCGTCGTGAAGTGAGGCGGTGCGAAGTGCGGTGCCCACAGGTCGCTGTGCGAGCAGCGGCTCGGTGGCGGCGTCAGCAGGCATCGTCGGTGAGACCAGGGTCACGGTGCGGCGTTGCGGCGGTGCCCTCTGCGGTGCCTTCAGGACACGGCGTCAGCAGCGGCGTCGTAGATGGCGTCGGGCTTGAAGTCTTTGCTGTTCCTGAGACTTCTTGAACAGAGGGCAAGCTCTACCTCAAGCCCTTGGAGACACTCACAAAGTAGATTGCAAAAAGTTCAGTTCCAGTCCTTTCACTGCCCAAGACAGAAGCAGCCACTGCAGGCCAACATAGCAAAGCACACAGCAAAGTGGTAGTTCCTCCTCACAGCTTCTCCAGCTCTTCTTCTTGGCAGTCTTCTTGATCCCAAAGAGTTCCAATTTTCTGGGGTTTGGGTCCCCTTTTTATCCTCAATTTCTCTTTGTTCTCTGAAGGCAGAGAGGCCTTTGCCTAGTCCAAACCAGTTCTGGTCAGTCCTGGAGCACTTTGTTGACAAGTCTCCTTCTTTCCTTTCACAGTGCAGGCCAGGGACATCAGACGCACCACAGGAGGTGGAGCCAGCATTGTGGAGGGAAGGCCCAGCCCTATTCAGGTCCCAGGTGCATCTCCTCCCACCCATCTACATGTAGATCTTGCTATTCAGCCCTGTGCTGACTCACCCTGTCTCCTGGCATCCCCCAGCCCCTGTCACTCCCACTCCAGACAAGGAATACACAACCTAGCAGAGGCAGGCTTGGATGGTTAGACAAGAAAATACCCACTTTCTAAAAGTGGTATTTTCAAACACAGAATGTTAAAACCAACTTTACTAAAAGATGCATTTTATCATTCTGAGTCCAGGCATACTAAACTCGAATTTCTACCATGTTCCCTGGGTCAGTTAGGATTATAAACTGTAATAATCAAAACTGCCCATTCTGGCCTATGGGGAACAGGTATCCTTGCAATAGTGAAAAACGAAATAGGCTGTAATTCACTATCAGGACATGCCACACACACCAGGGCATGTCCTACCTTTCACATACAATGCACCCTGCCCACAGGGGTACCTTGGGCCTACCTTAGGGGTGACTAACCTGTAGAAAAGGGAAGGTTTAGGGACTTGCAAGTGTGTGCACTTGCCAAGTCGACATGGCAGCCCCAGGCTGCGCACAGGCTCTGCAATGGCAGGCCAGAGTTACACTTTACGGGCTGTTTGCGTGGGTGGCACAATCCAGTGCTGCAGCCCACCAACAGCATTTGATCTATAGGCCCTGGCACTCTCAGTGCACTTTACTAGGGACTGACACATAGATCAAATAGGCCAATCATGGAAATACCAATCCATAACACATTTTGTACAGGAGCACTTGCACTTTCCCACTGGACAGCAGTGAGGAAAGTGCGCAGAATCATTACACCAGCAAAAATAGAGTCAAAAACCAGGAGGTCAGAAAGCAAAAAGTCAGGGGAAACACGCCAAAAGATGCCAAGTCTAACAAGCCCCCAATACTGTTACGAAGGAAACAACGTGCAGCTCCACAATCCGACTCCGGTACTGCCACTCCTCGCAGAGTACGGGCCGTGATACTGATTTGAGCGGAGGCTTGCGGTGCAAAGATGGGAAAGGCCGAGAGCGGTCTCTCGTAGCACGCACTCCGCCCCAAGCGGCGACACACGCACGCTCGCTGAGCGTTACCAGGGGGGGTGCAGTCTCTCTCTCCTCTCCTCGCAGCTTGGGCGTCACGCTGTGCGGCTTCGGGTTGGCGGCAGCTGCTCCTCGCAGTGAGAGTCGGGCTACCAGGTGACGGCCTCGCAGCTGATCGGCTCCCGGCGCGGCTCCGTTGATCTTGGGCAAAGGCAGGCTCAGGCCAGCGGCGGTGATTCCTCACGGCTCCCCCTTGGGACGCCAGTCCGGGCCGATGGCGATAACGATCACAGCACTTCTGGTCACGCTGTCGATCTAAGCAGGGCGCAAGACTAATCCGGGGCACACAGTCACGGGGCAAATCTCACGAAGGTCTTAGGCTGCCAAAAGCACACGCACACAGCGTCGCTGAGACACACTTGGAAACTTTCACCTCACGGCTCCCCCTTGGGACGACGGTACGGGCCGATGGTGATAACGATCACAGCACTTCTGGTCACGGTGTCGATCGAAGCATGTCGCAAGACTGCTCCGGGCACACAGTCACGGGGCAAGTCTCACGAAGGTCTCAGGCTGCAAAAAGCACACGCACACAGCGTGGCTGAGACACACTTGGCAACTTTCACTTCACGGCTCCCCCTTGGGACGACGGTCCGGGCCGATGGTGATAACGATCACAGCACTTCTGGTCACGCTGTCGATCGAAGCAGGGCGCAAGACTGCTCCGGGGCACACAGTCACTGGGCAAGTCCCACGAAGGTCTCATGCTGCAAAAAGCACATGCACACAGCGTCGCTGAGACACACCTGGAAACTTTTATGTTCCTGAGTTTCCACAACAGGGAGCCAGCTCCTCTCGGGCCCTTGGAGACAAGTTACTTCAGGACACAGCAAAGTCCTCTCAAGCAGGGGGACACAGCAAAGTCCCTTGTCCTCTCCTTAGTCAAATCAGCAAACTGCAGGCCAGCCCCAGAACACACAGCAAGGGCAGTCCTTCCCTTCAGTCTCTTCAGCTGTTCTTCCTTTGCAGAGGTTCCTCTTGATCACGAAGTAGTTTCAATCCTTTTTCAGTCTGGATTGCAGTCTTGAGTTCAGGGGTTTCAGCTCTTACATTTATACACCTAAATGCCTTTGAAGTCTTTGTGTTCAGGGGGGCTCTGAGCCCGGTCCAAACCAGTTCTTGGTACCTTCCTGCCAGTGCACCTCTTCTTTCTTTGATAGTGGGGGTCTGGGCCTCAGACACTCTGCAGGAGGTGGAGCCATTCTTTTGTGGCAGCAGCACAGGCCTCTTCGCATCAAAGGGGCTACTCCTCCCCCTACACCAAATGCAGGCCAGCCTGTGCTATCTCACCTACCCTCTCTGGTGTCAGGACACTCCCAGACCCTGTCACATCCAAACCCAGACCGGCAATACACAACCAGGCAGAGACACACAGGATGGTTAGGACAAGAAACCAGCCACTTCTAAAAGTGTGGTTTCTAAACACACAATTTAAAAACCATCTTCATAGAAAGATGTGTTATCAAATTCTGAATTCAGGCACACTAAACTTCATCCCTCCATCTTATGCCTATGGGAAGATATGCTGGAAACATGGGACCCAGCATTCCCCATTCTGTTCTATGGGCAAGATGGCCTTGCAACAGTGAAAACGAATTTGGCAGTGTTTCACTGTCAGGACATGGTACACACCTCAGTACATGTCCTACCTTTCACATACACTGCACCCTGCCCAGGGGGTACCTTGGGCCTACTATAGGGGTGTCTGATGAGCATAAAAAGGGAAGGGTAAGGCCTGGCAAGTGGGTGCACTTGCCAGGACAACAAGGCAGTTAACTAACTCCGCGCAGGCACTGCAGTGGCAGGCCTGAGATCTCTTCTTAGGGCTACTTGTGTGGGTGGCACAATTAGTGCTGCAGGCCCACTAGTAGCATTTGCATTACCAGCCCTGGCACACATAGTGCACTTTACTAGGGACTTTACTAGTAAGGCAAACATACCAATTATGGACAACCAATTACAATAGCACTTTATAAAGGGATCACTTGCACTTTAGCACTGATCAGCAGTAGTAAAGTGCCCAGAGTCCTAAAACCAACAAAAACAGGTCAGAAACAATACAGGAGGAAGGTAAAAAGTTCAGGGATGACCCTGCAAAAAGGGCCAAGTCCAACAGTGATGGACAGGCCTTCAAGGTTAACCCACATTTGCTACCGCTAGGGTCCACCTACTGGTGTTAAGAAACCAGGGCTTCTAAGCTCTTGCGAGGCCTTCTAAGGTCTAGCATGGAAATGTGCTCCCTCAGGAGAGTGATCTGGTGGACTGGTCATGAAGGCTGAACCTGGTTCCCCAGTTCCAAATCCGACAGCTCTGGCCATAGTGCCACATCCTCTCCCCCACTGAACATCATACTGACCCACTAAGAGAAACTCACACTGCCTTCAACTACAACCCAATTGTGCCCGCTACAAACACCTGTATGCAACTCAATTCAAATTACGCCCTAGGCAAGAGCAATATGCTTCCTAAAAAAAAGTAACAACATCCTGGAAAAGGCAAACACTCATAGGGAATGCAAGATTATGTAAAGCATGTGAAATGTAAGCAGGAACAACATGGTTACCTTAACGCTTTCACACTCACTATTCAGAAATCAGTTAGTGCTTTTGCCTGAAAAGTTAAGGACATGACTACAGGGCCTGGAAGTGACCTGTTTCAATGTCCATTGCTTATAAACTTACAAAACGTAAGCAGTATGGTTTAAAAAGACCACATCCGTGAACACAGAGCCGCAGTACACGTTTTGTTTTCCAATCCACCCCAAAAATCAGGCATTGCAGTACCTCCAGGATTGGTGCACTTTCCCACCCGGGGAAAACAATGCTGTTCAAAGAAAGACAAGAAAACAAATGTAGTGCTTAGGTGGCAAACTCTGTAAAGTGACGCTAATGTGTTTGGGTGTGAATAAAATCAATCTTCCCACTTTATGACCACTCTGTCTTGCTTTATTTAGTTATTTATTTATTTTTCATATTTTTAACCTTTTATTCCCGAGGCTGCTCTTTGGAATAGAAAAATGTCAGAAAAAGACATTTCCAGCAAAAGTATTTTTTGGATCCATTTCACAGGGGAACAAATAAACGAAAGGAGGAAAGAGAAGGTGATGACCGTTTCTTGAAGTCACAATTTTCAGTAAGTGAGGATGAGCTAGACCGAAAGAGAGGGAATAAGAGGAAGAAGGGGGGCAGCTGCCAGCGGCAGAGCAGAAGTGGACACTGTCCTTGTCTTCTCTGGGCAAGAAGGAGAAGACAGAGTCCTTCCACTTCTCTGCTCGCCCGCCCGTCCCCGTAGGCCACGAACGCCGAGCCTTATGTGTAAGCCTTGGCTATTTCTGCCGTCCTGGGATGCATGTTTAAAATAAAAAAGTACAGGAACAGAATCTATTGAATTAAAGAAGTAGGGGCACGCCGTGCCCTGCCGATCCCGCCCACTTCAACCACTGGATAAGAGAGACTGTTGTGTTTCACATCGGAGAAGGCCTGGTAATCAAGATCAACATGTTGCACTTCATGAACACCACAATCCCGTGGAAAATTACCTATGAGATCGTGTTTAGAGCGGATGGCGTGACCGGCAAGTACTCTTGGGATAATTACCTCTAATAATGCGATGTTAGAGAATGGAAAGTGTCCATTTCTTCTCTGCCTTTGGAGAGAGAGCATCTTGGGACAAGCTATGTCTCCAGTAGCTTTATGCTATCTGATCCATCAATGGTGGAGAGACTTCTTAGGAAGACTCATCGTGCTGACACCTTTTAGACCTTCTCCTAAAAATGCCTAAGTAGGGATATCATCGTAGTGTTAGTGTAGGGATAGATTAATGCTTTATACTCACCAACACTCGATGCACTGGAACTTGGACTCATGCTTTCTGATCCTCTGTATCTTATGCCTTGAATTAATTGTTCTGTGCATGTTACATCGCCTCAACTTTATTTGCAGATTTGGCTTTATCATAGCTGCCAAGGTTTCAGATTGCTATGTGTGACATTTTCATAATTTCAATGTAAATATGAGTGACATTTGAACGACTATGAGTGACACTTCCTTGCAAACAAAATCAAGCAATGAAGACGAGGGAAACATATAAATATCAGAAATTACACCCATTTGAGCAATAAGAAACTCTAAGAAGATCTTTAAATGCTACAAAGCACCAGAGACGGAAGGACAATTCACTAACCTAGTGCCCTTGTAACCTGATTATACAGTCTGAATCTCAGCTGATTTAAGGACTGCGCAGCAGATAGTCAGGCCGGAGGCTGTATTACTTCAAAAGTGAAGACACAGTACTGAGCAGTAATTTAAAAAATTTAAATTCAATTAGGAATGAGCACACCGGCCCCGGGGTCCGCCCGGCATGCGGCACCACCTTCCACTAACGAGGGTGAGTGAGTGTCCAAACTTCATGTTGCACGGGCCAGCTCTCTAAGCAATTACGGTTAAAGTTAGCAGGACACAAGTGCACTGCTTTAGGACAAATACCACTGCTCACTCAAGCCTGTCACTTACGTGACAGTACTGAGCAGTATTATAATTAAAAGCGATTAGCTGAGCACACCGCCCCCCTCCCCCACCCCCCCTTGTTGTCCAGCCTGCGATGCCGCCCGCTATTATCAAGGCTGAGTGAGAGTATGCATGGCTCTCCAAGCAAACAAAATATGGTTTACCATTTACCATCATGCCAAGTGCTTTAGTAAAAATTACCGCCGCTCACTTACTTGATGTAGAAGGCCTCGCAGCCTGGCTGGTGGGCTGGGGAGAGTTGGTTAGGTCCCTCCCGCTGGATCATTCTGCTGATGAACAGCCAGTCCGGAATCTGTGCAGCAGTGGGACCGGAGTGAGCCCGGATTGCAGCACTGGCCCACCGTGAACTACCGTGCAACCCGGCAGCTCTGAGGTAGCCTGTGGTGCGCAGCACTCGCACTCCAGTTCACACCCACCCCCGCCATGCACCGGTGCGAGGAGCCGGCGTTTGCCCAAACTAAAGTGCAGCCAACAGTGCGAGGAACGGTGGGCTGCCTGCGCCACAAGAAACTTAAGCATAACTGCCGGCCCGCCCGCTAATCGCCTCACGGCAATTCATGGAAACAATGTTGCAGTCACGTGACGCACATGACTGCCGCTGCGGAGCAGTGCACTTCTGACTAGACTGTTACATACACTGAGCTGCCAGATGAGTGCTAATAGCAGCGCTCCCATCTCCTGCTTAAGTTCTCAGCAACTTCACAAGGCTCTATAAATGCGTGACTTTGCATTTTTGTGCGGTGATGCGGATCACCACATGAAAATGCGTTAGTCTAACGCTTGATGCGTGATACTTGGCAGGGCTGCTTTATACTGATTCCGATGTATTTCTATACCCTCATTTTGAGATGTCTTTATGTCCAGTTGTTTTTGGTGTTGTAATAAACTAACTAACCATACGTAATTGTCTGTGGTTACTATGTGTCCAGAGAAATTCCAGTTGAAGCAAATTGGCTTTATTAATTATTTTCTCCCCTCTACGCTTACATGCTGCTAAAAAGAACCATTGGATTGCGATTCCAGAACAGGTCCAGAACTTATGGGCCCAGCCTTTTCACATTCAAGTAGAGAATTGTCTGTAGTTGAAAACCCTTTCCTACAAAAAAGCAAGACTAGCATATACAGAAACAGTGACAGGTTCAGTCACACACAGATGCATAGAACAAGAGTATCAGCAAGTGCTTCTCTCTTCTGGAGCTTTGGTTTGTATTGGAATATGAAAGCAAAATAGCAAGTACTGCCGGGTCCTTTTTAGGTCGAGCCTCGAGTAGCGCGCAAGCGCTGCTAGGCGAAGACTTTATGTAAGGGGGTTTGAAAAGCTGACCAGACGCACGTGCGTCGTGGCCTTTTTCGAGCGGTTACGCGCGCCGCAGACATGTGTTTCCCATTATCGTGCCCAGACGCGGGCGCGATAATTGGAAACACATGCCGGCAAAAGGCCATTACGCACGAGCGTCTGGTCAGCTGAGCAGGCTGCCGCGCTCGCTCGCCCCCGCTCCTCTCTTGTTCTTTAAATGGTACTTTACCAGAACTGCTTCCTTTTTCGATGTAAGTTTTTTTTTAGCTTTTAGAAACCCACGAAGCAATCAAGACGCTGATCTCAAATGTCAATTCAGTGCTAAAGGCACTCTGCTTTATCACAAAACGCCCTTTTACCTCCTCCGGCGTTCTATCCCGGGCTTGCAGACACGACGCTGGGTTTGACTGCTCATGCACCGCCCTATGTAATCGGGTTTGATGTCTCAGCATGCTTCAAGGCGTTCATTATGCTTTATTAAAATAGCTTGTTCGGGACTGCCTTCCAAGGCTGAACTACCCTTCGGCAGCTGCTGGGCAACCCTATTAAAAGGCAGAACCTGGGAGCTGAGCCAAGCTGTCTTTGCAGAGGCAGATGTTCCCTGCAGCACTGCTGATCTTTACATAGCCAAACAAGAGCTGCACTCTCACAAATATTCCACAAAGAAACGCGTGGCCACAGGGAACGGTTCATTACGTTTTAATATGTTGGAAATCCTTTCAGTTCCTTGATTCAGCCAGGCCCGCATTGAAACGCAGAAACAAAGTGCTCACGCCCAAAAGTGACAAAATAAACATGCCCGTTAATTGCTCTGAATTTTACATGAACGCCGACAAGGGGAGTGTCTGCATTTTGAAAATGCCCAGATAGCATGCTTGTCAGGCGGAATACGTTTCAGCAGACAAACAGCAAGCATCGCACACACGCGCTCCTCTTGGTTTCGACTGACGAAAATGCTTTGGGGAGTTCAGAATGAATTATTTATTGAAAAAAGCAACCCTAGCGAGAGAGATTTTAGTGGCATGGGCAGTAATGCGTACTTTACTCTGTTGTAAAATCCATTACTTATAACCAGTTCTTCTTAATTTGAATATATAGTGTGTGTGTGTATACTGCAGAGGGACGGTCGTCACGCAAGTCAGAGCTTCCATAAGAACAGCGTCTTTGTTTTGCTAATAACTTTGACGCCCTTTGACAAATCTTCACAAAACTTTACCCAAAAAGCATTCATGTACCTCAGCTGCTTCCAGGAAAGTTTTGGGACGATAACTCAAGCAGTACAGCCAAAACGGCAGCAGGGCAGTCAGGTCCAGAAGTGTTTCGAGGAGGGTACTTGGGGTGCCACATTTATACTCAGTGTGAGTCTGTGAGTGGGGGGAATCTCCTGGGCACCCACTAACCAATGGGATAAGAGTTCCTAGTGTAGAAATAAAAACCTTCTTAGGGGTTCACTGATACATCTGGTCCTTAAGACCAACAAAGAAGAGATTGGCACAGAAGCTGTAATATCAAAAAACATGTTTTATTAACCTCAGATGAGGGAGATTGCATCTTACGGTACCCGCAGGCCACTGTAGGAGGCATTCTAATGAGTGCAGAGAACAGGGTCCTTATATATGTATTTGTTACATAGTCAGCATAAAATCAAGGGGAGGTCCTAGCACATACAAGCATGCTTATTGACTAATATGGGCATACAAAATTTGCTTGCTCCACAAAGTGGGAGGGAGACTAAACTGCTTACATGAGTAAGAATAGCTTGACAGTTGTATACTAGGAGCAGGTGCATTCTACCAGCTAGGCCTCTCTGAGCATGTGCAAGACTCTGGAAGAGGGAGAAAGCACATGGCGAGCACATGGCTAACTAAAATGGCTGCCAAGTACAAAATGGCTTTCAGCTCATGCTAACAGCGATTCCTGCAATCTTTAACAGACGATCCTTTTAGCATGAGCTAAAGACATTGCCATGATCTAGTAGAGACATAGAAAATATTTTGCACATTTTCTTCTCATAAATTCATCAATATCCTATGCTAGGTGGGCATTTACATTCTAAACATTTCATTAAGCAGGTATATACAAGGTATAAGCAGGAGTACAAAGTGAACAGAGCATTGGGTCATACAGGTAGCAAGAGAGAATAATGACTATTATCTCAAACAGAAATCTCAATATTTTCCAATCCTAAGCAGAAAGCAAATACCAAAACCATCTAGTCTAATTTTAAGTTTCAGGGCTCTGATGGGGGCTCGTCAAATCAATTTAAAAATAGCCAACAGCACATACCTAATAAAAAACATTTTCAATAGACTTTCTCAGTATTTTATGAGGGCTGAATTATCAATAAATATACTTAAGAAAAGAGTAAAGTAACATGCTCAGATGAACTTTTCTCGTGCAGAATAAACATTACTCTTAAAAAATATTAAAGCAATCAGACATATTATTACAAAAAACAATTGTGGCTCCGGGGGACCAGGAGGACCACACAAGACCATAGGAATTAGGACAAGGAGCCGCAAAGGGCTGCTCCTCCTCAAAAATGGGACGACCAAAGGGGTACATTACTAACAAAAAGAGTCCTTGGGAAAGTTGTAAAACCAACCAGCCAGAGGGGAGTCTTCTCCCTGTGTCCGTTTGAGCCTCACAGGCAGGCTCTTGTTGTTCCCACGGTGGAGCTGCACAACTCGCAACTCAAGAATCACGGAGAAGAAAAAGTCTTTCTTTCAGGATAGGGCAATCACCCCCCAGGGCAAATACCCTCAATGATCCTATCCAGTGTCTCAGGCAGTGCACCAGTTTTCTTCACTTTAATCTAACAGGCACCAAGGGCATAGCACCTGTACCCTAAACTCAAGTCCTTCCCTAACTCCTGTATTTGCACTTCTGGCGCACTGCTCTTTTGTTGGGGCCACAAATTGTACCCAGTGTACTCGGGCATCTCTTGATCAACAAACAAAGGCGTAGACTTGCATTCACTTTGGGACCAGGATTAAGAGGCCTGAAGCAACCCTTGTTTCAAAGGGGGTCACCTCAAGCAAAAGCCTCCTTGCCGTCCTTGTCGTTCTGTGACTCTCTCAGCTGGGCATCAAAAACTGGATCCACACAAAGATTTCTCCATCCTGATTTGTAACCCCGTCTTTCGCCCAAGACAGTGGCAGGGGTACACACTTCACGTCCCAGTGCTTCCGCCTTCACTGAGGTCCTAGTTGCCAGCAACGCCTATGCTGGTTCCTTTCACTTTGGCTTCAAGCTGCAGTGGCGCTGACTCCCAGGCTGGATCTGATGTCCGGGCCCCTCTGGCAATGGTTGTAAGGCAGCAAATATCTATTGGTGGACAGAACAAGAGGTCTTTAGACAAGGCACAGAAATAATCTAACAACAGAGAGGATAGTCTCAAAATACTTCCTTAGTCTTGGGGCGCCCCATACATTAGCAAGGCACCCAAGAACCACTTCATCTATCTGAGAGTAGAAAACCCTGGACCTATTGGCAAGTATAAAAGGAACGTTTTGGTGAACTGACAAGAGTAATACATCACCCAATCCCAAACAGCCAAGGAAGTCTGTGTTCATTTACTAAATTCTGAGGAAAAAAGAAAAACAATACAGACATACTCCAAATACTTATATTGGTGTATTCCTATATTACTAATCTGAAGAACCCTCAAGAAAAAGGAAATGTTCTACACTTTTACTCATAGATTTTACATTACTTGTACAGGACTGCAGACACTTGTAAAATAATTTCTCTTACATGTTATGCTTAGGACCATGCTCTCATGTTATAGGTGCAGCAGGAAAATCTAAGACTGCTAATTTAACAGGGATTCTTATTGCAGAAAAGAACTAAACTTCAACATAGTGAGTACTTTTTCTCCAGCAGAACATGTTATGACAAACAAACTCCTATAAAACAATATTTTCCTTCAAAATGTTTGCTAAGGATCACATGAGCGTCTTTCCTGCATTGTACTTTTCACGATCTGGACTATGCAACATCATTTTCAAAAGGAAAAAAAACCCTATCTCCAGCTCTAATAAGGGCTGTCAGCTTATTTACACAGGCTAGCTAATAAAAGACTAGCAATGCCCTTGCAAAACTGTATAGAACATGAGAATAACATAAACAATAATAGTGTTGCCACCTGAGATTTTTGAACAGAAACCCCCACTATACAATTTTCCTTAAAGATCAAATAAGGGAACATCAATCTGTTCTACTCATTCTTTCATACAGGATGGGCAGTAACATAGCTTATGTGTTTCATCTTTTTATTAATTCTAACAATTTTAAAACAGTATTACAGAATAGCCAATTGTAATTGTAATTGTAAGTAGCATTTATATAGCGCAGCTGTCACCCAACGGGCATCCTGGCGCTGGGATTACCTAAATCACTGTGCAGCTATAAAACTATGAATCATCATGCGCCAATCTCTCAAGGCTATTCTTTTGGAAAGAGCCTGGTTTTTAGCTTTTTTCTAAACTGCAGTAAGTCATCAGTCTGTCTGAGTTCACTTGGTAGTTCATTCCATAGCCTTGCGGCTGCATAGCCAAATGATCTACCTCCTAGTCGGGTTTTCTTGACTCATGGGGTACATACTAGGTGGGCTGCCAAGGAACGTAGACTTCTAGCTGTGGAGTACCAAGTAAACATTCTCTGTAATGGTTTAGGCCCCATTTTGTGTGCCGCCTTATGAACAATGCAAAGTGCCTTAACTGTCATATGGCCATTTCCTAAACAGCTTTAGACAGACTCAAAAAAGTGAGAAAAAGAAGAGAGAAAACATAATTTTGCCTACCCTTAATTTGTACAGGAGCTAGCCTCCTTCCCCCATTTTGACAGTAGGAAAACCTGAAACAGGTTTTACTTCTGTCAACACTTTCAACCCCTATTTGTAGCAACTAGGCACAAACAAACTTGTAGGAGATATCTTAGAAAGTGGCTATTCTCTGATTCAGTCTAACACAATGCAAATTGAGTTAACTTTAAATATTTTCTACAGCAATTGTACTAGATTAACATGAGGGCGCATGAATGCAAACTAAAATCCATTTCCTCCTTATCGTAGCCCCTACACAGTATTCTTTAAACTAAAACCATTATTTTATATAAATGGCAGATCAATGTTCAACTGAGGGTTGTCTTCCTTTCGTGGCATAGGACTGCGCAAAACGTGTGTTTGCCAAAAATAGGAAGCAAAGCTTCTCTTCCTCTCTTTGCGCTATCATCTCGTCTTTCAAAAAATCTTTCGAAGGTCGAAGTATCCAAGCAAACATTACCCTTCAGCCTGCTAAGTAGCTAAATGCAGAACTCTGACCTTTGACCCGTTCAGCAGCTGCTCATTTTTGTGTGCAAGGCTTGCCATGCGGTTTTGTAATGCAAAGCAACTCTGGAGAATCACAGCGAAAAGCAGTCCTATACTTATTTTCATTTATGTACAGTGGTGTGCAATCTAGTAATGCAGAGGCAGCTGTTTATTTTATACTTGCATATGTATACTTTTATTGAAGCCTAAGAGCACGTTAAAACTGCTTTGAGTGGTAGAACTGCTTGTAAAATTGTGAATTTAGCTCAATTTCGACTTTGGTGGTAGGGGCACTTAAAAATGAATATCCTACAATATTTTTGCATAATAGGAACCCCCAGAGTGTTCTCTAGATAGCCCAGGAATGGGAAATCAGAAATGCATAAGATATACCCTTATAAAAACAAGTTTTGTACGGCTGGGTAAAGTGACATTTCACATTTAAGTTCCCTTTTATTCGGTACAGCACTGCTTAAATTCAACTTTGATGCTAGGAATTCACAGTATGATGATTAGGCTTTATAAAGATGAAAAAACGAATTTAAAGCATTTGTTTTTAACAATATATTTTTTCCCATATAATTAAATTTTATTTTTTATCAATAAAACCAACCATTTTAATGATTCCACATTGGAAAAGCAAGCTTCATTCGTAGCCTATCATATTTAAACACATTCATTCATAACCCTAAGCACAGAAGCCTTACTTGAAACAGGAAAAGTCTGCGCCACTTTTAATGGACAGTTATCATTTAACATCAGAACCATAGATATACTTATGAAAAAGGCATTAAGAAAGGAAATCCCTACTTTCAATTTTGTTCTCTGTTATCCAAAATAATGAAACTGGTTTTTAGAAACTTTTAAAATAGGGCAGGCCCTTATACCAGGTTTACACTGACTTAAAATATCGCTGACACAGCATTCCTGTCTGTGGCCGTGAGCAGGAATAGCCATATGCTATTTATGCAGCTGTTGTTTGTCAGCAGGCGTCGAATTTTCACGCCTTTCTCAGGAAAAAAACCCTTTTATTATTTGAAATACCCTGACAGAGTTAAATCCCCATTTGCTGTGTCAAACGGTTGCTTTCAGTTAGTCAGTTTAAACACAGCTGTCGGAAAGCTTTTTTCTCGGGTGCTGAGAGAAAAGCATGTCACAGTCTATTTAAAAACTGAGGCATTTCAATGCAGTCAAATCTATCTTTCTATAATGTGTATTTAGTTCAGCAACGACCAAATTCACTCAAATGATGTGCATGCCTTTTAATGTCTAATACAATATTTAAAGAAAAGGCTGTAACATTGTGTATTTAAGTCTATTGATTACAAAACACACAATTTCGTTTTTTTACTCTCTGTATGAGGCCTATTTTAATCCTATTGAATACGAATTCTAATTTTATGTTTAGCATTGTGGCAAGTTGCACACATGTATAGTGTCTTACTCTGTCAATTTAATAGTAACATGCAGCTGTTTAGCATATGTTACATAATTTATTTCTGGATTTTTATTTAATATGTAAGTAACTAAATGACATTTTGCATAACAGAATAATGACAGCAAAAAAAACATAAACAAACTCATTGAGCTCATTCAGACAGTTACAGAAGGACACAACACAGCGCGCTTAAAGCTAGCCATTCGTACACAGAGTACTCACACAAATATTACCAATGTCAAACCAAAAACCCCACATAGACATTTAAACACACATTGAACCCACAAATCAATACTTAGGACAGCTTACAAAGTGTACGCAAGACCAACCTATTTGTAAATACTAATTGTAAGTCATATTTACAAGAAGAGCTCTCAAAAGTAGCCCAAAAAACTGTTCCATGGTCAAATTCGCCAGTTTTGGCTGGTAGAACACTCAAAAAGCGCTCTGCATATCACCACTTATGAATGTTACTAAGTGCGCAGATCCGGATCCGTTTTATGTACATATTTAGTTCCATGGGGTACTTAGTCACCAAGGAAGAAATATCTTTTTACTATACCTAAACCTATTTAGGTATCCCCTCTGAGGAGTCAACTGAGTACTTCCTAAATCCATATCGGTACCTCCAAGACAGCAACACTTTCTGCGAAGTGTACTGGTAACAGGCATGCCAAAAATATTATAGCATATATAATATTATACTCCAAGTGACACTTAACACAATGTGTGCCGTTCAAATTTTCAAAGTTAGAAAAAAATCTCCTCATTACCTGCCTATATGAATTGCAATGCATATATAACTTACAAAACAAATTCCAAAATTGGCCAATCATACAAACAAAGCCACAGTAAGTGTTACTAAAACTACCTTACCAATCAAAGGCATCAAACCAACAGCAAGTGCCGCAAAACGGCTCTTACCAATCAAATGGTGTCCAGGTTCCAACTGCCAAGTTCTGAGTGACCTAACGGTCGTTTTAAAATACTCACGCCAAAGAAGTTCTCAGTCGGGAGCGGCAAACACTTGGAGGATCAGAGCAGGAAGACCAGAAATATACTGGGCTGGAAAACAAACAATCTCCGTGCGCTGGGTACCTCCTCAGTAGATTCCTGTCCTGTACTCCTCAGTAGATTCCTGTCTTCCTTCAAGACCACTCCCTTGGATAGCCGCTGCACCGATGAGTCCCACTTTCGGGCGCCATTTGTAGAAATAAAAACCTTCTTAGGGGTTCACTGATACATCTGGTCCTTAAGACCAACAAAGAAGAGATTGGCACAGAAGCTGTAATATCAAAAAACATGTTTTATTAACCTCAGATGAGGGAGATTGCATCTTACGGTACCCGCAGGCCACTGTAGGAGGCATTCTAATGAGTGCAGAGAACAGGGTCCTTATATATGTATTTGTTACATAGTCAGCATAAAATCAAGGGGAGGTCCTAGCACATACAAGCATGCTTATTGACTAATATGGGCATACAAAATTTGCTTGCTCCACAAAGTGGGAGGGGAGACTAAACTGCTTACATGAGTAAGAATAGCTTGACAGTTGTATACTAGGAGCAGGTGCATTCTACCAGCTAGGCCTCTCTGAGCATGTGCAAGACTCTGGAAGAAGGAGAAAGCACATGGCGAGCACATGGCTAACTAAAATGGCTGCCAAGTACAAAATGGCTTTCAGCTCATGCTAACAGCGATTCCTGCAATCTTTAACACTAGGGTAACCCTATTCATGTTTGCAACACTTCCTGTGTGGCTTACTATAAACTATCCAGAAGTGCCCCTCTCTACCTAAATCCAACATGGGAAAGCTTTCTTCCCCTTGTCAGATCTCCCGGTGCCCACTGAGAGGAGTAGCTATGAAAATGGGCAAATCCTTCCTTGTGGGCACTCTAAACAACTTATGTGGCAGCACTCGACTCCCAGTGGGTTTGAAGCCAATCTGACTAAGAAGACAAAAGGGAGGCAGGCAGGCCTAGCTGTGAGCTACAACTGCCAGTGATAGGGTCGGCATCCTCTAATGATTGAGAAAGAGCTGTGCACAGTCCCCAGGCCATCCTGCTCAAGGAAGACAAGCATTGGCATAGCCAATAGGTCTCGCCTTTGGGACCTTATAAGTATTTAGCTTATGTTGTTGCACCAATGATATTGTGCTGCATAACTAAATACTTATAAGGTCCCAAAAGCGAGACCTATTGGCTATGCCAATGCTTGTTTTAGATCTTAGAAGTAAATGTACCGCCAAAGGTACTATTTAAAGAAACATTCTGTTTGCCTAGGACAATAAAGCAGGGGACTTTCCAAACAGGTGCGTGCCTGCGCGTCAAAACGCCATTTGAACGCCAGGCACACGCCACAAAAGGCGGAGATTACTACTCCAACAGTATTAGGGTACTATCGCCTTCACAGTGCCTGACTTTAACGTGTCGTCCCTTGAAACGGACCGCCCATCGTAGTCAGCAGAATAACCAGACGACTCATGGGAGTGACGTAGTACCCGGATGTGTTTCAACACATTCCTCCGTTAACCAAGATGAGAGACGGCTTGGAAATGGCGACGTTCCGCTCTCGGGAGGTGCCGCGCTGTTGCGGCTGCCTTACGGTGCGCTCGGTGAGCCTGGGCTTGGCGCTGTACATTATGTTCTCCAGCGCGCTCATACTTGTGATGTATACGGTCGACCTGGCTCACGGCAGAGACTCGACTTTGGCAGACATGGTGCTGGCCTATCTGTGTGGTGCGTTATTGATGCTGGTGGCCCTGGGTATGATGTGCGGGGTTTTGAAGGCCATCCCGTCACTATTGCTACCCTTCATCGCGTTCCAGACCCTAGATTTGTCCGTCAGCATCCTCAGCTTCTGCGGCCTGTTTGTGCGCTTCCCGCCCTGCCTGGGCTTTCTGAATTGGGGGCAGCGCCGCGCTGCATTATTCATGGACGGGGACAAATACCCGGTGTTTCCTGAATCTTCGGACATGGAGCCCACGGAGAAGCAGCTACTTCGTCCTATAATCTACTTGGCTCTGTCCGCAGCCGCTGTGGTGCTTCTCAAGTTCTATTTCTTGAAGTGTGTCTGGCGCTGCTACAAGTTCCTGAAGGCCGGTCGTAGCGAAGAAAGGCAAGTGCACGTTTCGACCGTCAAGCTGCCCGAGAAGGGGCTGCTCCTACCCTCCTATGAAGAGGCTGTCGCACTGCCGGCCAAGGAGCCACCGCCCCCGGCCTACTCCGTGTAGCTACCTCTTCTCCGGGGCTGAGGAGGGAAGCGCTGTGCTCCGAATGGTATTCCAATCAAGGGCTTTTCTATTTCGTATCAACTTTCTCCTTTTGTGCTGATTGTCTCTCTCGTGTTGTCCGGATGGATCGCCAGTATTTGTGTTTTGGTTAAAAAAAAACCTGTGACTCGAAATGCTGCATCCCATGATCCCACAGTATTTCGCGGAACTCTAAACCATACTTCACAAGGAGCGATTGCCGTTTTCCACCACTCATTTGCCTTGTGTTGAACCGAGTCTGTCGTCCTGCCTAAGTGCCCAGTGTTCAGCATTTGTTTTTTTGCTGGGACTGTTCCATCCTACAGCGTGATGCTCCATTTCTACCTGCGATTACTTCCTTGGTCTGATCTAACATCACCGGTCGACTTATTGTCACCCCTCTGTACCGTCTGATGCTCCACGACGAGCTGCCAGTATCACTGTATGATGTACCTAAGCTGCAGGACTGCTCTTCAACATCAACTTTCAGAGCTGCCCATAATGTCTGTCAGCTACTACAGCCTGCCTGCACCGTCCTCAACAAAAGCCTATAGCTGTTCAACATTCCGTCTTCACTATTCATTGCACAATAACTGCCTCAAGTTCACAAATGTGTACTCCGGAAATAAGGCTCCATTAATCAGAAGCTCGAGGGCTACCTGTGGTCAGCTTGATGCTTCATGGCAACCGCCACACCACAGTTCGATTACCAATGGGTGGGTTATGACACATTCTCTCTCCCCAAATACGAGAAGAGCTAGTTTCAATAAACATGCCCTATCCTTTATTAGACCATGCCACCTAACGAGTCCTCCAATCTTGAAATGCAATCAAAGCCTATATAAGATCGAGGAAAACTTCGAGGTGCCATCCACAAAACTGCTGATTGATTTTGAATTGGTTATTAGACGTCAGCTGGATTATTGACTGTCTTGAAAAGAGTGCTCTTCAAACTTCTGCACAGTTAACAGAAACCGCCTAAAAGTTTGTTTGAAACACTGAAAAATTGGAATCCGCAAACACAAATGTTGCCAATGCACATTCCATTGATGGCCCATTTGAGGAGAGCATTCTCAATGTTTTTGGTGCAATCATATGTTTTGGTGGTAGACACCGCAAATTAATTATAAATAATACGTTTCACTGCTAGGTTCCCCTTCCGATTTCAGTACTAAGATGCTATAACACCATGTCAATTAATCTTAACCATGGTGGTAATTGTTCAAAATGAGCTTATTATAAAGTCTTTGTTTACACTGTTATCTATGAAAAAAATACCTGCACAAAACATTTGTGGCATGATTCATGGAGATTTGTTCTCTAACCGTGTATTTTTCTCTAGTTTTCGAGATGACATCGCGCACTTCCTTCGATACAAAAATCATAGCGTGCCTTACCACTGTTTGTCATGCTGTGATTTAAGCAATGCCTTTTTGTGACTTGTTTGACATTGTAATTCGCCCCACAGTATTTCTCATAGTTTATTTCCGAAACTGTGAGGTAAATAGAGACAACTGCAAGAGCTGTTTAGGAAAGTATAAACGAGACAATACCTTCTTTGTTGAGAGGGCCAGCGAAAGTATTGTATACTTTTCATTTTTGGGGAAATGTGCAGAGGTTACACTCGGAGGTCACTGCTGCTTTAAAAATATTTGAGTGCCAATATGTTGTATGTATGTATGTATGTATATATATATATATATATATATATATATATATATATATATATACTTTTTAATGTATTGCGATAACTGCTTCTGACGTGGGTTTCCATTCAAAACACAATGATAAAGTACATCAAGTTATCTATGTCTTAGAGTAACCTTTGAAGCCTATATTATGTGCCTTGAAGCTTTGCACCAAAAAGTATGTTTTTTTTCTTCTACACAACCATGTTGTCTAAAGCTATCAGATCACCTCCCACATGTTTTTTTTTTTTGTTAATCGTTGGAATTGAAAAATAATCAACACCTTCCAAAGGAAATGTGCTTTTAAAACAAAAGTGACTTCACAAACTAATGAGGTCCACAACCTCTGTAATTATTTTTTGAAATTTCAAGTAAAACGATTAGCAGGTCACATAAAAACAGGCATTGGAAAAACCAATAGATTTCACTTTTAATTTACAAGCACAGACCCATTGGCTTTGCCAATGCTTGCTTTGGTTACTTTATGGTCAGTAGCATTCCCAAGATGGCCGTCCATGCATGAGCGTGTATGTGCGTGCCAGGGTGGCCAACTTGGAATGTTTTTTGACAACGTATAAGAAATCATTAGTGTTACTGTGATTGCAATTATTTTTTGTTTTACTTTATTTTTCAATTACTGTTCCTAGATGATTTCAATTTTTGAAAGGTAAATCAAGAGATAATAATAATACTGCACTTATAAAGCGCATGGCTTCTTCAAAAGAAGTGTCTCAGTACTGAAGTCCAACTCCTGAAGGTCCAAAGCACTTTCAATGTATCGTAAACGCTGCGTGGGATGGCTCACAGACGAGCACAAGCGCATGGCCTCATAGCGGTGTGCAGCTGGCTGGACATACCTTAAAGAATTTAAAAAAAACAAAAACTTCCATGGAGAGTTAAATGGGAAATTAAAAAAAAACTGTGCTCTCATGGCAACAGTAAAAGGATACAAATTATCCAATCAGAAACAATATAAAGAGGAAAACTTCCACAGATGCAGCATAGACCGAAATAGAGAGGAAAAAAGAGCAGGGAACTGAACCTAGAAAGTTGTTCAACGATGAGCAAAGGGCTGACCCAAAGCTTACTTTGTGCATATTGTATTGTAGACAATATGTACTTGGCAACAGACTGCAGGTAAGACTAATATAAAGGGACTCTACCATTGTATCCCTAAGCCAGTGGCATATGTTTGCTTTAGCTTGGGGAACTTGCTGTCGACCTAGCTGTGCAACCTTTCAGGCGTTTCTATCCTCCACCTTCCTAAAACTTTTCTTTGTTTTTAGCTTCTGCTTTGTTTCATTGCTATTATCTGTGATGATTATTTGTTTTTTTGCTTATAATATGGGGGTGCATATCTTCAAAAACAGAAAACCAAGTCGGATGTGAGGACCAGACTTTATAGGCTAACCTATTTACTATGCATATTCTTTTAAGAGTAAACAGAATGCATCTGTTTGCTCCTAATGTGCTATATCCATTTTTTATTCAGCAAAATAATGTAGAAGTTATTCATGCAAGACATCATATCCAACATACTTAGGCTTGAAATGAATATGCTCATAATTTGACAAAAAAATCTTGTATTACTTCCGTGAGTATTTTGGAACAAACTATGATTTTGTTTTACAAACACGCATCTTTAGCCAGAGCGCTGGAATTATAGTGATTTTGTTTAGAGATTTAAAAAAATGCATTTACATTTGATTGTCTTTAACTATTGTTTCTTAATAAATACTATTGATCCTTTCAGTTTTCCTTCATGATTTAGATTATCAGGAATTTTCAAAATCTGATTAAAACATCTGAGTGTTATTAGTCAAAACAAGGAGACTTAAGGCCAATTGCCAACATACCTGTAAGACTCATGCTGGCATCGTCACCTTGAATGTTGGGTGTTCTTTGATTTGTTTAACTGGGCATGTTTCAAGTCCTGCATCATGGATTTTTGTGTACAAACCATGTATTATTAGTGGCTGCAACTCTCCTTTTTGAGTGACTGCATTTGGTTCTACTTGTGCACTTCTTAAAAGCAGCACCTGGTACTTACCCAGTATAGATAATGAGAGATTGTGTCAAGGGTAGAGGGGTCACTGTGTTTTGACTTAGGCAGAATGCTCTTCTTTCCCAGTCTACTGTCTATATACACAACCACATTCTCGTTCTAGAGAAATGAATATACCTATTCACGGGGGTGGGTACATTATAAATTGAGATGATGTCCCTAACTCATAATGGAGGATAAATGTATTTGAAAGCTACTGTGTTAGGCATACAGAAGAGGTGCAGAAATATTCCTCTATGTGATGTAGTTCCTTATTACTCCTGTGGCTTAGTTGTTTTTTCAACATGGAGGATGTATGTACCATTCTGTGGCAGGCCCAGAGACCAATGTTTTCAGATAAACATTAGAGACCAGAGTACATGGCATACTCAGTGTTTAACCCAGACTTTGATCTAACTTGCCACCAGGTCGGAACCTACTCCATAGTCTCCATTTAACCATTTGCTGCCACCCCCATGAGCTTTTTTTTTTTTTTTTTTGGCCATTCAAACGGTTTAATTTGATTATTAGAAGGAACATAGGACATAAGCCAAATGCAGGATGTATACGAAAAAAACGCACAGTCAATATCATTGTCAATAATGGTTCCATTCTAGAGGTTTAACAGGGTATTAGATTCATTTACGAGTCTGACGTAGTCATTGAACCAGACAGTTACTACATGTACATAAAATATAAGCAGGGAATCCTCACGTTAAATTGCACTTTGCTGGTAAAATGTTTATTCTAAGCTATACTAATAATTTACCAATTTAAATTGTTTTCAGTACAACGTTAACTATTTGCGCAGAATTATTTGCCACAATACATTTCTATTCAGTACCATGGTTTGTTCATAAATGTAGATTTTCTGAAAGAACAAACTGGACAGTGCTCTATAAGATGATACAGGTGGTATTTAAATATTGCCTAATATAGCACAAATCCCACCCAACAGTTTAAGTGTTCAGTCAGAATTCGAAAACAGGCCAGCAAAATTCATGCCTGGACAGCCAACAGGAAATCGTTACAACAAGGTGTACATGGTAACTAGCAAGCTTTACATGGCGAAATTTTAACTAAAGATTATTTTACCAAGTTACTAACTAGTTACTTATTGAATTGCATTTTAAATTATTAACCGTACCACCATTGATGGAACCTGCTCTTAGAGTTATGGTTTTTGTCGAATCATCGACACGTTTGAAAAAATTATGGCACTATTATTTTAATTCTACTTGGCACTAATGCACTTTGGTAGACTTGATTGTCTAAATAAAGTAGTTTTGAATTTGAAATTTGGTAACTTTAGTTGCAGTTGACAATAGGAGGAAGCGAAGTATCAGAATTTATACTGTGCAAGGTAAAAGAAATTTGTGACTTGGTTGGAAAAGGGGTATGAAAAATCACATATTGGTTGCCAATATTTGAGGGAAGGAAGGTTACCCATGCTTTGAACAGTGAGGGCATAAAGTAGCCATGCTACAGATCTGTAATACAGCAAATGCTGACAGTATCCTTACTGAGACATTGTCAAAAGAAGTGCAAGTGGGGACAGTGTAGTAGGGTTGAAAGTACGTTCAGGAAAGTGAAATCAATATAAGATGGACAATAACATCTTGAAAGACAAGTAACTAGAGTGAGGAGGTTGCTAAAGCCAGTGTGTAGTCTTCAGTATGCAGTGCTGCTCTCAGAGCAGTTGGGACACAGAGCAGTTAGCTGTACGCAGGAGACATGAGTTTAACAGCCAGTGCAGAGGTTTCACACAAAGAAGGGGCATTGTTGATTTGATGAGGGATCATGTCCCAGATTTTGGGACCATTACCGAAGGTGAAGCCTGGACTTCATAAAACAGAGTCGAGATCAGATTTTGCAGTCTCAGAGTTTCGTATCTTTGTACATAAGGTTGATCGTTCTCATGGAGCAGCATACCTCTCGGGTAGTTTAAAGAAGGGTATTACAGAGATACAGCCAGCATAATATTTATTCAGATTAGGGGACAAGAAATTACTTCTGTAAATTTCTTGGAAGCATACGATTGCTCAAATTAAAAAGAAATCGAAGGAAAAAAAGAGGGCCCCTGACATTCAGGGGCGATTCTGATGCGGGTTGGAAAAGCTTCCCGACCGAGGGCCTGATTCTGATGCGGTTAGGAAGGCCTCCTAACGGCATTTGCTCCTTCCAAATCGGATCGGGAACGTGTCTTCCCGACCGAGGGCCCAATTCTGATGCGGTTAGGAACAAATGTTCCCATTGAAGTCAATGGGAGTTCAACCAAATCGTATCTGGAAGCATCCGGATGCATCCTACTCCGCCGGTCGGACTTTCCCGATCCGAGTGGGTCGGACACCATTTCCCAACCGATTCGGTCGGGAAGCTTTTCCAACCCGCATCAGAATCAGCCCCTTAGTTTATGGGGTGTGGAACGGGGGAACAGTGCATTATACAAACGCAAGTAAATTCAACTACCCCATACAATTTCAGAATTGCTCATAGGTCTGCAATAACTTATGCCAATTTAAAAGGATTCATAAATCAACCAATATAAAATTGAGCCCAAGTTGTGTACAGAATATCTATTTTTATCTATACAGTAACCTTCCTTTACATTATATTATGCTTGTATATCAAATTCATTTGTATCACAAAAAAATCGGGCTTTATCAATTAAAAAATTAGACCTATCAAACCTCCCTGACCTAATACTCTTCATCCCTCAACTAACAATTTGTAAAACCTTGCTTAACTTTCTCTCTCAAATTCATTCTTTTTTTTTTTTTTTTTTTTTAGTCCTCATTTTACGAAAGGATGCTCTGATTTCAAAAAAGATAAAGCCAGTCAGACCAATAAGAATCAGAAGGCACCCGGTCACTCCGTATCAGAGGATGGGTAGATTTTACCCCCGGGGTCTATTATCTGAATAAACCTCATTGTGTTGACCATGGCCTCTATATTTTTACAGGCCTCTGTGGTCTGGTTTAACCAGACCACCATCATGGCGGCCAATAGAGCAAATTAGTAATCATTGGACCATTGAGTGCGCAAATTATATTTCTTACAAACCCCACCTAAAAGAAATGTCAATAGGTTAAAAACCTATAGAAGGAAGTAGTGAGAATAATATTCTAAGAAAAACTAGAAACATAAGTTAAAAACCAGATATCCCAAAATTTTGTTTTCTTGACCCGCTTATTTGCACGGTCAAGTTGAGCAGTTTTCTGTACTGAACCAATCCATTCAATTTTAATAGGGGGAGAAGGGAGGATCCATTTTATACAAATCTCCCTTCGCGCCAAAAGTATCAAAACACAAAAGAGCACCTTCTGAATTTTAGAGAAAGCGGAGTTTTCTAACCCACCTGGGATCACCCCAAAAATAACTGAGGTACCGGTCAACCCAATTTCTCTGCCCATAATGTCGGAAATGATCTTACCCACATGATTCCAGAAGGGCTCGATTGAAGGACACTGCCAGAACATATGGAGCTCATTCGCGTTGTTCTCATCACATTTCAGGCACTTCTTTGTCACTCCATTCCCCATCTTTGACAGTTTCAGCGGCGTCCAATATGCTTTATGGATAGTGAAAAGATGGTTTCTCTTTAAAGGTGCAGCTTTCACATATGACCACAATGTAGACAGAGATACTTGCCCTAAAGTTTCGAGGTCTTCACCTGGCAGGTCCTTCTTCCAGCTCTCAGTGAATGGGTTCTGAGTGTCTTCCCCTGTCTCGATAATCAACCAGTACCATGCTGCTACCTCTTTCCGCGTTGTAGATCTTGTACATATCTTGTGCACCAGGTCACGATTGCCCTCTATCTCTTTTCCTAATGATTTTATCCAACTCGAGATCTGATAATATTTGAATTTTGAGACCGAGTTGTTTGATAAATCGGAAAGGCATTGCCAAGAAATCAGCTCATTATCCACAATTAATTGTCCCCACTTAAGTATCTCAGATTTACGCAGAGAGAGTGCAAGTGCGTCCAATAGACATGCCGGGGTGCCTGGGGAGTCCCATATAGGTGTTTCGTCATTATAATAAGGTATGCGCAACATTGCCCTTACCTGAGACCAAACTAGTTGCGGCTAGGAGAATCTTCAACCTAACCTTTTTAAAGAATTTGGGGTGCCCAAACTTTAAGAGAAAAAAGTCTGCTTGATTCCTATGTATCATTGTTAAAGCCTTAAAAAGTGGGGAGAAAGCCGAGCTGTCCTTTAAAAGTTGACGTGAGTTTTTAAATGGGAGCTTTTCAAATAGTGTATATATATATATATATATAGGTCCGGGGTGGCTATGCCACCATGGATTATTTTCCTCCTGAGCTTCCTTTGAGAAATTCTTGGGTTTTTCCTACCCCAGATAAAAGAAGAGAAAAGTCCTTGCACTTTCCTAAACCAAATTTTTGAGAATTCTAGTGGTATGGAATCAAATAAGAACGTAAACTTAGGTAAAATTGACATTTTAAGCAGGTTAGACCTACCCAAAATAGAAAGTGGAAGGGTCTCCCATGCCTGTAACTGTTGTCTCACACTGGCAGTTGTTTTATCAAAGTTTACCTGTGCTATCTTATCTATGTCGTTAACTATTTGAACCCCTAGATATCTTATTTGGTGTTTTAAAAGATCACTCTCTTATAGTGGGTGTTCCATGTCATTAGCTCTGTTTTCTGCTGGTTAATTGAATAGCCAGATACCCTCCCAAAATTCTCCAAATGCTTCCATATCTCAGGAAGTGAGGGCTCTAGGTACCCCGTCAAAATCATGAGGTCATCGGCGTACAGGCCTATCTTTTCCCAGCCATCACAATTAAAAGAAGAGATGCCCTGGCAAGATCTTAGTTTGCATGCTAGTGGTTCAATATACATATTGAACAAAAGGGGCGAAAGGGGGCAACCCTGTCTAGTGCCTCTAGAGATTTTTATTTGTTTTGTTAAGTTGCCATTAACCAGTACCCTGGCAGATGGATTTTTATAAAGAGCCCTCACTGCTGCTAGATAGGTTTCTCCTAGATTAAAACGTTGGATCACTTGGAGTAAATAGGGCCAATTGACCCTATCGAAAGCTTTTGCAGCATCAATAGTCATAATCGCCAATGGGGTCTCATAAGTTCGCCAGGTCAATTGCTCCAATTAAATCATGAATTAATTCATGGAGCTGCCTCCCCTTCATAATTCCCTTCTGATCAGGATGAATTATAGACCCCGCTACCTTATCTAATCTTTTCGTTAGGATCTGGGTGTAAATTTTGTGATCACTGTTCAAAAGAGAGATAGGCCTGTACGATTCGCAAACCCGTGAATTTTTGTTTGGTTTCAGGATGATGGTAATAGTGGCTTCATTCCAGGATGGGGGAGCTCTTGAGAAGATAAAAAAGCAGAATTAAATAGTTGAAGTAAAATTGGAGCTAACTCTTCTATAAGAATATTATATACTTCGTTCGGGATAGCATCAGGACCTGCGGCTTTTCCTTTCTTCAGGGTTTTAATAGTGTGTAGAACTTCTTCTAAGGTGATTGGGTTACTCAAGTTGTCTCTATCAAGGTCAGAAAGTGTAGAAAATTGCAAGCCTGTGAAGAAATTTTCAATATGATCTTCCGTGTAGAGATTTTGGAAGAAAAGAGCAAATGCCTCCCGATCTCTGTATCCTCTGAAATGATTCTTCCAGAAGTCGGGCACTTAAGATCTTTCACTGTGTTTCTGGAGTAGTCCACCTTGGCTTTCCACGCGAGGAATTTGCCGCACCCCTCTCCATATTCGTGATAGGATAACCTGCTTGCTTCCCATTTCCTTTTAGTTATTGCTTCTAAATAAACCACTAGCTCATTTTTGGCCATGGAGAGTTTTTGTATGTTATTTACGTCGTTCGGCGCATGTTCTAATGCCACCTGCTTTAAGTGTATTGTTGCTTCTAATGTTTTAATTTCCTCCCCTATTTTTTTGTTTTGGGCTATTGAAAGAGAGGTTAATAACCCTCTCAAAAAGGCCTTATATGTATCCCAAACTATGTGTGGAGATGCAGAGTTTGTATTGAATAAAAAGAATTCATTAGTGTCTTTTTAGCCTATCAATAATTAGTGGTTCAAAAAGTATTGAGCGATTTAATGTCCATCTACGCGGGGGGGAACTCTTTGGTAAACTAATTTCCAGAAGAACAGCTGAATGATCGGACAAATGTTCTGGAAGATGAGTGATTTTTACCGTATTTTTACTGGTGGTGTGGTCAATCAAAAAGAAATCGATCCTAGATCGATGACCGCATTTTTTATTGTGGAAAGTAAACTTTCTCCCTAGTGTCCGCGGGTCGTGTCTCTTTGTTCCCCATATATCTAGAAGTCCTATATCTGACATCAGTTGTTTCAGGATTTTTCGTGTACTTTGTGTGGCCCCTGCAGCTCTTTTAGACGTGGAGTCATGCCTTGGATCCAACACTACATTGAAATCCTTCCCCCCCCCCCATTATAATGGGATCGTTGACGTCAACTAAATGGAGAAACAGATTGTAAATGGGTCGGATCGTCCATATTGGGAC
This sequence comes from Calotriton arnoldi, assembly GCA_963921515.1. NCBI lineage: Eukaryota > Metazoa > Chordata > Amphibia > Caudata > Salamandridae > Calotriton > Calotriton arnoldi. The sequence continues at coordinate 132,536 of CAWUFW010018739.1, read as the reverse complement.
CATAGTATCCCACGAAAGTAAGCCAAGAGCTGTTAATTTTTGCCCTGGCAATTATCCATCTACCGTGTGAGCCTACTATAACATTTCCTAAGATTGCTTGTGATGTTTTTTTGAAAATAATAGCGACTCCTTTCGTGGGAGAGGTCTGTGTTGTATAAACACAATGTTCTATCCATTTTTGGTTTTTGAGTATCTCTACCCAATTTTCTTTACAGAGATGTGACTCCTAAATAAGCACCACATCATAATTCCCAAGGCGCAGGTATTCTAAGATTTTTCTTCTTCTTGGGAGAAACCTAAGCCCGTTCATGTTCCAGGATAAAATTTTCAAGTTTTTTGGTCTACCCAAATCTGTCATGGGAAAATAAGTTGTTTGGACACACTTCCTGTAACTCTCTCCAATAAGAAAATTGTGATTTCAGTGATTTCTTTCATAAATGAGGACAATTTTTTAGTTTTTTTCCCCTCATGCTCCCCCACCCTGTGCCTAAAAACAATCCCTGTGGTTTATATTTTTTATTTTCATTTTTAGAACCACCCAACCCTACCCACCCTGGGGAACCCTCCCTCAACTCTAGAGGTATACTGGAGTACCTCCTTTTCGGACTCTCTCTCTCTCGGCGGATATATAAAAAACAATTTTTTTTCCAGTTGGATGTACCTTTAATTTGATCAATCCAAGAACTAACTTCAGAGGGATCTCTGAAGGTATACATTTTATTCTTCCACATCACCTTCAGGGAGGCAGGGAATTGGAGTTTTGTAGTTGCACCCAGGCTCTTCAGCTCTTGTATATGTTTTCCCAATTCCCACTGCCTATCCTGTGTGATGCGTGAAATATCAGATCTAATACGGAAGGACCAGTCTCCTTTATTGTAGACTCCTTTTTAAAGACCCTCTGTCAGAATCTTTTCTTTTATTTTGTAAGTTTTAAAATTTTCGTAGGGTTTTTTTTACCAGGTCTTTTGGTAAAGGGGGCTCTGTACTCTTTGAACATCACTTTCCAAGGACTGCTTCTCCAGTTCTGTATTTAACTCATTAAGGAGATTGATAACAAAGGACCTTTATGTCTCCCCACCCCCCCCCCCAAGATCTTCTGGGATATTTAAAATTCTGATATTATTTCTTCTCTCATTGTTCTCTAAGCTTTCAAGCTTATCAGTCAATTCTTTTTCCTTCTGATTTAATCTCAGGACTTCTGATGTATTTTTTTCCACTTGTTTTGAAAGATCTTCTACTGCTGTTTCCACTACTTCTACTCTTCCCATAATATCATTTATTTTGAGTTCAAGAGTTTCGCATACCCCTTGGATCTTATGCTGATTATTCTGATACTGCAAACTTTTCTCTCATTTCAGATATTAGGGTCGATAGCAGGGACTCTGCGGAGAACTGCTTTGAGGGGCTAGAACCTGTATCTTGACTCAGTCTATTCCTGCACGGGTAGTAAACTCTGTGTAATATCTGAACTGGGGTTTAATGACCCCTGTGCCGAAACACTGATCATTAAGCCCGGTGTAGACGTAAGCTCGGTTTCTATTAAAGGGGAAAATCTATTTTCCAATAGTATGGAGTCATTTCTATTCTCCATTACGCTTATGTTGGTTTGTGTGTTTATAGAGTCACCAGGGCTAGCTTGAGGCTTATGAATAGAATTCATGCTATTCTCTAGAGTTAGGGCAGTGGAGACAATGGGATTTTGAGACCGTGTCTGTGCTTGCACCTTAAAATATGTGTGGAGAGAGGGGGTGATACGTGAACTGGCCAATTTAGTTGATTTAATTTGTTTACTTTTAATGATTTTTTTCCTTTCTGTTAATTGTAGTTTATCCGCTAACAACTTTTTCTTTTGAGATATAGAACCAGAAGGGTCAGAACTTATAGTGCTTTGGTGAGACAACAAGGTTAATGGGGTAATTTCTCAAATTCATTCTACGTTTATACCATACATAACACCAAACATTTCGGGCCTAGAATAAACAGTGGGAATATTCACAGCCAAAGATAATTAGTAGGTACAATTTATTTACATAATAGCTCTATTTGATCATCTTCCTAGTGCTTTACAGATTGATCCACTCTTTAATTGTCTATTCACCAAAATCATCTTTGCTAGGTCTCCTGGGCTGCGCCAACGCATGTTTAGATGTGTGACTTCTCTTTAGTCATTCCTGCACAAAAATGATCCTGCCTGCAATGCAGGGTCCTTTCACCATGGCATACTCAGTGCGTCACTGCAGAGAGAGAGCAGGAATGCACCATTTGTTGGTAAATATGGGGCATTCCTTCTCTATCTCCATTTGATGCAGAAAAGTATGTTGTCTTGCTGCGTTGCGCTGCATCAAATGATAATAAAGCTGGCACTGAGCGACCTAACATTGACGCAGAACAGATCTCTAATATCGGTAAAACTGAGACAACTGAATTTGTGAATGCAGTTTATGGTGTTTCTACTTCTTATTCGATATCGTTTCATTAAAGCAAATAGCCATATATTTAAAGTGAGGTGAACTCTGCATTATATTCTTTCAACAGAAACCCAAAGCCATTAAATCATATTTTCTATTGCGGGATAGATTAGTGTTAGGCTTATGCTTGAGCAGTAACTGGCAGTTCTTAACATATTTTTCAGATTGACTCATTTCACCATTGTCAAGCTCAGGGCTACTTTCTGGGATTTAAGATGTGTCAGTAAGTGACTGAGCCACAGAAAATGAAGTCAAGTGTGTGTAAAGGCTTCAAGAAACCTTCTTTTCACCGTAATCTATTTCTTCTCTGTGGGTCAGAAGCTTTATCCTGGCTCACTGGGCCCTGAGTAAAATGTATGTATATACACTCGACAACCTTTAGGTCTGGCTTGACATTTGCCACGTAAGCTTGTGATCAACCTAAACAAGAGTTTTCAGGAGTGCTACATAGAGGAGCTTTGGCTCCACGCACATATTGGTGGGAAGGAATACTTGTTAGGTCTCGCCTGAGCCAGCGCGCATGCGCTGCTCTGGCGAGACTTTTAGTAAGCGGGTTTGGGAAGTGCAAACAGTGGCTTTTGCTGCGGACTAGCCTGCGTTCACGCGAGCGTGCACGCGCGATCAGGCGCCATATGGCTTCCCTCGCCATCTGGACGCTCGCGTGAACGCAAGCTGGTCGCCAGCAAAAGCCACTGTTTGCACTTCCACCCGCTTCCTCACGAATGTTTGTGTTTTTTTTCCTTCAGCGCGCGCGCTTGTTTGATCTTGTTCTGAACATCGCAGCAGAAGAAAACGGATCTTTGAACTCGGATTCGCTTCACACAGGCTTCCTCTTACGAGCACTCCATTCGGACCAGATAAACACGTTTCAGTGGAAGACTGGCCTCGCGGGAGCGTGGTGGGGAGGGGGCGACTTTCTGGCGCTGCCATCTGCCGCAGCAATAACACACAGAAGACAATGGCGCTCTTTCAGCAAGTCAGGCAAAACACATATTCAGATTGAATTCGTTTTTCACACCGTGCTAAGTTCTCATTCATATTAAAGTGTTTTGTGTTCCTCGGAGGTACTTTTGAAGGGACAAGCTGCTCGAACATGTGTCAGTACTTATTATAAGCAGGCTACGGTGAATTGAAGGCGTTGAGGAGGCACACGTGCCTAACCAATCCCTCGAGTAAGTCCCTTGTGTGTGTGACTCAGCGTGCAACAAAAATAGTGGCAAAATGAGAGCACTCGATTGGTGGCACCAAAATTAAGATGGGTTTCTTGTGATAGTTGGTTAGTTCATGAAGTAATAGGATTCACAATTGTATTAATTTATTTTTCACTTTTCGACTATTCAATCCAAAACATCTCTCAATAGTGTTGCTTCGTATTGCTGAAAGCAGCCATGCCTTCACACTCCTCTCTAGCCTGGCCCCGGTGTGCTAACATGGACCACTTTTTATCCTGCGAGTGAGCTTTGAAAGGGGTGGGGTGTAAACAACTGCCTCGAATTGCAACAAAGATGTGATGCGAGTAATACCGATTTACTGTTGAGGATGGGGAAAAAATTCTCACTCCAACAGCGTAGCCGTGCTGTACAATGCCACATGATGCCTTGTACTTAGAACATTTACTGGCTATAAATCCTGAGGTTCTAAGTGGCATTAATGAAACGATGAGATACTTTTGTGGTGTGAGGGACACACCTTAACCTTCCCAGGAATGTTGGGGATTTGCTCTTCACAAAAACACCTTTTAAGAAATAGTGGCATGTTTTAGCACAATTTCCCTGCAAAATGGGTAAATAGCGGTAACTATTACGAGCAATTAAAAAAAAAAAAAAAATGAGGTATCTGGCCTTACGTTTTTCAAAAAGTATGTTTTCTCGTAGGGGTTTGAGAGAAAGATCGGAACTTGTAATAATCTCATAATTGCAGGCCATAAGCAGCATTGCTATACAAATGTTTGACTCGTACATCAGGGTAGTCTTTCAGTCAGTTCAAAATTTGTAAAAAATAAAAAAGTACCAGAGCCCTCGTCAGGAAACCACTGCACTTTGCACCACCCATTGCACCTGACAGCACTGCCGATGACAGTACATGTACAAACACACCTACTAACCATGACACTCCTACAAGTGTGACAGTTCAGGCTATTCCAGACCCCCAAAGCTCTAAGAATGGCTTAGGTGGCAGGTATTAGTTATTTTTAACATATATTGAATTAATAAACAACGGTTATGCTCTTCTTGAAATAAGAAAGCACCACTATGTGACTATCGTAAGGGCAAGTGTCAAATTAAGTGGCGGTGCCAAGCACTGGAAACCACTGGCTCAAATTAACCACTGCTTTTAGTGTATAGTTGCTTGCATGATCACAAAGTAGATAGGATAGTTCATTCTTGCTTGTGCAGCCTCGATAAAAGGCTTCATTAATTTAGATGACATTTATGTAGATCTATAACAGTAAGTGCCGCCTTGTACCAATGTACAGCAATACTCATCTCAAACACACACACACACACACTTTTTGCTTGATCACGTGCACATCTGTGTAAAAAGACCAGTTCATTGATCGGGTTTTCTTTGCCCCCCAAAAAATGAGGTTTTCATGTGATGTACATTAAAACTAACAAGCATTGGCATAGCCAATAGGTCTCGCCTTTGGGACCTTATAAGTGTTTAGCTATGCAACAGTTGATGTTGCACCAAGGATATTGTGCTGCATAATTAAATACTTTTAAGGTCCCAAAGGCGAGACCTATTGGCTATGCCAATGCTTGTTTTGATTGGGCAGTAATGTGCTTCCACAGAAAAAGTGCCCCCACCCCAAGATATGTAATACTTTGTTTATCAAGTTGCATGAGTCAGAACACTATCGAGTATAGCTATTGTGTCATAACCAAGCTTGACCTTTAGGTCAGACACATGCAACAGGAATGCTGTCAGTCTCCTAGATGATTATGTTTGTTTTTTGGCAGCAACACAGATGTGAGCAGAGCAGTCAGGAGGAATGTTTTGCTGCATTGCAGTTCCAGCCACCTCCCTCTTCCCTTTCTATCATCGACTTCAGTAATAGTATAAATGGCACTCATCGATAAAATGGTGGTTTTTCTTTGTAATTCCCAGTTTTAAAATTTATCAGCTGTAGAGACTTAGCTCCTCGGCTCCCGAAAGTTAATTTAATTAACTGAGTTTAAAAAAAAATACATTGCTAATATATTTAATTTACTTCAAATTTAATATTTTTATAAATGTACCTAATATAACCTGAATGATTCTTCCATAAATCCTAAAAAACTCCTTGCTGCCCCTTAATGCTACCCTTCCTTAAACCATACAAATTCCTTGCAGCCTCCTAATGCTCCCCTTCCCTGCTACCCCCTTCCCATCTCTGAACCCTAAAAACTCGTTACTATCCTTCAACGCTATCCTTCCCTAAACCAAAAAAACCTCTTTACTACCCCTTAACGCTGCCCTTCTCTAGACACTGAAAATCCCTTAACGCACCCCTTCCTGGAAATCTACAAACTCCTTATTATCCCTTAATGCTACCCACCCCTGAACTATGAAAGCACTAACTACCCTTCCTTGAACCCTAAAACCCCCTTAACTCTACCCTTCTCTAAATCCTAAAAACCCCTTGCAACCACTTAATGCTACTCTTCCCTGAACCCTTACTACTCCTTACACTACCCATCCTGTAACCCTAAAATCTCTGTACTACTCCTTAATACTACTCTTTCCTGAGCCCTCAAAACTTACTACCACTTAATGTTACCCTTCCCTGAACCCTACAAACCTCTATCCATGCTACCCATCCCTGTACCCTGAAAATCCCAACTACCTCAACGCTAATTTCTGTGAACCCTAAAAACCCTTACTACCCCTTAATAATATTTATCCCTAAAACCAAAAAATCCCTTACTATGCTTCACTGAACCCTACAAACACTACACCTGAATGCCACCCATCCCTGAACCCTAGAAAACGTTTCTACCCATCCCTGAACCCTAAACAATCCTTACTACCCCTTAATCTTGCACTTCCCCGAAACCTAAAAATCCCTTAACCCTTATTGTTACCCTTTGCTGCACCGTAAAAATCCTTCACTACCCCTTAACACTACCCTTCCCTAAACCTTAAAAATCCTTACTACCCTTTAAAAGCACCCACCCCTGAGTCCTAAAAGCCCCTAACTACTCCTTAATGCAACGCTTCATTGAAACCTGAAAACCCTTTACCAGTACCATCCCTGAACCCTAAAAACCCTTACTACTCCATAATGCTAACCTTCCTTGAATCCTAACGACTCCTTAATACCCCTTAACACTACCCTTCCCTGATATCCCCTACTACCCTTTAAAGCTACCCTTTCCTGAACCCTACTAACTCCCTGCTATCCCTTAATTCTACCCTTGCATGAACCCTAAAAACCCATTACTCCCCCCTTACAGGCACCATTCCCTAAACACCACATACTACCCCTTAACACTACTCTTCCCTGAACTGGAAAAACATACTACCCATTAACACTACCCATCCCTAAAAACCCCTTAACACTACCCTTTTGTGAACCCTATAAACCCATACTATCCTTTAATACTACCTTTCGCTGAATGATAAATACATTTACTACTCCTTAAAGCTACCCATCCTCTAACCCTAAAATCTCTTACTTAATACTATCTTCCTTGACCACTGCAACTCTTTATTTCCCATTAACACTACCCATACTTGAACCCTAAAAATACTACCACTTAATGCTACCCTTCCCTGAACCATAAAAACTTCATACTACCCTCAACACTACCCTTCCCTGAACTATAAGAGCCTATCTACCCCTTAACGATACACTTCCCTGACCCCTGCTACCCCTTACAATTCCTTGATGCTACCCCTTTCTGAACCCTAAAATTCCTGACTACTCCTTAACCCTACAAACTCTTTACTGCCCTCAACCAGGGACTCTAGAGTGAAATACTGGGAAGAATTGGGAATCAAATTTCTGATTCCCTGGGTAGTTCCTTGATTTTAAGGGGACCCTCAGGGTCCCACAGTTGTATGACGGAACCATGCATGCCATAATTACGGCGTCATTACAACGCATGCCTTTACTATGCAAGTCTTTACCACAAATATGCCTTTACCACAGAAATTTTCTTTGTAAAGACATGTATGTTAAAGGCATATGAGTGGTAAAAATTTATCAGGTAAGTATAATCCATATATTATATAGATCACTTTTCCTCTTGATGCATCCTGCTGCCAGCGGAACAAAGACGAGTGCAGACCTCCAATGGTGCAAATATTTTATTTTCAGTCTTCTGCCATAACGCGATTCGGCCGTGCAAGCGGCCTTGATCACATGACGGCGCCCAGCAAGACAACCCGCAATTTAAAGTGCTAGTGCTTAATTCATTCATGGAAATAGACAAAATACTCGGATCGCTCCACAAGTACCCGCTTAAATGCTTTCAGTTCATGTTAAATGATGTTTCTAATATCTATTACACTTTTAACATATATGTTCATGGTTTTAAAAATATAAATATTATTTAAAAACATATAATCCAATGCTGTCAAACATCATGATAACGGCTTAAATGCATATTGACCCGTATTGTAATTTTCATGAATTAATATACTACGTGAAAAATACACAAACTTAAAGTGCCCCCTTAACGTGGAAATGAACATATAACAACAAATCTTCTCGACAAAAATAAAGAAAGATGAATAATATATCTATATATAACAAATCCCAAATACCTCTGCTCGATATGCCACATAGTATTCATATATTAATATTAGGAGTAAGGCTCACATTAGGCCTTTACTAAATGAGACCGATCCACTGCTGTGCATCATTCTTTCATAGCATTAATGCCTTATGTACACTTCAGTAGATCATTCAAGATCTATATCAACTTATTTTAATGAATAAATAAAGTGACATTGTGCAACAGTACTTCGAATAAAGTGACTTGTGCCATTAAAGTGCAACTATAGAGAAATCAGGAATTCAAGTTTTTACAGGTGTGCAAACAATCACAGTGCATTATTAGATCCATTTGACCAAGATAATATCTCAAAATTGATCAATCAGATTTCTTGGAGGTTGCTAAAAAGTGACTTGTACGACAGTATCGGTGGAAAAATGCCATAAAAACCCTGTTTAAAATGACCAAAAATAAGACACAATAATAAAACTACCCTATGTCTAAAAACCACTCCTTAAAAAACAAGGCTAGTTCTAAAACAATGGATAGTTCAACTGGTGTCTCCTAACCAGGGATAAGAGAGAAAAACTATATATAAGCCTCTCTTTGAAAATTACATAAAAATAATTTCATTGCTTTAAATTCACATTCATAGAGCTTGACCAATCTGCAATTATATGCAAAAAAAGACCAAAATATTGATCATAGAAACGTATAAAGGTCTTCTGTAATTTTGAGCCCGCCCGGAGACTTGGAGTCGTACTCCAATATATAACTCGTCTCCAAGCGTCTCAGTTTTGCTTCTCTGTCACCCCCTCTTCATGATGGGGATGGCTTTAATAGCAAAATAACGCAGATATTGTGGGTTGCTATCATGTACAGATTGAAAATGCCTCACAACAGGGTAATTCTGATCCTTGTTGATTATTGCCCTAATGTGTTGCAGAATGCGTTTGTGGACTGCCAATTTGGTACTGCCTATATATTTCAAATGACAGTCACATTCCATGACATAAACACAGTATTCTGTCTTACAGGTTAGATGTTGCTTAATTTCCCTGACTGTTTCAGAAAAGGCAGTAGTATAAGTTTTCACATTAATTCCAAATTGGCAGGCCTTGCACGATAGACATTTGAAAAAACCTTTCCTTATTGTCAACCACATATCTTTGCGGCAACTCTCCTGACTGTTTTGGACTAACATGTTCCCCATACTCATTGATTTTCTAAAAGAGATCGAGGGATTAGAGGGCATCAGGTTACCTATCACAGGATCATCCTGGATAAAGTGCCAATTATGTCTTATGATGCTCCTCAGTTGTTTCTCCTGTTTTGAGTAGGTTAAGATAAGTCTTACATATATATACACACATCCCTAATACCCACCCTAAAATTACCCTTGGCACCCCAAAACCCACTTTCTCCCTAAACCTTAAAATTACCCTTGCAACCCAAAAACCCATACCCACTCTAAAATACCATTGCCACCAAAAAACCCAGACCCACCCTAAAATTACCTTTGCCTCCCAAAAACCATTAACCACCCTAAACCCTGAAAATACCATTGCCACCCAAAAACCCACACACACCCTAAATTACCCTTGCCACACAAAAACCCATACCCACTCTAAACCCCCCAAAAATACCCTTGCCTCCCAAAAACCCTTACCACACTAAAAATACCCTTGCCACCCAAAAACTGAGGGGGGGGAGATCTATACGTTCTCCCCACGATTTGATAATCTTCGCAGACTGAAATTGTCAGAGAAGGCAGTAAGCAGTACACAGCCCAAGCCCACTGAGACTAATTCTGAGTTCAGTTTGGAGGTTGAAACTGATCCTGATGAAGGAAATTCAGGAACAACGGGGTCTGCTAAAGATATTCCTTAAGTTGTGGAGGAGCTGTTTTTATGATTGGATATTAAGTTTGAGGCCACCCCCGCAAAGAGAAAGAAATCCAAAGGGTGGAGGCAGAGAAAAAACCCACACAGTGGAATCAAAGCCAGGTTCAAGACCCAGACAGATCCACCAAACCAAAAAATGAAAGTTGCAGATATTAAAACCATGGTAAATCTATCAGACACACATTTGACCTGGCAAGAAGAGGAAACATTGTCCCTGGGCTTCACTTATTGTTCTTCCCACCAATTTCAACTATGGGCAAACCCAGATAGACTTTTACAAGTTCAGGCGGAAGCTGAATCTTCGGAAGTATTTCTCTAATAAAGAACTGACCAGCTCACATATAACGCATGGGGTGTGAACGAAACACCCGTCCATGATTCAGTCTCGGAGATGGAGCCAAAATGCGTTGGATTGTGGCATCCTGCCACACATCTAAATTGCCAATAAAGAGCTCGTATCTAACTTCCTGGATGAGGCGTACTGTTTCTTCTTTTTTGGGAGAGTGTTTTGATGCATAGCGTGTGTACACTTCCCACACGCTGGGGCTGTTCTGTCACGCTTCCACTAAAAAGGAAGAAATGTGTTTGCAATAAATATATATATATATATATATATTTATGTAATACACTTGCCTGCGGAATACTTACATTTTCATTGTAAAGGCATATTCGTTGTAAAATCTTGTGTGGTAAAGACATATGCATTGTAAAGCCTGCGTGGTAAAGGCATGCAGGGTTCAGTCATTATAAAGGCTGTTGCACGGTCCCACTTGTGATCCCTGTTATTTCTATAAAGACTTCCCTCCTTGCAGTTAACAATCCCCTCCAAACTATCTGGATCGCTGAGCAGGAGATACCAGGTAATATCAGGGACGTCATAAGGCCCTTAGTGGAGTCGAGCAACACGATAAAGCTTACCTCTTTAAAGAGTTATAAGAATGTTTTTTGGGCACCAGTGCAAGCACTTTTAGGGCTTCATTCTTATGATTATGTACAGTGGAGCTCTGCTGCATTGGCGTGTGGGAGAAATTAACACTTACCCACCAATGAAGACATTTACAGAATGTCAGTTTTTTGCTGTTATACCACTACACTGTAGTAAAGTTACCAGAACCAGTTATCATGACATCACTGCAAATTTAGACTCATACAAGCATTGTTTCTCTTTCTCTGCAATTATTAGTGTACATTTATCACTATGGTTTTGGTAGTGCTCTGGTACTAATGGCCACAGAATGCAGTACTTTTCTCTTTATACAAAAATAGCATTAAATGCACTTTCCACACATTGCTCCAGATGTTTTACAGCTTCCCACATATTCTAAATGACACCCAAAGTAGTAGGTCTGTGAATAACAATACACCAAATATTAGTGCATGATTATTCAAACTTTTTCATAATAACATTTCTTCTGGGTATGGTAAGCTTCCCTTCTTATGCCTGGCTTGACAGTGCAGCTGTCTGGAGTGTATATTTATTTATCTGGTGTTTAATATAGCGCGAACATGACCCTAAATAGGGTATCGGAGCGCTTTACATTTACATATCTTTCAACTTAGTACAACACGATTTACATGCAAAATTAGTAAAAAATAATCAGCGTACAGCAAGTTGCTAGAAACAGTTGTGCTACCAGGTCCTGAGTAATTATACATTGATTTGCAAGAGAAACATTATGCTTTAACACTCATATATGCAAGTCCAAAATGATGGTTAGGTGTCGATGTCTGGTAGCCTGTGTGTGAACTATAAGGTCATCTGATAATGTCTAGCCTGCTGAAATTATGGAAGGAATTTGCTCATAAAAAGGATTTGGCTTCATTTTTGAAAGCAGAGATGGACGAAATTCTTCTAATGTTCGGGGAGAGCATTCCAAATTCTTGGTGCTGCACCAGAGAAAGCTCGGTCATAAGTTGTTTTTTTTTCTTTCGGAAAAGGGCTGGTTTCAGTAATAGATCTCCATGACTCTGGGAAACTCTGCATCCTCCTGATAGTGTGATTTTCTGGGCTAGGTACATTGGTGTTTTTGTAGTGTATCGCTTTGTGAGTGATACATGCCATTTTTAGTTGTATTCTTGCTTCGTAGGGCAGCCAGTTGAGCGCTTTCAGGTGAGGGGTGATATGGTCGAATTTTCTGGAGCCAGTTATGTCTTGTGGCCGCATTGAGACGAGCTTTTAGTGGTGCTGTTGAAATTTTGGGTAGACCGGCTAGAGTTGTGCAACCGTACTCGATCCTCGATATGAGCCGGGTCTGGATGGCTCAGTGGACTAAAGCAGCCACTGCAGGGGCCTGTATTTGACCTCATGGTCATAGGTTCAAATCCCGGCGGGTCCATTTGAGGTCGATAAAATGAGTACCATTGAGTTGGGTAACAATAAACATCTGTTATTCAGCGCGAGGGCACCTTCGGGGAATTGTGCGCTTTACAAATACACCTGTTATGTTATGTTATGACTAATGCCTGGACTGCTGTTTTCAGGTCTGAGTTGTTTATGAAAGGTTTCAGTTTTCTGAGGTAGCTTAAATGGAAACGGGTGTTTTTTGCCATCGTGTTAATGTGTGTTAGCATGTTCAGATTTTTGTCTAGCATAATTCCAAGGGATTTGGTTGAATCAACAAGCCTCGGAGTACAGTTTAGCGCCGTGATCTGCTTGGTCCACTCCAAGATATTCGTAGCGCTTTTCTGGGGGGAAATCAGAAGGAATTCAGTTTTATGAGGGTTAAGCTTGAGGTGATTACTAGTTAGCCAATGGACGGTTCTCTTTAGTGCCTGGTTCATGACACCGATCTCTTCTATCGATGTGATCTTGTTGTAAAGCTGTGTATCATCTGCGTACATGTTGAATGAGATGTTTGCTTGTTGTAAGATTGAATAGAGCAGGGGATAGTGTTGAGCCCTGTGGTACTCCAATAAGATTTCTGGATGATGCAGATAGAGTTTGGTTCACTATGAATTTTTGCGATCTGTTCTCTAAGAACAAACTAAACCACTTTAGGACTGTACACTCTAAGCCCATACTTTCTTTCAGGCGTTTTAGTATTTTGGCATGGTTTACAGTGTCGAATGCCGAAGAGAGGTCGAGTAGGATTCGGAGACAGGTTTCGTTGCGGTCAAGGGCAAGTAGAGCGTCGTCCACGATGTGCAGAATTGCTGTTTCAGTACTGTGGTTTGGTCTAAATCCTGATTGGAAGTCATTCAGCAATTTGAATTCAGATGTGTTGGCTCAGTTGTTGTTGTACACATTTTTCCAAGACTTTGGCAAGCATGGGAATGTTTGTTACTGGTCTAAAGTTGTTAAGGTCTGAGGGGTTCTCGGTCGGTTTTTTAAGATTGGAATGACTTGCCCTGTTTTTAGGCAGTCCGGTAGTGAGCCTTGCGATAGCGAAGCATTAATAATCTTTGTCCATGAGGGAATGAGCAGATGGTTTATTGTAGACCAACAATTTGCAGGTAGAGGATCGTTGAAGTGATTGTTTGGTTTTATGGTCGAAATAATCTTTGCAATATCTATGTCAATGTAAGGTTTGAATTCTGACCATAAAGCATTATTTTTAGGTATTTCCAGAGGTGGTTAAGGGTAAGTTGACATAATATCGACTTTTTAATATCGACATACATTAATATCGAGTTTAGTATATCGATAGTATTAAATATCGATGTTATGTATATCGATGTTAAAAATATCGATTTTTAGTGTTGTAAAAAATATCGAATTTTCAAATGTCGACTAATAATATCGTTATGTCAAAATATCGTATTTGTACTTTTTTATTATGTTTTATGTTTGTTTTAGGTATAATATTATTTATTTAATGTTATAAAAATACATTATTTTATTTTTTAGGAGTGGGATGTTGGGTTTATAGAGGATAAGGGTGGGGAGTGTTGTAAAATAATAGATTTAAAATTTTAATAATTTCGACATTTTTAAATTAGATTATTTTTTTTTTTTAGGATCGGGATGTTGGGTTTATAGGGGATAAGGGTGGGGAGTGTTTTAAAATAATTGATTTAAACATTTAATAAAATCGAAATTTTTAAATTCAAATTTGAAATTTTTGTTTTAGGAGTGGGATGTTGGGTTTTAGTGTATAAGGGTGGTGATTGATTTTTTTAAAAAAATTAAAAATTGAAAAAATTAAATATATTTTAAATTATGGAATATTTTGTTTGAATTCTTTTTTTAAATATTTTAGATTTAGGGGCCGATTCCGATCTCGGCTGGTAGTGCTCCGAATCGGATTCGGATTCACCGGATCCGATTCGGAGCCCTGTTTCCCGACCGAATCGTACGCGGGTCCGGCGGAGCGAGTACGATGCAAGCACCCGCGAAATCGCCGACCGACTCGAACGCGGCTTCAACACGCTCCGACCGACTCGCATGGACACGACTCGCACCGCGCTATGGAGACGTTTCCCGGCCGGGTAAGTACGATGCGCGCCGCGAGCAGATCCGACCGACTCGCGCCGTTCGGCTCGAAAAAGCTGTCGGAGCCGGACTTTGGGGTCCACGTCGGACCCCCTGTACGCGAGTCGCACACAGGGGGACCCATGGGTCCCCCTACCTGTGCATGTACGCCGCGATGCGCATGGACGCGTACCCGCTGTAGGGGGCGCCCTTGTTCGCCTCGCACCCATTGAGTCAATGGGAGCCCGCGTACGCGTTGTACGACAGGCTCCCATTGACTTCAATGGGAGTCCGACCGACTCGAGTCCGATAGCATGCGTGCGCATCGCTAGGGTCCGATTCGGTCGGAATTCTCTCCGGGTCCGGCTCGGTCGGAGAGATTTCCGGCCCGAATCGGAATCGGCCCCTAAATGTTTGCATTTTTTTAAATAATTAATGTAAAATTGAAAATAATAATTTTAATTATTTGTGTATGAAAATAAAATTTATAATATAATGTGTTAATATTGGAAACATTTAATTAAAGTATTATTAAAAAAGATGTATTATTATTTATTAATATTTATATTTAAATGTATTATTTAATAATTAAAAGATAACATTTTTCGTATTTCAATAATTATGTTATAAATATTCAATATTTAATATTTATTAAGAGTAAAAAATGAAAATTAATTAATTTGTTGAAAGATTGAATCTAAAATTAAGTAATATGTATAGTAATTAGAAAAAATATAAATTATGTGATGTATAGTATTTTGGAATATTTAATATTATATTTAATAATATTCAGAATATTGTTATATGTTTAAAAATTATTTGAGTAATGAAATTATATAGTTTAATAAATTGTTATAGTGAATATTAAAGAAAATAGGTTTTATGTATTGTATAGTTTGTGTTATTTTAATTGGATAGGGAAAAGTAATTTATATATGTTTAGTGTCCAGCACCTTCTGTGACTTGATACTAACTGGAGTGGGAATAGTAAATTAATTATGTTTAGTGTTCAGCACCTATCCTGATTTAATAGTAACTGGAGTGGGAATAGTAAATTAATTAAGTTTAGTGTCCAGCACCTACTCTGATGTAATAATAACTGGAGTGGGAATAGTAAATTAATTATGTTTAGTGTTCAGCACCTTCCTTTAATTAATAGTAACTGGAGTGGGAATAGTAATCTAATTAAGTTTAATGTCCAGCACCTACCCTGATTTAATACTAATTGGAGTGGGAATAGTAAATTAATTAAGTTTAGTATCCAGAACCTATCCTGATTTAATACTAACTGGAGTGGGAATAGTACATTAATTAAGTTTAGTGTCCAACACCTACCATGATATAATACTAACTGGAGTGGGAATAGTAAATTATATATATATATATATGTGTAGTTTTGTAATCTTAAATTAATATAGTTTGTAGTAGCAATGTGTATTAAATATAACATCGTTATAAATTAAAAATAATAAAAGACCTTGTCTGTCATAGAAAATAAACTGCTGTGATCGACCGAGTGGGCTCGCCTGGATTCTTTCTCCTCAAGATCCTTTGCTGTGCGATATATATATATATATATGTTATTTATTTAAGGTAACGCTTTGCCTCCGAAACGCGTTACCTTAAATAAATAACTTTTGCTGCACGAGATTCCGAGAGCGCGTGTTATTGGCATTTTCGAAGAAGTTATTTGCCGGTTTGCACCACCGGCGGTCATCGCGCCACCGGTCTACGGGCGGAGCTCCCAGGAGGGGCGTTTGTGGTTGTGTATATATATATATATATATATATATCCAGAGAAATATGCCGATGATAGCCAGTCCCTTCCTTTCGACACCGGTGCCAGCAGCGGCAACGACAAGCCGCTAAATATATACCAACTCGTTCGTTTTCGAATGTATGTTCACTGTATACATCGATAGACCAAAGACAGGGGGTGGATGCTTGTCTATATTTCCTCAAAAATAGACACATTTCATTGTGGGAACATACCTCCATGTTGGAGAATATGATGCTCCAATGCCTTAATCAAAACATCTTTATCTATGAAAAAACCTTTTTCCGTCAGAAATCAGGTGTTGCGATGGGAACTTGTTTCGCCCCCAGCCTAGCGAATCTATTCCTGGGCTGGTGGGAGGAACAGGTGGTCTTCACTGACATTAATGAACAGTACACTGAGCACATCCCTATCTGGATCAGGTATATAGATGACCTGTTCCTGATATGGGATGGCTCAGTTGAGCTAGCACAGGAGTTTGTTTCTAGTTTGGGAAAGAATGAGCTAAATCTAACTTTTACACACACTATGAGTACATCTTATTGTGAGTTTTTGGATGTAGCCATCAGTATAAAGGAAGGACAGATAGTTACCAGTTTGTTTCGTAAAGAAACAGCAGGTAACACGCTGCTGCATGCGAATAGCCATCATCCAGCTCCCTTACGAAACAGCATTCCCTATGGGGAACTTCTCAGGGCTCGCAGAACATGTAGCACTGAAGGAGCTTTCCACAAAGAACAGGGAATAATGGAACAACGTTTCAGACAAAGGGGATATAAAGTGAAAACTATATCCTCTGCAGCACAGAAAGTACATAAAATCACGCATAATGAGGCCCTATTCTCTGGCAAAAAAGCTCAGAAGACAGAGGGGAATATTCCTAGAATGATTACCACATACAATGTCAAATCTAAGATGCTACGTTATTCTATGAAACGCCATTGGGGATTACTAGAGACGGATCCCATCATTGGTAAGAGCATTGGTAAAACACCACTGATAACTTACAGGAAGTCCAAATCTTTAAGAGATCATCTGGTACACAGTTTTCAAAGTAAGCCAAGCAGTGGAACTTGGCTGGGTACCATGAAAGGCTTCCACAAGTGTAACTCCTGCAAGGCGTGTAAACACAGTAAAAGTAGGGACAACTTCAAAACTGATAAAGGCAGGATTAAACAAATTTCTAAATTTATAACATGCACCAGCGAGTTTGTAATCTACATATTGGAGTGTCCGTGTGGGCTTAGATATATCGGCAGCACGAAACTGCAACTAAAGACCAGAATCTTACAGCATATGAGGGCAGTTACACACGGGGATCTGAATTACCCAGTGGCTCGGCATTACTTAGAGAAACATGACAGTAATTCTAATTTGATTACATTCTATGGAATTGACAGGATTTTATCACACCCCAGAGGTGGGAATAGGGAGAAAATGTTGCGTGTGACAGAATCAAGATACATAATTGAGCTCAACACGAAAATTCCTAATGGGCTCAATAGTGGGGAGGAGCTAGCAACACACATTGGACAAAGAATGTATTGAATTTAAAATGCCTTCATTGAGTATCCCAGTATGAGAGGTTCTATAATGTTTTTAATCACTTTCACATATTTTAAACAATTTGAAACAAGATAGACCTTTGTTATGGTAGTCATGCTTAGTATAAACAGCCAGACATTGAGGTTTGAATTTATGTGTTCGTCCTCTGGAATCCACGGTGTAGGGATCTACAGGTGGATAGCTGTGATGTAAAACTAACTTACCATTAGGAATAAGGGTCAATGGCTCACTTCCTAGTTTGTAGGCCAGTGTCCTGTTTCTTTATTTAGTTATTATAAATTTCTCTCACATCACTTATTTTATTATTTAGTGCACCACGTTGTACTGTGTCCTATGACTCCCGTATTATTATTACTGCCTATTGATCGTTGTGTAGATTACCTATGGTTACTTTTTCAAATTCATAATATTTGTTTATAGGTACATAACCTATGACTGCAGAAAGCACTTTTGGGAATACCAAATTGATTTTACATATAGTACCTCGTTTTTGAATTCAGCAATGGCTGATAGAATATGCAATACACATCGATGCCTGGTTATGGGTACATAACTTTTGATCTTAGAAAGTGTACCAAAGGGTAATAGGATGATACTGGTGCATTGGCACTTTATCCGAACCTAGCACGGGCTATTATAACCTAGAAACCTATATACATATCAATGGATTATGTGAAATTGATTTTGGGTACATTACCTTGAATTATAGATTGTCCCCTATTGCAATGCTATTTGCCATATTTTCTCCAATCAATTGAAATGAGGCAAGTTGGGATTACGTGCAAATATAAAAACGTATATGGATGTATGTAATGTTGGTAAGATATCTGAATCAATCCCACACAGTAATGTATATGTTATCTTTGCACAGTATGAAGATTGACAATGTGATCTACAAATTTTGAAAGTATGCGTTTAAAATATTTATACATCACGTGACCAAAAAGTGATCATAGGTTTATAATCGGTTACAATTATGAAGTTTTCGTTGTTGTGAAATTCTAACGATTATATGCCATGTTTTGATTTTGTAAGTGGGTAAAATGAATTGTGAATTTGCTCGTGTTACAGGCGATCTTGGCAGTATGTTTTCACTGTTTATTAAACTTTGACCTGTATTTCTATGGGAAGTGGAGCACAGGTTAACAACTTGAAAAAGGCTACGCCGAAACGCGTCATTGTGGACACAATAAACTAATTGTGTTGTCCTTTGGTGTGCCGCTGTTCTTCTTTGAGATTATTCGAAAACGAACGAGTTGGTATATATATATATATATATAAATATATATATATATTTAATTAAAACATATAATTTAATACAGTAAATTTAATTAAAACCTATTTCCTTTATATTAAATACAACATTAATAAAATGATACACAAAAAAACACACATTATTTTTTAATTGGTTTATTTAGTGTCAATGATATAGTAATGGTAAAAAAAAAAATTATTAAGTGCATTTAATATAAATTAATACACATAGAGAACAAACAATATTATTTATTTTACAGAAAGAAATATTTGGTACATATGTATAGTACATATAATAATTATGTAAACAAATGTTTTTAACATTGGTAAACTTTAACATACAGTTATGTAAAATTTGTAACATGAAATAATGTACTTTTTATTGTTTTACAAAAATTTTTGTAAAAAATATATATTTTAATAACAGTTGTACAGTTTAATCTTGTATTATGAACATTTATCATTTGGTTACATGCATTGTAAATTATTAATAATATTACTGTTTTCACATTTTTTCAAGGCATTTTAAGTTTTAAATTTTGTAACATTTTAATTTTAATATATAAAATATTAATTATATTATTTATTACATTGTTCCATTTTTATACATATTTATTTTAATAGGTATACATTTTTTAAACATTTAATAAATTTAATATGTTTTTAACATTGTATATAACTTGTATACATATGAAATTATAATAATTATTATTATATGTTTAATAATATTTATTATAATTTTACATAATTTTACAATGCAGAAAATGCAGAAAAAATGTTAAATAATTTTTAAAATACAAGTTATAAATTGTTAAATTTTTATAAATATTTTAGCCATGTTATAATTATGTAATAACATGTTTTTAAAGAAAAGATATTAATTTATAATGTTTAAAGCTGCCATATTTGTTTGTTGCTTGTATTTTGTAACCGCTCGCGTTTGTTTTGGGTTATTTCGGAGGGGACAAGCTCGCGGTTGGAAGCTACTTCGCGTTGAGGAAGGCAAGTTTAATTTTCTTTATTTAATCTATAGTTTTACTTTAATTTGAAGGTAGTTAGGTTGTAGTTAGTGTGTGTAGTGTGGTCTTTTTTATGTGTTACTTAGGTTTTAGCTTTTTATCGATAGTTATGTTTTTAAGGCCTAGGTTAGAAAACTTTAAATATGTGAGAATGTATGTCAATATGGTGTGAATAATGTTTGTAATAGTATTATGTTGTAGACTATGGGGCCGAATCCGATTCAGGCCGGAAAAATTACCGACCGACCCGACTCGGTATGGGATCATAGTCCGACCGACACGTACCGGCGTTGACCGACCTGGGAAGTACGATGAAATGCATGTGAATCACGACCGACTCGTACGGAACTCAAGGCGAACGACCGACCCGGACGGAAACAAGCTATCCGGCCGGAAAACCATGCGAATTGAACCGACCGACACGCACCAAGAATCAACCCGAACGAAACGTACCCGCGAACTCCGACCCGCGCAGTATGATGCAATGGGTGCAAAATCAGACCGATTCGCACGGAGCCCAAGCCGTACGACCGACACGCATACAAAACCCAGCCGAACAAACACAATACTCTGCGACCGACGCGTACGCCGCATATGAAACTGAGCTGAAACACAGCGGGAACGACTCGGAGAGGCGCGCACGAGATAACTGCAACGTCCTACTCGGTCAGAAGAACGACTCCTACATGCACAATAATCACAAATGAAAAAATACAAAAAAAGAGGGCCAAACAAGCAATGACAAAGCCAATAAATACAGGAGGGGGAAAAAATGGAACAAGAACACACCCCCAACTCCACCTACATAAAGGCCACAAATCCCTACCATGATCCTTTGCAAATTCCACTGACCTGCCAGCACAGAACACCAGCAGACACACACACAGCTCATCCAACACAAAAGCCACACACCATTAGCACCTCAACAAATAGCACCCTCACACACACACAGCAAAACCTACACACACCCTCACCTGCGCGCGCGCACACACACACACACACACACACACACACCAATCACCACCACCCATCACCATGCCCCTAAAGAAGAATCCAAAGTTCCTAGATAGTGAATTGGAAGTCATGGTAGACGAGATCCTGAGGGTAGAGCCACAGTTGTTTGGCACATTGGTCCAACAGACCCCCATGGCACAGAAAACCAAGATGTGGGTGAGGATCGTCGACAGGGTGAACGCACAATCATCATGTTTGCGTACAAAGGAAGACATCCAGAACAGGTGGTATGATGTGTGCAGAAGGGTCAGGGACCTACTGAAGAAGGATTACCTCCTGAGCCAGCACACCGGCAGTGGCCCTCCTGCCAAACCAGTATACCTCAGGCCCTGGGAGGAGAAGGTGCGGGCCATCCTACCACCAGTGAGCGTATATGGACTAACAAACATCCCAGAGCCTGGTGAGTACACAACTGATATACACAATATTGTGTGCCATTACACACACATCACTGTCAAGGGGATAGTCAAACCATGCACCCCTAGCAAATCAACAGCAACCAAAAGATAATCATCCCAAGAAGTGTATGTTAGTCAGATAAACACAATACATGCCATGTCATAGTGATATGTAACTGTGTCATGACATGTACAAACCCAATACCAAATAGAGCTAGGCAGTGGCACAAATCTAACCAACAAACACTGTCAGATATTTAGCCACCACTAGAACACCACCTCACAGGGAAGCTCACAGAAAGGAAGGAATCCTGTGTATGCTGGTGAAGTCAGTGTAGCCAAGAGCATGATGGGACTCGTAGTAACAGCCTCACATTTGGACCATCAACACCACTCTGAACCATGCTCACAACACAGGGAGTGGATAAGGACTGACAAGATGGCTGACACTGGGTACTGCTGTGGGGAGCACAAGGCCCTGCTGGGAACTGTGCACCAACAAACAGCAGAACACCACTGCTTGACATCCTGAAAGCCAACTTGCACTCCCTGCAATGCAAGCACGTTGCATGGTGGGATATCTGGCTGGGTGGGAAGGAGGACTCACAGCACTGACCATAGTTACAAGCAGCTCTCCTCACACACCCCCTCAACACAAACTCCACATAATCTACCTGGGAGAATGCAATGCCTCACACACCAAATGAAGATCCCACAAAGAACCACCACCCTGGGTAATGCTGTGTGAAGCACAGGGACACTCTTGGGACTTGTAGCCAAACAGACGCAAGGACAACACTGTCAGCCTTCCTGTCAGCACAGGCACACTACCCCACAGGGAAGCAGAGTCAAAAGGAAGGAAGTACGGGCATGCTGGGAAGGGGGTGTAGGCAATAGCATGATGGGAGTTGTAGTCACAGATATTGCTCACCCACACAATTGGCCCATCAACACCACTCTGAACCATGCTCACATCACAGGGAGTGCATAAGGACTGACAAGATGGCTGACACTGGGTACTGCTGTGGGGAGCACAAGGCCCTGCTGGGAACTGTGCACCAACAAACAGCAGAACACCACTGCCTGACATCCTGAAAGCCAACTTGCACTCCCTGCAATGCAAGCACGTTGCATGGTGGGATATCTGGCTGGGTGGGAAGGAGGACTCACAGCACTGACCATAGTTACAAGCAGCTCTCCTCACACACCCCCTCAACACAAACTCCACATAATCTACCTGGGAGAATGCAATGCCTCACACACCAAATGAAGATCCCACAAAGAACCACCACCCTGGGTAATGCTGTGTGAAGCACAGGGACACTCTTGGGACTTGTAGCCAAACAAACGCAAGGACAACACTGTCAGCCTTCCTGTCAGCACAGGCACACTACCCCACAGGGAAGCAGAGTCAAAAGGAAGGAAGTATGGGCATGCTGGGAAGGGGGGGTGTAGGCAATAGCATGATGGGAGTTGTAGTCATAGATATTGCTCACCCACACAATTGGCTCATCAACACCACTCTGAACCATGCTCACATCACAGGGAGTGGATAAGGACTGACAAGATGGCTGACACTGGGTACTGCTGTGGGGAGCACAAGGTCCTGCTGGGAACTGTGCACCAACAAACAGCAGAACACCACTGAATGACATCCTGAGAGTCAACCTGAACCCACTGCAAGGGTGGCATGCTTCATGGTGGGATAACTGGGCTAGGTGGAGAAGGATGGCCGGATGTCCACCAAATACAACCAATGCTGGCCATGCACACACCTCAACATTCACATTGAAGTGCTCCAGGTATGCAGGACAATGTGCTACACCAATATCAACCTCTTACTGTGACAACTTAGGACAATGCAATGTACATGCCCGCATCCAGAGGTACAGTCACAACTGTCAGGTGTGTGAACCATTGATGCCTGTAGAAACATAACATACAATGTGTGTCTCATCCAAATACAGGTGATGATGATGGGGACACAGCAGCAGGCGAGGAGGAGTCCCTGTCCCAGGCTCCGGGGGACACTGAGCTCACTGGTGTGGAACAGCCTCTGCCCTCCTCGGATGGCGAAGACCTACCTGGCACCTCTGGTGTGAGTCATCATGCAGCACCAGCAGGACCAACATCTGCACCCCACCCCTCCAACAACTGCCAACACACAGACCACCCCCGCCAACACGGACAGACCAAGGACCACCGATAACAGCACAGGGCCCCAGGCCCACCGTGGAGCAACAGACAACAACACCACTAACAACCCCCAAGGGGGCCTTGGGTCACCTGTGCATGCCACCGCAGGTCCTGCACGTGTCGCCAGGGGTGGTGGGAGGGGTGGTAGACATAGGTCGCTGCTTGCAGAGGGGTCTGGACTGCATGATGACCCACAACTGGCACGCATCGCTGATGCGTACCAGGATAGCACCGGAGAGGTCAGACAGGTAGTGGGGATCCTCAAGGACATACAACAGCAGCAGGCTGCCCATCATGCCCGCTTGGACTCCCACATGTCCCGTGTGGAGACACACATGTCTCGCATGGAGTCCAAGTGGGACACATTGCAAGAACTCACAGCGGTGCATAGGGACATATTGACATGCCTCCGCCAGATTAGCACCAACATGGCCACACCTCCCTGTGTGCCCACAACATCTGGTGCTGCAACAACTGACACCGCCACAGGGATGGAGGAGGACTCTGGCGGAGACTCCCCTGCACCGCCGCAGCCTGCACGTGAGGGTCCCCCCAAAGAAGAGGGGTCGTCCGAGGAAGGAAAACTGAGAGGTTGATGGCCACGTACATCCCCCAGGAAGCCAACACCTGTTCCGGAAATTCTCCTTTGTGTGCAAACTTTTCACCCTGTCGAATGCAACACAACTCTCCCACATGACATGGGGAGTTCAAGTTGGACTAATGTATCATATGACTGTGGACTGCACTCAGGACATTTCTGCTACCAAGACTTCCAACTCATCTGGGAACTTTGGATCACAATCCCAATGTACAGCACCCACCATCCTGTGCACTATACAAACACACATTTCTGTAAATAAAATCACTAGTACACCATACTTGCCTCTGTTATTCAAATGTGGATACTGTTATGGTGATGATCTGCTAAATTACACTGTGAATGCTAACTGCTACAGCAAGTACAACACCGTCATGTGAGTCATGGTGACGTGACACATATGAGGGAGACACACCACTAGGGCTACACAACACAGAGACACCAGGGCCATCAGACTCATCGCCTACAGTGATGTTGCCAGGAAATACAGTGGAATGCACAGACACCACACCTATTCAGAGTCTGTGTCAACTAGCCCACAGGTGCAGTAAGCAAATGTCAGTCAGATGTGTGACCACAGACAACGCACATCCCAAAGTGAAGCACAGGTTTATTACACATTTGCAACATGTTGTTTCCACTACAAATGCAAGGTAAACCCAGGTGGCAGTGGCCACACAGTCAACAAGTGCAGAAGATATGAAGTCCAGGGGTGTGTGGCACATCACCTGTAGGGAAACTACTGCTGCCACCCTGAAAGCTGAATCATGGTGTCGGGGGATCCAAGTTGACCAAAGTACTCAGTAAGCACCCTGTGAAGGACAGACATGACACACAGTTAAAACCACTGAAGAACAGGACAGAACTGCAATACTCATGCCCAATACATATCACAAGACAACTACACAAAACCAAGTTACCATGTCAAAACTGTTGGGGAGTACAGACTACCTGTAAGGACACATTGCTGCACGCATAAAGTCAAGTAGCACATGGCGCCACACAAACAGCACCAGAGCACCACCCACACATATCATGCAAACTCACATCATTCACATTACATCTCCCTTGATACTCACATTCAGCTGAAGAAGTTGGTGATGAGCTGTGTGCGGACATCACCATCATCATCACTGGCATCGTGGTCCAGGCCAGGATCCTCCACAGGTGGCGGACGTTGGTCATCGTCATCCAGGATGAGAGGCAACTCCTTCCGCACTGCCAGGTTGTGTAGCATGCAGCAGACTATGACAATCTTGCACACCTTTGCTGGGGCATATGGGAGGGCCCCTCCTGTCTTGTCCAGGCAGCGGAAGCAGCTCTTCAGGAGACCAAAGGTCCGCTCAATCACTCTCCTGGTCCGACCATGTGCCTCATTGTAGCGCATCTGGGCTGGTGTCACAGGGTTCCTGAGGGGTGTCCGCAACCACGGCATGTTGGGGTATCCGGAGTCACCTACGGACAGACAAGTGCACATTAGCTGAGTTGGAAAAGTGGGCGGTATACTACAGAGCAGAACACACACAATGGTACAAAGTCAGTACACACCGACAAGCCAGGCACGCTGGTTCTGCATCTGTGCCATCATCCTCGGGATGCGACTACTCCTCATCACGTAGGCATTGTGTGCTGAACCAGGGAAACAGGCACACACATGTGTGATGGTCATATCTGCAAGACATACCACCAGAGCATTGATCGAATGGTAATGTTTCCGGTTCCGGTATGCCTGCTCATGTGCCTGTGGTGGTACCAAAGCCACATGTGTCCCATCAATGGAGCCAATGACATGTGGCATCCTCCCCAGGGCATAGAAGTCACTCTTGACGTCAGTGAGTTGTTGACGTGTAGGGAAATAGATGTACTGGTTCAGGCATCTCAACATTGCCTCCAAAACATCGCGTAGCACACGGCTGAACATAGTCTGTGACATCCCACCGGCAGTCGCCACAGTGTGTTGAAAGGTACCGGTGGCAAAGAAGTGTAGGGCTGCCATTACCTTCACCTTGGGGGTCAGCGCCGTAGGGTACGGCCGGCCAGGTTGCAAATGTGGTGCCAAGCGCACTGCCAAATCCTCAATCAGCTGCCTGGTGAAGCGGTACCGTCGGATGCTGTCACGTTCCACCATCGTTGCCAGGTCAGGGAATGATCTATGGACAGCTGGAGCCCTGCAGTGCATAGGTTGAGGAAAGAAAGATTGTCAGTCACCCCACATATGTGCCATTCACCATACTCAATTTCACATGATACATCATTACGAGACACAAGTACTTGATGTGTGTGGCGTTCTGTTCGGACATAACTCGCACCTACCTGGCCATCATCTAACTTCTCAGTACAACATGTGTGGACAACAGGTTCCAGGTTGTGCTATGGGAAACCATTAGGCTGTGTCACAGTACCCATTTACTGCTGTCACGTTCCACACACACACCACAGTGACATGTCTTGACAGATGCGCCACAGGCATCACAGCTCATTGACAGGTAGATTCCCAGTGACCCTGTCTTGCCACATGGACACTGGCATTACATGGCGTATCATGTAAACGTCAGAAAAACAAACATGACTTCCACAGGTAGTGGCCCCTGTCGCCTACGCAGGACAGACATGGACGCCAGTGACGCACAATATCAAAGTCCATGCACAAACAACGTTGATGTGGAGACTGTCTCCCATCGTGCACATGGAATCAGAGACATCTGAAACACAACATGCACACAGACTGTGGAGGGACATCACTATTGTGGCAATGGGTCACCCTGTGACGTACATGCCTTCCCCCATGGGACCCTGGGGGTATGTGACATGTCACACACATACACAACCTGGAAATGTGACCATGCCACATGCTCCGAAATGAACTGTTGCACATCACAGTGGTCATGTGCACAACACACAAAGGACCCTGTCCCCATTAACACATGCACAGCCTGGGTGTGGCTGCCCACAAGTGCCACCACAGAAACCACATGTTAACCCCCATACACAGAAAAGGTAATGCAGCCTTACATGCCTTAGGAAACAGTGTGGACTGGGTGTGGTGTTGTAGGTGTGCCCCTGGGTCTCTGGCAGGTATATGTGGCTGGCATACGTTCACCAGTGACAAGCATGGTGACATATGCGCCTGACCTGTACAGGTACGCGTTGTACAGCAATGGACCGATCGGTGTGCCCGGCCGGCCCATTGCATCTGTTGTGAGCGGGTACGCGTTGTACAGCAATGGACCGATCGGTGTGCCCGGCCGGCCCATTGCATCTGTTGTGAGCGGGTACGCGTTGTATCCCGAAATACGCGTTGTACAGCAATGGACCGATCGGTGTGCCCGGCTGGCCCATTGCATCTGTTGTGAGCGGGTACGCGTTGTATCCCGTAATAAGTGTTGTACAGCAATGGACCGATCGGTGTGCCCGGCCGGCCCATTGCATCTGTTGTGAGCGGGTACGTGTTGTACAGCAATGGACCGATCGGTGTGCCCGGCCGGCCCATTGCATCTGTTGTGAGCGGGTACGCGTTGTACAGCAATGGACCGATCAGTGTGCCCGGCCGGCCCATTGCATCTATTGTGAGCGGGTACGCGTTGTATCCCGAAATACATGTTGTACAGCAATGGACCGATCGGTGTGCCCGGCCGGCCCATTGCATCTGTTGTGAGCGGGTACGCGTTGTATCCCGAAATACACGTTGTACAGCAATGGACCGATCGGTGTGCCCGGCCGGCCCATTGCATCTGTTGTGAGCGGGTACGAGTTGTACAGCAATGGACCGATCGGTGTGCCCGGCCGGCCCATTGCATCTGTTGTGAGCGGGTACGCGTTGTACAGCAATGGACTGATCGGTGTGCCCGGCGGCCCATTGCATCTGTTGTGAGCGGGTACACGTTGTATCCCGAAATACGCGTTGTACAGCAATGGACCGATCGGTGTGCCCGGCCGGCCCATTGCATCTGTTGTGAGCGGGTACACGTTGTACAGCAATGGACCGATCGGTGTGCCCGGCCGGCCCATTGCATCTGTTGTGAGCGGGTACGCGTTGTATCCCGTAATACGCGTTGTACAGCAATGGACCGATCGGTGTGCCCGGCCGGCCCAATGCATCTGTTGTGAGTGGGTACGCGTTGTATCCCGTAATACGCGTTGTACAGCAATGGACCGATCGGTGTGCCCGGCCGGCCCATTGCATCTGTTGTGAGCGGGTACGCGTTGTATCCCGAAATACGCGTTGTACAGCAATGGATCGAACGGTGCGCACGCGTTGGCTGGGGCCTGGCATGGCAATGGACGCGTATTCGAAGCTTCAACGAGTCTGATGCAGTGAATTCAGTTGGCCAGCCACAACAATGTTGCAGAATCATGGGTGTCATGAACTTGGATTTTTGAAGGATGCTGTGGGCGTGTATTAGTGCTGCTATTCCATGGATTGATCAGATTCAGAAGATGCAAACGACTTGGACCTATCACTTTGGACACATGGGACAGTATCTGCCTCTGCAGCACACATATAATGCTGGCTGTTCCCCGGAGAGCTCACTTGCCTGCACTACATGCTCCAGGACGACATCTGCCACCAACACTGCTGCTGTCTCTGCATCCTCTGGCTACTGCAATGGCACGTACTCTGGTGAGAGCCCCAGCCTTCAGCCTTGAGGAGAACCAGGCCCTGCCGGACAGCCTCCTTCCACAGTACAGCAAGCTGTATGGGACACCAGGGGAGCAGGTGAGTGTGCTATCCACTGCCTTACTAATTTTGCATGTTGTCTGACTAGCAGGACTTACAGTGTGCACACCACTGGCTAGCATGCTCACTGAGTAGTTCTGAGCCCCCAAAGTGTGTAGTTACATGCACTGAACAGGTACAGTGCAGTAACAGTGCATTCCAACAAGGTTTACTTTCCATGCAATGATACCATGTAGTAACTGCTGGCAAACTGTTCATAGCCATCGTTGCACTGCCTATGTACATCATGTGCCCCAGTGATTGAGACATGTATATCCAACTGTGTGATGCACGGATATGTTGCATGTGTAGTAATGGCATTTTCACTTTGTCATCCTCACAGGTTGATGCCTACCAGAAGCAGAAAATCTGGCTGACCATCGCCCGGGCAGTAAGATCCGTGGGGGACTACAAGCGCCGGATCCGCAACTGCCAGAAGAGGTGGCAGGACCTTCGAGGCTGGACCCGGAGGACCGCAAGGGTCCAGCTGAAGCTGTCGCCTCCTCGCAGGAGGGGCGGACACCGGACCCTGACCCCCCACATGCTCAGGATCCTGGCGGTGGTCTTCCCTGACCTGGATGGGCAGCTGAAGGCCAGACAGCAGCAAGGAGGGGGTGAGTCCATGACAGTACTGCGCACTTTGTCTGACATGCTATGTGCCCTCCTCTGGCCTGGTTAAACTTCCACAGTAGATCAGTCTTGTGGTCCAGGACCCATGTCCCTCTATTGTGACATGCCCACTCCTCATCTGATACGCATATGTGTGGCCCTTACAGTCAGGAAATTGTGTCACTTGGGGACTGTGTCATTGCATTTTGCTTTGCTCAAGGTGGGGGACAGCATTTGTTCCGGTGACTATGTTGTGGGATTCATGGGTGGGTCAATTGCTCACACAATGCCCAAGTCCTGACATGTAATCTGGGTGTAACTTTGATATGTGGTCCACTTGCTGATCTGATTCACCACATGTCCCTGGGGTATTTGGCACACCCCCATGCTGTGGGTGGGAACAATGTTTGGGCCTCAGGAGTATGTATATCAAGTGTGTCACACATGCTTAGACACCTGCCTACTGTCCAGGACTCATCCCTCTTACAGGTGCATCTGGACAGTCATGCCTACTCCAGGGCATACAATAGACTCTGTATTCCCACTCCCGTGGATCATCTGACATGTTGTGATCAGTGACATGTTCCCTCAGGTGTCTGCCTCTGTGTCAGTGTGCTGTGGCTTCGTTGTCAGGACTACTGGTATGTTTGTCGGTTAGGGTTCAGCATGCCATCTGAGATGTGACCATGTGAGATGATACTTCTGTGACTTATAGATGTTTGATCACTTGACTGTGCACACAGGTGTATGCGACTGTGACTTTCAGGCAGCTGTTATTCATTCACAGCACACTGTGAGGTGCTCAGGTTCTGGGAGTTGTGTTTCATGTCCCCATATGTCCAATTGGCATGACGTGGACAAATACTAGTTCAGATGATGTGGTGTGTGGGGGATGGACATGTGCACTTGTCAGTTACATAACTTGCATTCCCCATGTCCTAGGATTGTGAGACAGTGCAGACTGTTGTTGGCAGGCTGCCATGGCCATGTGACTGGAGACAGTGATGTATGACTTTGCAGGCATGCCTGTGTCATGGCATTAAACTTCCTAAGAGTGATCCTGCAGGGAAGTGACATGTGCAACATGCACCACATTGTGGCATGGACTATCCGGACATGGGTGCATCATGGTGTCTGGTGCTGGTATGCATCACATGCATTTCTATTTAGACTCTGGCCATCCCTTTCTCCGGACACCTGCACTGACTCAGTGGCAAGAG
Organism: Calotriton arnoldi; assembly: GCA_963921515.1. Classification (NCBI taxonomy): domain Eukaryota; kingdom Metazoa; phylum Chordata; class Amphibia; order Caudata; family Salamandridae; genus Calotriton; species Calotriton arnoldi. The sequence goes on along the minus strand of CAWUFW010018739.1, from coordinate 101,680 downwards.
ATGTGATGTGTGCATGTTCACATACTTCACTGTGTTCCCTGCAATGTCCAACAACTGTGTAGGTGGTACATGTGTCCACATTGGGGTCTTACCATCAGACAGGCACCAGACAGATGGGTGCAAGTGCAGGAGGGGTGTGAGTCCCATGGTTGACCATCAGACTGACAATTGGCTTCTCCAAATCTGTGTGAGGAGTTTTGGCAATGTTCTACTAAGGTTGCCAGGGCTGGCTCTGTAAGTGCTGTACTTACTGTGGTGTGTGCGGTCAGTGCAGGTGACTGATGTTTGTCTGTTTCCCTAATTGTTTGCAGATACATCCACGGCCACAGGAGGGGACAGCTCCACGGACCAGGAGGAGCAGCGGAGCCAGACTGGGTCAGCATCCGACGAGTGGTCAGAGGGACCCAGTGGCACGGAGGGTGAGGGGAGCCACACCAAGGAGTCCTCAGCACCATCCACCTCAGCTGAGGACCACAGCAGCTCGGAAGAGGACTCCCTTGTGGAGGCGGGTGTCAGCAGCCACCACACCCCCGCTAGTCTGTCTGGCCCCGCCACCACCAGCACCGCCCTCCCATTGGCTCCAATTCCAGACGTCCGTGGAGGCTCCCGTGTTCGGGAGCGTGTCTCCTTCGTGCCAGGCACCGCACCCCTGCCCCTGTGTCCCCTGCTGCCCTGAGTGAGGAGTCTGTGTACCTACTTTGGCAGCTCCATGTAGGGCAGACAGCAATGCTGAGTGTCCTCCATGCACACACCACTCTGTTGACACAGCTGGTGTCGTTCATGGAGGGCATCTCGACGGGTATGTCTGCCCTACAGAGGAGCAATAAGTCCATGGACTCCTCCCTGACGGCAGCAGTGTCCCTCCTCCAGCAGTCCCTCCCACCTCCTACCTCTGCCCCATCCACACTTCCTGGCACTCTACCTGTCCAAAGCACATGCACACCTGCACATTCACCCAAGCACACAGACACGAGCAGCACAGACACACCCAAAAGAAAGGCAAGACGTGCACACAAGCATCCTCAGGGGACAGATACCACACACACAGGGGATGGGGAACAGACACACACACAGGCATCCACAGTCACTCTGCAGTCCTCCAAATCCTCTCCCTCCAAGACCCCTTCCCTTGCCTCACCTGCAGCCCCACCTACACAGCAGGTCTTCCTGTGTGACCTCGGCCTCTTCCCCTCCGATCCTGCAGATCCGGCATACCGGGGGAAGAGGACGTCCACCCACACAGAGGGGAGTGCCCCTCGCCCCCGGACACCCTCCCCCAGGCGCATACAGACTGAGGACCCCATTCGGAAGTCCCCCCGGACCAGGAAGGGCAAGACCCCACCACCACCACCACGCAGCTCCACCACCCAGTCTCTCTCCTCCATCCCCCAGGCCACCACTCCACAGGTTCCACCGCCACACCCTGCCCCAGGTTCCCCCACACACCGATACCGCATCCCCAAACTGCTTAGGCCCTCCCCCCTGCCACTTGCTCTTCCATCCCCAACCCAGACGCTCAGCCTGTTTGTGCCACTGGTGTGGAGACCGGGTCCCCCCTCTGTCCTGCCCACCTCATCTGCCCCCCTTCCACTCCCTTGGAGGCATGCACTGCAGTGGAGTCCACAACCACCCCGTCTGACTCGGGCACTGCAGTGGTGCCGGCCCCCTGAGTCAGACACCTCCACTGCAGTTGCTGGTGACACTCCTGCACCCACCACCCCTTCACTGCCTCACTCTGGCATCCCCTGATCCTGTCCCTGCGGTGCCTGGCCTGCCCCTTGTATGCCCCTCCAAGGGGGATGTCCCCTGTCCCTACCAGTGCAGGCAAGCAATGGGTGACAAGTTGTCACATATCACCCTGTTGGGACTGTGTATTTGGACTGGCCATTGGCCTTACTTTAATTTGGACTTCTGATTTTTTAGTGACATTTGCTGAATAAAGCCTATTTTTGTTTACTTGTGCTTTTTCTTTTGATGTACATGATGTACATGGTTATCATCATGCATTTGCAGTTGTAATAGTGTTCAGATCAGGGAAATGAAGTGTTGTAGTGATGGACTCCATGTGGTCCATGGGATGTGTGTCCTGTTGTAGTCTGGATCTATGGCATCCTCTGCTGCAGTCTGAGGGTGTGATGTTCAGCATATAACACAGGGATGTACGTTTTGCATTTGTAAATTAACATCTCTGTCTTACAGTGATGCACATCTGGTGGGCTTACCACTGTTCAATGTTCCTATTTCCCTGACTGTGTGCCCATCTCCACTGGACATGCAGTTTAGCACACCAATGTTGAAGGACTCATCAGTGTATACAGTGCACCTTGCTTGACACGTGTTTTGGGTGTATGCAGATGACTGACGTGACACTCCCGTACCCAGGCTGATGTGAGCAGAGCCTTCAGTGTGTTGTAGTTGTTGACTCACTGACCGAGTGTTCTGCCGACATGTTTGAGTCGTGCACAGACAAGGCTTGGCACAGCGGACCTTCCACAGCAGTGGAGTGCCCTCATGGCAGTGTGTAATCCCGTGACATTGCCTGGGCCCGTGTTTTGTGTTGTGTAAGCATGTCTGTGCGTGTACCCTTCCCTTTTCCTACACAGGCTGTGTCCCTACGGATGTTCCTGTTTCTGATGCTTGCTGAGTTGTTCTGTGTTCATCAAGCATCTTGGACCTGGTTACTCTGGGATGTGGGTGCATGGCTAACTAAGGTTCATCAGGTTGTCATCCCAGGTTGTCTTTGTTGTCAGGGCTGGGGATGTGGGCAAACGCAGATGGGACACATTCAGGATTCCCCTTGGCACTTGTTGGTTACACATGTAATGTAATTTACAGTCTATGGTAGCTTTCAGTGATTGTGACACGTTGTGTGTGTGACTGCTGCCACTCATCAGGGTCAGAGCTGCAATGTTGGAAGTTGTGTACGTGTGTTCTTTTTGTGTCACCTTGTCTTCTTCATTGGTGTGTGACTATGGCCAGGATCCCATTGATTGTGGTGGATTTCACGTCATGCCCATGTACCGCGTAGTGTGCAGTGTGTCAGACATTCACGAGTCTTGTTGACTGGCCATGTGTGATGGGTTTCTGCACCTTAGTTCCCCCCACCACCCCTGGGATTGTCATAGGTGCATGTGCAATGTCACCAGTCCATGTGAGCTTCACTGCTGCACATTGTTGGAGATCAAGGTGTGTGGTGTTGAGTGTGTGCAAATGTGAGTTGTTGCACGGCTAGACCCCTACCTCCATATTGGCCATGGCTGGCAGGCCGTGCTGTTTGATTTGTGCTTGTGTAGGTGTGATGGTAGTTTGTTGCTCAGGACACATGGCTGTGGTTCACAGTGTGAATGACATCTACCTTTGTCATCACAGTGGGATTATCATGCAGGGTAGTGTCACCACAATGTGGGGTCCCTGGGGGTTGTGCTGTGGTGGGTCTGTCTCTTGCTGTGTTAGTTGCTGTTCCTACTAGCTTGTGTGACATGTGTAATTTGGGCTCCCTCTCATCTAACAATGCCTCTTTGCCCACATAGGGGAATCCAATCCATGAGTTACTTTTGTATGGCACTGTATACACATCTGTGTAATTGGAATTCAGGCCTCCTCATGTGTTGTGTGGTTGCCTGGGGACACTGGCACACACCCCCATCACCTGTTGTGTTTGATATGCAGTGTGGGTCTGCCTGTTTGTGCATTTGCAGCACTGTATTGGCATATCTTGAGTGTGCCATTGGCTGTATGTTGTTTGGTGGCTTTCCCCTGCTGTCCCTGGGACTCCTAGGTCATCAGTCAGCACAATAATCATGGTTTGTATGTCCCATTGCTGCCATGGTATGGTATTTGTTCACCTGACATCTACAGTCTCCCTAGGATATCTACATTTGTGTGTCCATTGGTGCAGATATGTGGGTCTGCATTATGATGGTCACTTCTGTCATTGTGTTATATGTGAATGTTGACGATGTGAGCCCCCATGGGTGATGTTTGTATGCACATGGCCAAAGGTATGTTTTATTTGCACTGCACTGTTTGCCTCACCCAATCTATGTTGCTATGGGACACAAGCACTACTATGCCACTGATGTGTTTGTTGTTGTGTGACCAGGAATCATCCATGCAGTTTGGCTTTGGCAGCTTTTACCCAGACTACACTTCCCTTTGATCACTGTGGTGATTGGGCTTTGGGCCCCATTGCCACACTGTTCAAAAGGTGCATCAGCTATGGACCCCACACTTCCCTTTTGGTCACTGTGGTGATGGGGCTTTGGGCCCCATTGCCACACTGTTCAAAAGGTGCATCAGATATGGACCCCACACTTCCCTTTTGCTCACTGTGGTGATGGGGCTTTGGGCCCCATTGCCACACTGTTCAAAAGGTGCATCAGCTATGGACCCCACACTTCCCTTTTGGTCACTGTGGTGATGGGGCTTTGGGCCCCATTGCCACACTGTTCAAAAGGTGCATCAGCTATGGAACCCACACTTCCCTTTTGGTCACTGTGGTGATGGGGCTTTGGGCCCCATTGCCACACTGTTCAAAAGGTGCATCAGCTATGGACCCCACACCTACCTTTTGGTCGCTGTGGTGATGGGGTGTTCAACCCCATTGCAACAGTGGCCATGGTCGGCTTGCATTGTGGAGGCCACACACATTTATGTGTGACACATGTGCTAGGGGGTCACATTGTATGTTCAATGTCATGTTCAGTGTTGTAGGCATTTGTCACAGACTACACACGCTTGTCATGGTGTTGGGGGGGATGTAATTTTCAGACATTCCTTATGTGGGAGTATGCTGGTTGTGTCATGCATTACCCGTCCTATGAGTAGGGGTGGAGATAGTGGCAGGCATCCAGCCCCCCCTGAGTAGGGGTGGTGGTAGTGGTAGGCATCCAGCCCCCTGAGGTTGGGGATGGTAGTGGTGGCAGGCATCCAGCCCCCTGAAGGTGGGGATGGTAGTAGTGACAGGCATCCAGGCACCCCTGACTGGGGTGGTGGTAGTGGCAGGCATCCAGCCCCCTATGAGTGGGGATGGTAGTAGTGATGGGCATCCATACCCCTAAGGGTGGTGATGGTAGTAGTGACAGGCATCCAGCCCCCCCTGAGTGGGGTGGTGATAGTGGCAGGCATCCAGCCACCCCTGAGTAGGGGTGGTGGTAGTGGTAGGCATCCAGCACCCCATGAGTAGGGGTGGTAGTAGTGATGGGCATCCATCCCCCTAAGGGTGGGGATGGTAGTAGTGACAGGCATACAGCCACCCCTGAGTGGGGTGGTGGTAGTGGCAGGCATCCAGCCCCCTAAGGGTGGGGATGGTAGTAGTGACGGGCATCCAGCCCCCCCTGAGTAGGGGTGGTGGTAGTGGCAGGCATCCAGCCCCCCCTGAGTAGGGGTGGTGGTAGTGGTAGGCATCCAGCCCCCCCCTGAGTGGGGTTGTGGTAGTGGCAGGCATCCAGCCCCCTATGAGTGGGGATGGTAGTAGTGATGGGCATCCATCCCCTAAGGGTGGGGATGGTAGTAGTGGCAGGCATCCAGCCCCCCTGAGTGGGGTGGTGGTAGTGGCAGGCATCCAGCCCCCTAAGGGTGGGGATGGTAGTAGTGACGGGCATCCAGCCCCCCCTGAGTAGGGGTGGTGGTAGTGGCAGGCATCCAGCCCCCCCTGAGTAGGGGTGGTGGTAGTGGTAGGCATCCAGCCCCCCCTGAGTAGGGGTGGTGGTAGTGGTAGGCATCCAGGCCCCCCTGAGTAGGGGTGGTGGTAGTGGTGGCCATCCATCCCCCTAAGGGTGGGGATGGTAGTAGTGACAGGCATCCAGCCCCCCCTGAGTGGGGTGGTGATAGTGGCAGGCATCCAGCCACCCTTGAGTAGGGGTGGTGGTAGTGGTAGGCATCCATCCCCTAAGGGTGGGGATGGTAGTGGTGACAGGCATCCAGGCACCCCTGAGTAGGGGTGGTGGTAGTGGTAGGCATCCACCCCCCCTGAGTAGGGGTGGTAGTAGTGATCGGCATCCATCCCCCTAAGGGTGGGGATGGTAGTAGTGACAGGCATCCAGCCACCCCTGAGTGGGGTGGTGGTAGTGGCAGGCATCCAGCCCCATAAGGGTGGGGATGGTAGTAGTGACGGGCATCCAGCCCCCCCTGAGTAGGGGTGGTGGTAGTGGCAGGCATCCAGCCCCCCCTGAGTAGGGGTGGTGGTAGTGGTAGGCATCCAGCCCCCCCTGAGTGGGGTGGTGGTAGTGGCAGGCATCCAGCCCCCTATGAGTGGGGATGGTAGTAGTGATGGGCATCCATCCCCTAAGGGTGGGGATGGTAGTAGTGACAGGCATCCAGCCCCCCTGAGTGGGGTGGTGGTAGTGGCAGGCATCCAGCCCCCTAAGGGTGGGGATGGTAGTAGTGACGGGACATCCAGCCCCCCTGAGTAGGGGTGGTGGTAGTGGCAGGCATCCAGCCCCCTGAGTAGGGGTGGTGGTAGTGGTAGGCATCCAGCCCCCCTGAGTAGGGGTGGTGGTAGTGGTAGGCATCCAGGCCCCCTGAGTAGGGGTGGTGGTAGTGGTGGCCATCCATCCCCTAAGGGTAGGGATGGTAGTAGTGACAGGCATCCAGCACCCCTGAGTGGGGTGGTGGTAGTGGCAGGCATCCAGCCCCCTAAGGGTGGGGATGGTAGTAGTGACAGGCATCCAGCCCCCCTGACTGGGGTGGTGGTAGTGGCAGGCATCCAGCCCCCTATGAGTGGGGATGGTAGTAGTGATGGGCATCCATCCCCCTAAGGGTGGGGATGGTAGTAGTGACAGGCATCCAGCCCCCCCTGAGTGGGGTGGTGATAGTGGCAGGCATCCAGCCACCCCTGAGTAGGGGTGGTGGTAGTGGTAGGCATCCATCCCCCTAAGGGTGGGGATGGTAGTAGTGACAGGCATCCAGCCCCCCCTGAGTGGGGTAGTGGTAGTGGCAGGCATCCAGCCCCCTATGAGTGGGGATGGTAGTAGTGATGGGCATCCATCCCCCTAAGGGTGGGGATGGTAGTAGTGACAGGCATCCAGCCCCCCCTGAGTGGGGTGGTGGTAGTGGCAGGCATCCAGCCCCCTATGGGTGTGTATGGCATTGGTGATGGCCAACCCACCCCTTTGGTTCTGCTGTTGCTAGTGTACGTCATTTGTGCATCCCTATGTGTGTGTGACATATTTCGGGTACGTGTCGTTTGTTTGTATTGTTGGTGTTTGACTTACCGTCTGCGTCGTACGCGTCCGTGCCGGTCCCGGTAATAGATGTAGAGTATGGGTAGGACGTGCGCAATGGGATTCATGCTTGGATTGTCTCATTCGGGTTTCTCGTGTCTTCAAGTCGTTCTCGTAGCAGGCTTGTTCGTCTCGTAGCCGTGGATCGTCTTGTGGTGCAAAACGGAGCTTATGTGCGGCTCGCCCGGATGCTCAAACGTCCCGGAAGTAGCGACGGGTTCGGCGCGTACGGAGTGCGCATCGTACTCGTCCGGCCGGAAGGTGCTGTGTATTTGCTTCCGTACGACTCGATTCAGTGTTTACGGATCCGGCTCGGGCGGGGAACAGGAGCTGAATTGGGTAAGTACGGCTCGCTCGGAAACTGGGTTGTTATACGCATCGTACTTGTTCGTCCGGACGAATGTTCGAATCGGTCGGAAAACACGCAATCGGCTGCTTTTTTTTCCGGACGAATACTGTTAGGTGCGCTTCCGGCCGGGATCGGAATCGACCCCTATGTGTATATTTGTGTGGGTGGGATTGTTTGTATTTTTTTTACAAGTTTTGGTCGTGAGAAGTGGCAATTACGAGAAGATAGCGTTTTTTTTGTATTAAGGAAGTGTGTATTAGTTTAAGTAACTAATAATTATTTTACACTTCCTTAATTTTTCAGGTTTTCATGGAGCGTTTCTTTTTTTTAAAACACTTTTTCGGGTTTTTTATGGTTTATGGACGGAGGATTAATTTATAAACGGTTGGATTTCCATTTTTGGGGTGTAATTTTTAGTTCACTTGGGATTATGAGATACTTGGATTGCTTTACAAGAGTTGGGATTTCCTTTCTTCAGCTATGGAAATGGTAAGTTATTTTAATTATTTATTGTGGGAGGGAAATGTTAAGAAAATTACTGTTATTGTGTTTAATATTTTCATATATATAATTAATATGTCTATATATATTTATGGTTTTAATAAAAATATATTAGACAAATTAATAATTTATGTGGAAATATAAAAATTATATGTATCTATTTAAATTGATTTTAGAGAAAAGTATTATATTTTTTAGTGGTTTTATAAGTTAAAATAGGCTTTTGGCAATTGTTTCTAGGTATTCTAGGCCTTTTGTTGTTGGATATAGTCTGACTTGGTGTTGTAGGTATTCAAACATTTGTTTAGTTTGTTTGGATAGTTTGGGCCCTAATTGTGTTATAGATTGCTCCATTCTTAGCTGTTGGTAGCTCTGTTCTTTTTGGAGGGATAGTAGGAGTTTGTGTAGAGTAGGTGGACCTCTGCCTGTTGTTGCTTGGAAGGCATTATGCCAACCTTCAACAGCATTGTTTGTTTTTGCCTCTTTATTTAGTGTGCTGAGGTATACATTCCACCATGGGATGTGGTATTTAGGTTGCCTTCTATGTCCTGATCTGTGGAGTCTTCCCACCCAGGTATCTTCAAAATAGTCTAGAAGGGGACTTCATTTTTGTTCGTTTTGTTGATAGTATGGACTTTCTATCAATACGTTTGTAGTGTTCAGCCACGTCAGTAACTGGGACGTAGGCCAGTGCTATAAGTTTTTTTATTTGATATGCGAAGGAGCTACTTGTCGCATATTCAACACTTAGGGGCTCATTACGATGCCGGACGGAAGGCCATCCGTGCTGGTGGCGGAAAACCGTCAAGTCGTCCGCCCCAGGTGCGGTCATTGCGACCAACAAATCACAATGGACCCACAGAGGCTATTTCCCATCCGCCGCAGCCTGTCAAGCTCCGCACGTTTTTTGCGTACGCAAGGGTGGCGGCCGGAGACAACAGGGCAGGTCCGGCGTGCGGAGACACGTTCCGTCTGCCAAGCAAATCATGATGTTGCAGACAGCCCTTCCCACCGCCGCGTAAAAACCACCACGTTGCGGATGGCGGAACTAAAACATCTGAGAGGAAGAGCCAATACCATACCCATCAAAACCCCCGGACCCGCCATGGATCCTGCGCTACAGGCCTTCCCGCTGCACAACCTGCTGCACCTCCGGCAGACAAGACGCCGCCGCGCTCAACAGCAGAGGTACGTACCAGACATCTCCACGCATAGAACCCCTGAACAACTACAACTCCCAGCAAGCGTGGCGGCACCACGACGATTGTGGCAACCTGCCAAATGCAAAGTGCAAGGCCGACCCAATCCCACGAGTGACCCTCCGTGCCCCTGAAGGCTATTGGGGCCAATGACGAGCCCCGCAGTTGCAGAGCGCGCACACCGCAACATCTAAACATGTACCCTGAAGGCACCCATTGGCTGATGGCCCATCCGCATTGTGTGTGCCACACAGTGGTGGCCCGGAAGCTGCGACCGCAACCCTGCAACATTCAAGTGGGGCCAATGCGTGTCATCGCTGCGGATGCCAGCTACCGCGTATGCGAACACATACTGCATTTGCATTGGCGCCCTGACTATTACATCACACATCACAACTCATTTGCCTAAAGTGACTGGTGCCCCCCATTGGCAATGTTGTGGGGCACGAGGCCCCCATGCATATCGAGTAACCACACAGACCCAGTACATGAATAGGAGAACTGGCCCAGTGCAAGTGCGTCCGGACCCGTTCGTTGGCAGGGTCACAGGTCCAGTGACGCTTGTGCTGGGTGGCTGTGGGGTGGGTGGTAAGTCAGCCCTCTGGGAGTGGCTGGCACATCAGAACAACTAGAACAGCGACCAGCTGGTCACCACACTGTGAAGGGCTGAGAGAGTGTGACCCGTGAGCCAAGTCCACACACACATGGAATGTCCAAGGAAAGGCGAGTGAAATTGCATACATAGCCGTGCCCCGTGGCCAGCATGGACTCAAATGAGGGAAGGAGTCAAAAAGGACAAAGGTCTCCCGCACGGTACCAATGTTGTGTAAGGAAACATCCAAACTGTGAACCACGCCTGAATATCCCTTGGCATCGGACTGGCGTCTCATGGCCAGAGGTCGAATTGTGAAGGGTCAGTGGCGTAGGCAGACAATCAGAGTCGTCCATTGTCTGATAATCAGACATACGTGTAATCCCTAGCACACCCAACACACGTACTGGTGTGGAGTGCAGTGTGCCTAGCTGCCATTGCCTGTAAATGTTCCCACACGTCATAGGAGTGCACATGTGGAACAAACAAACATGGCTCTGACTGACATCATCGGCCATTGTCAGCCATGTGGGCATGGATACACAATCCATGTGCATTTGTGCCTCATTCAGGTGAACATTGCAATGTCTGTGACGCAAATCCCTCACACACTCACGCAGGACTGACCCCATAATGGCCACATGTCTGTCCACCGTGCTGTACATCCATGTTTTGTTGTCCAGATGACACTCACTGCCCTCATACTGTAATGTTGTTGTGAATAGGGGGACTAAAGTTTGCTGCTGTGCAGTGACAACAGCTACATGCAACTCAGCACTGATACTGGGAAACACAAGTGCTGTGCCATCTAACCACACGGCAGTTCATCCTTGATGTAGCAGTGCACTATATGCCATACACATCGACTTCATTGGATGTAGGAGTGTCAATATGGCGAATGAGCGAAGAGAAACAATGTCTGAATGCAGGTCACATGTGCATTTCACGTGACCACGAGTCCTCCCCATGTTGTGGTTGTGTGAGTCTCTGGGTAAGCTGTTCACCACATCTCATCTATAACTCAGCTCATGCTCGTGTACCCTGACATACGTAGGAGACCACCCATCCTTCGACCTGTCCCCGACCTGGCGACGATGGAGGACATCGAAATCATCCGGAAATACCGTTTGGATCGCCGCACACTACGGAACCTATGTGCCCAGTCGGAGCCCCATGTGAAGCCCAAAAGAATACATCCGGCTGCATTGTCTGCTACAGTGAAGGTTATGGCTGCACTGCATTTCTCCGCTACTGGGTCTTACCAGTATACTGTGGCCAGCGCCGGTGGGATGTCACAACCCAAGATCAGCATGGTGGTGCGTGACGTCCTGTCAGCATTGATGCTGTACAAGGCCAGACATGTCCACTTCACGAGGAGGGATGAATTGGCAGATGTGAAGGGGGAGTTCCATGACCTGGGAGCACGCCCGGTTCTAGCGGGTGGGCCAGGCCCACCCAAACATGATCCGTGGCCGCGGCAGTGACGGTACGAAGGCCAGGAGTAAATGGCCACATTCAGGTGAAACGTTCCTTCAAACGTTGATTATCTTCCTGTTCTGGGAGTTGCGGATGTGGGCCTGAGCCCTCTCTCACAGGCACCCCCAATCACACATCTCCATTCAGAAAGGTGGGCTGTGTCCCCGCCTACTCGTGCAGCTGAAATATGGGCATGGCGAAGGGGACAAATCCTCTCTTCTGCACCGGGTAACCTTAACCGAACTGCTGTGTGGATATCTCCTTTTCAATTCCACAGGGAGAAGAAAAGTTTATTCCTCCGGATTTACCTTACCTGGCCAATGCAGCTGCTCATCAGATCGGGCAGTGAGTAGGAACCGAGCAGGTGAGAGAATGTCTGGCTATTTGTTCATCACAAAATCATCTGGGAAGGCCCAGCAAGACACATACTTCCTGTATACTTCATTTAAACATTTTGTAGCTCAATCAAGGCTCTGCCACGGACGTAAGCCATCAATACAAATGTCCAGATAACTGGTGAATAATGATCCTGCCAATCCTTTGTCTGTTGGTAGTTTTGAAATGCTGATAAACTGCATTTGATGTGTATAGCTCAGTGGGTTACTGCCTTTGTCACAGCGATATTTGGGTAACTTACAGTTTCGAAGTTACAATCCTATCATAGGACAGGGACCTTTGAATGTTGCCATAAAGGGTTTGTTGGGGCAGATATACACCTTCATCTGCAAAGCCAACCCCTAACCACTGGGGTGTGCATTAAATCCTGAGTTAGTGCTTCTCCAGACCAGACGCCCTTAAAAATCCTGCCCACCAGTATGGATGACGTGATTCTCACACCTTGTAATCCTCATTGGCTTTCGTGACATTCCCTGTAGACTGATACACTTACATACTTGCATGATTGATTGTCTCTGTACAATGTGTGCGTGATGTAAAGTACTGTCACACCCTACACTGATATCAGTAGCGCCATACAACAAATGAAATGCACATGAGAGAGTGCCTATGAGGGGCGCTGGACGAGGGTGGCAGTGAGGGAATCCGAGGAGGAGGGCATGAGTGAGAGCCTGAGAAGTGTCACTTGCCTGATACTCCCACCTCAGGAAAACACCTCCTCCCATCAGGAGGACCTTTTATGGAAAAAACACACTTTTTGAGAGTGATAACATCTAGAAAGAGAATTTGGAAGGAAAGAATGCGTTTCACTGGCCTTGTAAAACTGAGGAGAGATAAAGGAGGGCCCTGAAGCAGGCCTGGCGAGAGATATAAGTGACAAATCGGGCCCGCAGTGGCCCACCCGAATGCCTCGTTGGCCCACCCAAATAAAAATTCCTGGAGCCAGGCCTGCCTGGGAGGCATCCCAGATGTTGATGGGAGCCATTGATGGTACCCACATTGGCCTCGTTCCACCACAGGCAAGTGAACCCATCTTTAGGAACCGCAAACACTACCACTCCATCAACGTGCAAGTGCTATGCCAGGCGGATCAGATCATCTCACACGTGTGCGCAAAGTATCCGGGGTCGGCACATGACTGCTACATCTGGCGGACCAGCAACATCCTCCCCTGCTCACAACCCACACATGCCCAGTGACGACAGTGGTAAGGAAGAAGGCCTTGACCAGCGTCAACAGCTCATCGTCAACTACTTCCGTTGAGTGTGAGTTAACAATGAGCGTCTATGACTGTGTCTGTGTGCCTTGCTGTTGTCTCACAGACTTTGAGAATTGTTGCTGAGATTTTGGACACATACGGGACTATGTGCAGAATTTGAGAAATTGGGCATGCAGGGACTGAGCACCCCGAAGCACCCCTACGCACAAGACACCTTTGTCATACTGCCTCACTAGCTCTCCTACTCACTCAGAGGCTTTCTAGCGCCTGTAGACAAGTTGAAGACAAGAAACGGTTTCAAATGTGAAGTTTGCACTACAGTGTCAAAGCATGCAACATACGTGCCACAACAGGTTGAAAATGCATGAGTACCTAACGAGTAACCACAGTGACATATCCATTTAACATGAAGCAAGATGTCGCATCAATAATCCCTCTGGACGTAGACCCACGAGCATATCCCCCCATCCCTTGCAGGAAGGAGTTGTATGGGATGTCCCTGGTCTATGGGCTTTGTCAGCAGACCCCATTACTCAGCCTATGTATGGTGAAATTTACATCACATTTGCTGTGTCGCTCTCATCACTGGATGGATCCCTCTCCAAGTGTGGGGCATCTAGCCCGCACTCCCATGACATCTAAAAGGAACCCGTGTTTTCTAGCAGCTGTGAGACTTTGTTGAGTCGGGGTGCTAGGGCCAGACCAGAACAGAATGGCAAGGGACAATGTTCTCCGACCACGGACAGAATGTTCAGACAGTACTCCCGGACCGTGCAGAGAACAAGCTCTGCGGACACTTCTCATGTAACAGACAGATACTAAGGTTCCTGCAGGGCACAAGTCCTATAAAAAAGAAGTGGGGGGACTGACCAAGTAAGACAAAATGCAAATGACCTCACAACGTCACGACGTAGCGCCATGGAAGAACTAAAATAGTGCGACTAAAATTATTTGTGCAAATACTGGGACAGACTAACCCATCTGACAGTCTCACAGTGTCTGCATTGATATACAGGGACAGAACAAAGGCAAAAGCATGCCTCTCTTAAGTACCTGTGAAGAGATAAGCTGTGTGCCTGTTTCCCTCTGTGGCATCTACATTCAAATGTAAGGTTGAAGACGGCCCCCAGTCAGCATATACAAACAAAAGGAGGCCGGATGGCCCCTCAACTTCGGCCCAGCTGGAGGTTAAAAAATGCTCCCTCGCTGCCTGCACGTTGCTGCTGGGAATGGAAAGCAGTCAAGGTGCAGGTGCTGCTGAACGTGTCCCGGTGTCTGGAAAGTACACCGGGACAAGTTCAGCATATTTCTGTGGGGAACAACTTCTTGGCGTGAAAAGAGGGGGGGACGCCGTGTACCTGCGTGTACCCCTGACTCGAGCCCTGGGTACTTGCAAAACAACAACGCCATGTAATCTTCGTGCGCTACAGCTGCATAATAGAAGCCGGGCTCATGCCAGACGACAATGTCCACGACGGTCAGATGACAGCCTCCACTTGCTCCGGTCTGTGGTACCAAGCTAAATAGACGGCAGAGCACAGCACAGTCCAAGCCAATGCAGACAGGGCCAAAGTCAGAGAGCTGGTGGCCAATTCTTGTCAGGAGGCGTGAAGAAAGGGAAACGATGATTGCATTAGTCACCAACAGTTCCTGTTGCTGTGAAGTAGTTACGAATCCAAGAAGGCACAGGCAGCTTCGAAGGCAATCCGTTCCAAGAGACGATCCAGTTCATCTTCAGTGAAGAGGACCGCCATCCAATCCAGCAGTATGAAGGAACAGATGTGCTCCTCGCACCGCGATGTTGAAAGGGTGCATACCATCGCAACCTGGGAAAGGTTCGATGTAGGCATCGCACAGGAGCCATTGCGCACACGCACAGGCGCAGCGGTCAGCCTGCCTGACACATTGAAAGGCATCCCATAAACGTGTCTCACCAAAGCAGTCTTGCACGTGGACCAACAAAGGAGTCACCCACAGCTCATGATCCAGGTCAGCAAGGGATGTGTTTGAAAGGTAGACATCCATGGCCCACTGAAACAGACATCTTCTGCAGGTGAAGTAGGCATAGCGGAACGTTAGCCCATTAACTGATGCCCAGCACAGCCTGTGGGACACATCCAAAGAGGAGCTGCATGCGGTCACGGTACAGTTGCAACAGACCGGGCTCGGCCTGGCCCACTGGACGGTCAGACATGGCGTGAGAGCAATCTCAGACCCAGCGCTCAGCTGTACAGCCAAAGTAATGGTCAGGAAGGGCGAAATGCAGTGTGCAAATTGGGGGACTGACACCCGGTGGCACTTCCGGAAAAGCATGGAAGGGAAGGACAAGGCCAGAGCCCACAAGTCTGATAAAAAGTGTGCAACGGCCTTCAGTATCAGACGCTATCAATACTCTGTGTGTCAGTTCACCGCGAAAATAGTGGGCGAGCCGTGTTCAGCACTGGCTGAATCGCGCGGGACGGTCAAGACACCTGGTATCCGAAGGTCTTTGGGCTGGTGTGGGAGCGACTAGTTGTCCAATCAGAGGCCCATTGTGCCTGCACACTCATTGAAGTATGCTTTCGCTGTGGGAATGTGAGGCCACGATTGACTATCCACAATCACTTATGTGGGAGTTATCAGAACATTGGCACAGGAAGGAGAAGTTGTGCAACTGTTACCATATGTGTAATGCCTGGCCTGTACATGCAGGAGGGGCCATGTAGCTCCTCATCACCTGAACGGATCAGGGACTCTGCATCCGTGGCTTCACCTTCCGGGCGGGGGCTGGCTGGGCTCGTCCATGGCACGCTCGCCTTCTGTTGCTATCGAGTCACCTTTTGGAGTTAGGTCACTTTTGACAGCATGTTCTGCATGCAGCACAACTTAGCTGTTGATGTTTGCCACATTTAAATTGAGGTGACATGACTTTTGCCTTGGCTTTACTAGGCATTCATGTCAGAATGTCATCAGTCGCACATCGTGTTGGTGTGCAGACAGGGCTTTCAGGGGGTCAGTTCTCACCAGTGCTGTGCACCGTCCCTTTTTCTGAGTGGGCCTCGGTACGGGTTTCTTTCGTGCTCTGTTTTGTACCCTGCCACAGGCGGTCCCTTCGTCCTGCTGGGATGCATAGCCAGCAGGCACATCGATGTGCGCATGGTCACACTCCTCACTTCTCACTGGTGGAGTAGTTACGGCATGACGTCATGCCAGATTAGCGTTGTGGGGGAAGTGCATTCCTTTGTGGATTCATTTTGTGTTGGGAAATCACTCCTTTGGAGACTCATGAGCAGCAACATCCTTGTGGGGGTCCTTTGGTTCCATGCTGTTTGTGAGGGGAGACAGAGAGCCATGTGGGAGTTGTGGTGTTGCGGTCAGGGCTCGACATCCCCCTCCCCAGTGAGATGGCTAGCTACCTGTTGGTGGGCACAGTCGACGGCGTTAGCTGCCACATGGCTGTGGGGTGGGGAGGGTGAGCCATGCTGTTCGGGAGGAAGGCCAGGGTGCATGAGCTGCCACCTACCTGTGAGGTTGTGCTGATTAAGGAGATGCTGTCCTTGTGATCCATTTGTGATGTAAGCGTACATTCCACATGAGTTTGATGCGGGCGGGCGATTGGGGCTCACTTGTTGTGCACAACGGTGTATTGTAGTGTGATGTGATCATTTTGTTGGTACTTACCAGCCTCCAGTCCCCCCCGATTCCTGTAAGACTCTCTGGTTGCATTATGGTAGGCACCTTCTCCTCCCATTCGGTGAAGGTTGGTGGTGGAATGGGAGGGACGCCACCAGTACTCTGGGCCTCCACGTTGTTCCTCTGGGCCGGATGCTTGTCCCGGCCCTTGGGATCGCACCACCGCTTCCTGATATCACGCACAGTACGTAGGGTGGTCCCTACGGCAGTGACTTGGCTGTGGATCCTTGCCCACATCTGATTCTTGCACACATGTGGGGTGCGTTGGACCAGGTGCCCAGACAAATGTGGTTCTGCCCTGATTGCCTCGTCTGGCATCACGTTCAAGTCTGAGTCGGTGATGTTGGGCATATTCTTGGGGGGCATGGTGCACATGGATGAGGGGTGCAGGGTGCAAGGTAAGGGTGGAGATATGTGTAGTGTGTGAGGTGTGTGGGTGTAAGTGGTGTTGTTTGGAGATGGGTGGGTGTGATGTGCAGTGTGAGTCAATGGTGTCCTGTCTCTCTGTCTCGGCTTGTGGTGTGCAAGGGCTGCTGGCCCAGGTAGGGGTTGGTTTCTGTTAGAAATGGGATCTCTGGTTGGCTAAGGCTTGCGCCAAAGCCAGGCAGAGACCACCACTCTAGTCAGGGCGAGGGAGTTACACACCCAAGATAACCCCTGCTCACCCTCTTGGTAGCTTGGCACGAGCAGTCAGGCCTATCCCGGAGGCAATGTGTAAAGCGTTTGCGCACCACCCACACAGCAGCAACACACTAGGCACACCACAAAAGG
This sequence comes from Calotriton arnoldi, assembly GCA_963921515.1. Classification (NCBI taxonomy): domain Eukaryota; kingdom Metazoa; phylum Chordata; class Amphibia; order Caudata; family Salamandridae; genus Calotriton; species Calotriton arnoldi. The sequence continues at coordinate 84,282 of CAWUFW010018739.1, read as the reverse complement.
AGACTCCACACAAGGTTATATAAAAATAGCCTTTGTATTATAAAAACACATTAGAATATAATCACACAAGGTACACTGTGCCAACTGGCGCTAGGCAGTATTTACAGGGGACTATTTACACACGACAGGGCCAATGGGGCCACTGTCAAAACCATCACAAATCACCAATGGTAAATGTAGCACAAATAGTAAATGTAGCGCACAACCAGTAACTACTGGTAAAGTTAGGAACTTTCCGAAAGAGCTGGAGTGGATTACCACCCCAATCCGGATGCACAGCACACTTCAAGTTGCATATGACTAATGCCACAAAGTTATTTATTCTCATGTATATTTTATTCTTTTTTTCAACGTAGTCCAAGTTTTATAATCTTCATACTTTTCACACATCACAAGAGAGGCGTTTATGTCTTCACTTAAATCTTAATGTTACAGAAATGCCCATCCAGGCCTTATCCTGCAACACGACTGTGTACATAAATTAATCCACGATCATAGATCTTGTATTACCTAATGCATTTCGGGCCTGTTATCCGGCCCTTCGTCAGGGGTTTTCTACGAATGAAAAATACATCAATTAGACTACATGTTTATCTCAAGGTCGCCCTTTGTGACATTTCCCAAAAATCAACGTTTTCCCGCTAGCAATCCTGATTAAACATTACCATGTTAAGGATACCCACAAAGAACCTTTCACCCTACGTACGTATTACCCTAATCCTCCTACCTTTGATACTATGCCCCTCCTCCATAAAATTCAAACGCATGCCGCTTATGAAATTAACTAGCGCTCCTCATTTCTATGTATTTGTTTCAATCCTTTACCTTTCAAACCGTCCGTATGACCATCCTCCCGACTCCTTCAACAGCAACACTCCCAACTGAACAAAAACGTTCAACTCTCTCTCTTCTCTGTTTTTAACCTTGCTTGTCTCCACCCCTCAACTACACCTGCAATTAATTCATCCTCCGATGTTCCAACGTGCTGCCTCATCCCCTTCAATCTTACTGAGTGCCTACACCTCCCATAATCCACCAGTATGCGCTATGCGTAATGTATCTGAATATTCCTCCCGTTCTCACTTACCCTCCACTCCCAACTTCTACCTCAACCTCCCGTAGTAACCCACATACATCAATCCATGCCATAGTGATTCAAAAAGTTATCATCCCTCATTATCCTTCGCTCACACAATCATGTATAATGTTCAAAAATCAGTGCCCCGCCCTCCCGCAGTTGTCAATAACGTTGATTATGTTCGAGTTAAAGTAATCTAAACATCACTTATAAGATCGTATTATACTGCAACAAACTCTGCGTTTTAAAAAAAATAAACATTTGAGTGCCCTAAGTAAAAATAGCAATCTTCATGAGTATACCAATCATAAGGTCCCTTTTTAGAGAAAAATTTACTTTTGAATACATCAAGTTCATCATGTTCTCCGATGGGTGCTACTCGTCTGGTGGGCCGAAGAGTAATATGATCCATTGTGGCATTAGTCATATGCAACTTGAAGTGTGCTGTGCATCCGGATTGGGGTGGTAATCCACTCCAGCTCTTTCGGGAATATTCGTAACATCGTGGCTTGGGCTGACCACGGGTCCGGGTTGCACGCCTTGGATGAAAGGAAACCAAATAAGTTGAAAGAAATCAGAATTTTGAAAAAGGGTGTGCACTTTGTCGCTTTTTTTGAATGGATCATATTACTCTTCGGCCCACCAGATGAGTAGCACCCATCGGAGAACATGATGAACTTGATGAATTCAAAATACGCCACAAGAGAGACAATTGCACGAACATTTTTCTCTAAAAAGGGACCTTATGATTGGTATACTCATGAAGATTGCTATTTTTACTTAGGGCACTCAAATGTTTATTTTTTAAAAAACGCAGAGTTTGTTGCAGTATAATACGATCTTATAAGTGATGTTTAGATTACTTTAACTCGAACATAATCAACGTTATTGACAACTGCGGGAGGGCGGGGCACTGATTTTTGAACATTATACATGATTGTGTGAGCGAAGGATAATGAGGGATGATAACTTTTGAATCACTATGGCATGGATTGATGTATGTGGGTTACTACGGGAGGTTGAGGTAGAAGTTGGGAGTGGAGGGTAAGTGAGAACGGGAGGAATATTCAGATACATTACGCATAGCGCATACTGGTGGATTATGGGAGGTGTAGGCACTCAGTAAGATTGAAGGGGATGAGGCAGCACGTTGGAACATCGGAGGATGAATTAATTGCAGGTGTAGTTGAGGGGTGGAGACAAGCAAGGTTAAAAACAGAGAAGAGAGAGAGTTGAAAGTTTTTGTTCAGTTGGGAGTGTTGCTGTTGAAGGAGTCGGGAGGATGGTCATACGGACGGTTTGAAAGGTAAAGGATTGAAACAAATACATAGAAATGAGGAGCGCTAGTTAATTTCATAAGCGGCATGCGTTTGAATTTTATGGAGGAGGGGGCATAGTATCAAAAGGTAGGAGGATTAGGTAATACGTACGTAGGGTGAAAGGTTCTTTGTGGGTATCCTTAACATGGTAATGTTTAATCAGGATTGCTAGCGGGAAAACGTTGATTTTTGGGAAATGTCACAAAGGGCGACCTTGAGATAAACATGTAGTCTAATTGATGTATTTTTCATTCGTAGAAAACCCCTGACGAAGGGCCGGATAACAGGCCCGAAATGCATTGGGTAATACAAGATCTATGATCGTGGATTAATTTATGTACACAGTCGTGTTGCAGGATAAGGCCTGGATGGGCATTTCTGTAACATTAAGATTTAAGTGAAGACATAAACGCCTCTCTTGTGATGTGTGAAAAGTATGAAGATTATAAAACTTGGACTACGTTGAAAAAAAGAATAAAATATACATGAGAATAAATAACTTTGTGGCATTAGTCATATGCAACTTGAAGTGTGCTGTGCATCCGGATTGGGGTGGTAATCCACTCCAGCTCTTTCGGGAATATTCGTAACATCGTGGCTTGGGCTGACCACGGGTCCGGGTTGCACGCCTTGGATGAAAGGAAACCAAATAAGTTGAAAGAAATCAGAATTTTGAAAAAGGGTGTGCACTTTGTCGCTTTTTTTGAATGGATCAAAGTTAGGAACTTAGCATGAGATCCCGCAACGTAAAACAGAGGATGCATAAATCACCTTGCGCATGAATCACCTTAGGCATAAAACTACATTAGGCCCAAACCTCATTAGCATCACACATTATGCAATAGGCATTACAGTAGGCATTACAAGCATAAATACATTATGCAATAACTGTAAGCATGAGCGCCATCACATAAAAACATTGGGCATCACATTAGGGCCTTGCGCCCTACCACCATAAACTGACCCCAGGCCGACTGGCCTTTCACAGGGGCTCAAATGCCCTATGTCCCGCAGAGTCAGGGCTGGCTGCGCATGCAGCGAAAGCAAAGTGTGCAGATGCACAACCTAGACGTGGCAGCTGCCCACTACTTGCTGGGCAGCTGTAAAAATGAGCCCGGGCACCAGCGGGCCTCCTGAGCCCCTCTCTGGGACTCCAATTAGCAAATGCCCCAACGTTGAACTCTGGGGCTTTGCAAAATAAATGCCCCAAAACGTTGCAGCTGCCCGCTTCTGCGGCGCAGCTGAGAAAATGCCACAAGCACCGACAATGTGCCTCGAGCGGCACCAACACGGCGGTGCATTCAGCCCCCCCTCACTCACTGGGGGCGCACTGGCGGATTTCTCTGGGTCCCGGTGGGTGGTGGCAGGCACCGACAACGTGCCTAGTCTCTCTCCTGCCCCCGGGCCCCTCCTCACCTGGTCGGGCGGTCTCTCTCTCCTTTCCACAGGAGCGCGGGGTAGGCTCCCGTCTGCTTCCTGCTTCTCCCTTTGGGCACCGGAGCGCGGGGTAGGCTCCCGTCTGCTTCCGGCTTCTTCCTTTAGGCACCGGAGCGCGGGGTAGGCTCCCGTCTGCTTCCGGCTTCTTCCCTTGGGCACCGGAGCGCGGGGTAGGCTCCCGTCTGCTTCCGGCTTCTTCCCTTGGGCACCGGAGCGCGGGGTAGGCTCCCGTCTGCTTCCGGCTTCTTGCGGAGCGCCCCGCCCACAACCAGGCCGCCCTGCCTTGCTTCCGGGTCGCCGCGGGCAGCACGGCGGCCCTCAGTGTTCTCGGTGGCGGCAGCCTCACGCAGGGGGGCACAGACCAGCGGGGTGGGCTCCCGATCCGGTTTTTAAAAAAAAGGTATAAATACGCGGGGTGGGCACCCGCGAATTAAGTAGCGGAAATGCGGGGTGGGCACCCGCCGCTTCCAGGAGCGCAGGAGGGGAATCCCACACGCCGGGGATTCCCTCGCAGCCTCGCGCTGCAGCTGGGCCAGCTCCTTCTCCTGGCAAATTAAAATAAAAGCGCTCACGAGGCGCTAGCAAGCAGGCAAAAGAAATAAAGGGTCCTTGGTGCTGGGGAGACCACAGCACAGCCAGGCAGGCCAGCACGCAGGGACCCCCAGGAGACAGCAGCTGGGTCCCGCGGCGGTTCCTCCTGGCAGAGGGTCCCCTCCAAGCAAGCACAGGACAGCACAACTGAACATTTTCATGGGGTCACAGCCCCTATATTTATATGCCCTTTTCCTTTGTGACACAGCACAGGGCTGGGGATACCAGTTAGAACTGGTTTGGGGAGCTTTGGAGCACTTTGTTTTGCTCAGCTCCTCTCTCCTTTGTTAGGTGGGGGCTCAGGGATCAGACGCACCACAGGGGGCGGAGCCAGCATTGTGGAGGGAAGGCACAGCCCTATTCAGGTCCCAGGTGCAACTCCTCCCTCCCATCTGCATGGAGATCTCTCCATTCAGCCCTGCGCTGACTCACCCTGCCCCTCCTGGAGCCACACACACCTCCCAGCCCCTGTCACTCACAAGCCAGACATGCAATTCACATCAGGCAGGCAGACAGAGAGCACACATAAATGCCAACTTCTAAAAGTGGCATTTCTACACCAGTCATAATAAATCTGCGCACACCATTGTGCAGCATTTATTCACACAAATTCATACATACCAGACTTGACCACACTGCTCCTCTCATACCAGGAATTACCATGGACACACTTATCCTCCATGCATCCCTATGGGAGGGCAGGCCAATCTTACCACAAGTACACAGAGAACGCACGCACTTTCCACTGGACCACAGTGCGAAAGTGCCCAGAGGCCTAAAATCACCAACACTACACAGGGAAAAGGCTAAAAGACAGGCAAAAAGTTCAGGGGTGAACCTGCCAAAAGGGCCAAGTCCAACGCAACCCCCTTCCAGCCAAAACGCAGGGTAGACCAATCACCACCGTGATGGGCTTTCCTGCTTGGGGCGATAGAACACGGACGCGGGCCCGCAACTGCAGGGACACTCTCCTGTTCTACGCCACTGTGAACCCACGTGGTTCCCTCTGTAAAAGCTCTCTGGACCAACTGGGCTACCCCACTGGTACTCCCTAGCTGTCCGCGGCCAGGACCAGGCCCTAGGCCACCCAGATGCCACTGGTCCTTGCCCATCCACAGAGTGGGGGGTAGTAACCCCTGGCACATAGTAACCATTCTCCCCTCTACCCCTCATCAGGGCAGTTCTAAACTGCCACTGATCCTCCAGCCTAGGGTCCGCACCCTCAGGTTGACCGAAAGTCACGGGCGAGGCTCTCCTCCCCCTACCTCTTCTTCTAGGGTTCCGCACTCTCCTCCTTGGAGAGGCACCCTCAGAACACCACTCTCCCACCAGTTCAGGACTTCTCTCCAGCAACTGGTCTCCCAACCTAGGGTCTAAACCCTCAGGTTGCACCGGGGTCAGAGGCGAGGACTCCCTCCCTCTACACCCCCTTCCAGAGTTCTGCACCCTCCCAACTGGAGCGGTACCCCTGGAAGATGAACCGGTCAGGACACTGGTTACAGACGTCCTTCCCTCCAGGTCAGGCAGATCCTGAACCTGGACTCCCAATCTTGGGTCTAAACCCTTTGGCTGAGTACTTGCCTGGCATGCCAGGACTTCTGGGGACTCACACAGTAGCCCCCCGAGGGTAACACATGACTCATGTGTCGTGTGACAGTCTGCCTGGCGCAGATCTCCCAACCCCTGTCCACCTGACAGTGCGCGAAGATCCCCCAGGACAGGAGTGGTGTCACCATGGTCACTTCTAGGAGACTCAGCCCTTCTGGCTGGTCTCTGACCCACTGGCTCTTCCACTGGGGAACACAGCCCCATGTCACCCCTCTCTCTGGACTTCTGTACCCTCCCAACTGGAGCGGCACCGCCAGACACCAGAACCACTGGAGCTCTATTTACAGACGCTCTAGGTTCTCCAGACACTAGGAGATCCTCCTCAAATGGACTAACAGGACAGCCTAGGTTCCCAACCTGGTGTTCCCTGAAGAAACCATCCAGGTTCTGAGACTGGGTTTCGGGCACCTGGGGACACTCAGTCCCACACTCACTCCTACTCCACTGAGACAGGACGTGAGCCCCTACACCCCTCACACTACACTGGGACCTAGCTGGGCTACTCTGAACCTCTTCCCCAATACAGGACTGGAAGATACCTGAGCCACTACTTTTGGGATCACTCCCCAATGCCTCTTCAGAACCTCGGGCACTTTCCCAGAGGTCTGCCTCCCATGCAAGCTCCCCTAGATCAGAAAACCCACACTCCAACAGGTGTTGGCGCAACCCCGGAAAACAACAACTGAGCAGGTGCTCTCTGATAACCAGATCGAACAGTCCGTGAAAATCCTGTTCCGTGTTAACCGTCACCCAATCAGCCAGTGCATCATTACATTCATCCACAAACTCCCCCAAGACTGGTGAGACAGTTTCCTACTGCCCCTGAACTTCAACCTGTACTCCTCTTCTTGGGAAACAGGTACCATACTCTGGGAACTGGGAATGGGACTTCCTGCACTGGACTCCATATTGCTGCCACCACTGGACTCCACCCTCACTGGTGAATCCAGAAAACCACAACTGCACTCGGGGGATAATCTACCCTCCAGAGCTATTTTCTCCCTGGCGAAGGTCCTCTCAGCCTCTGCCATCCTCTCCTGCGCTAAAACCCTCTCGGTCTCGAACTTCTTCTCTTCCACACTCAGCTGCGCTATCTCCTTGGCATACTCTAACCTGAGCTTCTCCAAAGCCAGCTGATGCTCCCTTTCTTCCCTCCTATCTACCCACTCCTCTGGGGATAGGGAAAGGGGTGGGGCACTGCCCCCGACAATGGACCCAGCAAGAGACTCCCTATCTATGGGGTCCTCACTATCTACTGGCGTCCCTGTCCTGTCATCTTCCTCCTCTTCAGACTCCTCAGGGCCACCCCCAGACCCACCACCCTCTTGGAGTGCGGCCTGGTCCCTGTCTATCTGTCTCCATCTATCCTGTTGCCAGTGTAGCAGGGCTGTCCTAAGGGATAGCCGAGTGTCTTCCTCACCCACTGCTAAGCTTCTCTCATCACAGAACCCCTTAACTCCAACATACTGTATTCCAACAGATTATATGCATTAAAGGTAGGTTCCATTCTGGCAAGGTTCTTAAAACACAGGTGCAACACAAGAGACCTAGGCGTCTGAGCTGAAGCAAGAGTACACAGTTAACAAATGACACTTTTTAGGAGAAAAAATCAAATAAAACTCAGAAACAATAATCCCCAAACACGTGATTATCTAAATGCAGAGTTTGTAGTGCAACCAGTTGTCGCTGTGGTATTGCGCAAACACAAGTCCTATCCTCACCGCTGACAACCAATGTTAGAAATGGGATCTCTGGTTGGCTAAGGCTTGCGCCAAAGCCAGGCAGAGACCACCACTCTAGTCAGGGCGAGGGAGTTACACACCCAAGATAACCCCTGCTCACCCCCTTGGGAGCTTGGCACGAGCAGTCAGGCCTATCCCGGAGGCAATGTGTAAAGCGTTTGCGCACCACCCACACAGCAGCAACACACTAGGCACACCACAAAAGGAGACTCCACACCAGGTTATATAAAAATAACCTTTGTATTATAAAAACACATTAGAATATAATCACACACGGTACACTGTGCCAACTGGCACTAGGCAGTATTTACAGGGGACTATTTACACACGACAGGGCCAATGGGGCCACTGTCAAAACCATCACAAATCACCAATGGTAAATGTAGCACAAATAGTAAATGTAGCGCACAACCAGTAACTACTGGTAAAGTTAGGAACTTAGCATGAGATCCCGCAACGTAAAATAGAGGATGCATAAATCACCTTGCGCATGAATCACCTTAGGCATAAAACTACATTAGGCCCAAACCTCATTAGCATCACACATTACGCAATAGGCATTACAGTAGGCATTACAAGCATAAATACATTATGCAATAACTGTAAGCATGAGCGCCATCACATAAAAACATTGGGCATCACATTAGGGCCTTGCACCCTGCCACCATAAACTGACCCCAGGCCGACTGGCCTTTCACAGGGGCTCAAAGGCCCTATGTCCCGCAGAGTCAGGGCTGGCTGCGCATGCAGCGAAAGCAAAGTGTGCAGATGCACAACCTAGACGTGGCAGCTGCCCACTACTTGCTGGGCAGCTGTAAAAATGAGCCCGGGCACCAGCGTGCCTCCTGAGCCCCTCTCTGGGACTCCTAATTAGCAAATGCCCCAACGTTGAACTCTGGGGCTTCGCAAAATAAATGCCCCAAAACGTTGCAGCTGCCTGCTTCTGCGGCGCAGCTGAGAAAATGCCACAAGCACCGACAATGTGCCTCGAGCGGCACCAACACGGCGGTGTATTCAGCCCCCCCTCACTCATTGGGGGCGCACTGGTGGATTTCTCTGGCTCCCGGTGGGTGGGGGCAGGCAACGACAACATGCCTCGTCTCTCTCCTGCCTCTGGGCCCTTCCTCACCTGGTCGGGCGGTCTCTCTCTGCTTTTGCCACAGGAGCGCGGGGTGGGCTCCCGTCTGCTTCCTGCTTCTCCCTTTGGGCACCGTAGCGCGGGGTAGGCTCCCGTCTGCTTCCGGCTTCTTCCTTTGGACACCGGAGCATGGGGTAGGCTCCCGTCTGCTTCCGGCTTCTTCCCTTGGGCACCGGAGCGCGGGGTAGGCTCCCGTCTGCTTCCGGCTTCTTGCGGAGCGCCCCGCCCACAACCAGGCCGCCCTGCCTGGCTTCCGGGTCGCCGCGGGCAGCACGGCGGCCCTCAGTGTTCTCGGTGGCGGAGGCCTCACGCAGGGGGGCACAGACCGGCGGGGTGGGCTCCCGATCCGGTTTTTAAAAAAAGGGTATAAATACGCGGGGTGGGCACCCGCGAATTAAGTAGCGGAAATGCGGGGTGGGCACCCGCCGCTTCCAGGAGCGCAGGAGGGGAATCCCACACGCCGGGGATTCCCTCGCAGCCTCGCGCTGCAGCTGGGCCAGCTCCTCTCTCCTGGCAAATTAAAATAAAAGCGCTCACGGGGCGCTAGCAAGCAGGCAAAAGAAATAAAGGGTCCTTGGTGCTGGGGAGACCACAGCACAGCCAGGCAGGCCAGCACGCAGGGACCCCCAGGAGACAGCAGCTGGGTCCCGCGGCGGTTCCTCCTGGCAGAGGGTCCCCTCCAAGCAAGCACAGGACAGCACAACTGAACATTTTCATGGGGTCACAGCCCCTATATTTATATGCCCTTTTCCTTTGTGACACAGCACAGGGCTGGGGATACCAGTTAGAACTGGTTTGGGGGAGCTTTGGAGCACTTTGTTTTGCTCAGCTCCTCTCTCCTTTGTTAGGTGGGGGCTCAGGGATCAGACGCACCACAGGGGGCGGAGCCAGCATTGTGGAGGGAAGGAACAGCCCTATTCAGGTCCCAGGTGCAACTCCTCCCTCCCATCTGCATGGAGATCTCTCCATTCAGCCCTGCGCTGACTCACCCTGCCCCTCCTGGAGCCACACACACCTCCCAGCCCCCGTCACTCACAAGCCAGACATGCAATTCACATCAGGCAGGCAGACACAGAGCACACATAAATACCAACTTCTAAAAGTGGCATTTCTACACCAGTCATAATAAATCTGCGCACACCATTGCGCAGCATTTATTCACACAAATTCATACATACCAGACTTGACCACACTGCTCCTCTCATACCAGGAATTACCATGGACACACTTATCCCCCATGCATTCCTATGGGAGGGCAGGCCAATCTTACCACAAGTACACAGAGAACGCACGCACTTTCCACTGGACCACAGTGCGAAAGTGCCCAGAGGCCTAAAATCACCAACACTACACAGGCAAAAGGCTAAGAGACAGGCAAAAAGTTCAGGGGTGAACCTGCCAAAAGGGCCAAGTCCAACAGTTTGCATCTGTGGTATGTGGGTGTGTCCACATGGGTGATGGACTCCAGATGTCTCTTCCATGCTGCGCATGGATTTCCCTACCAGGAGCAGTTTGGGGTGTGTCATTGTGGCGTGTTTGTTGTGAATGAGGGCGGGAGGGAGTACAGGCACACTTCGGCGTTATTGTGGGGTTGGTTCCGCCCGCCATTCATTTTGCCTGTGTGCGTGCGAGGCGGTCAGATGGCAGTGCTCGGTCCGCCAGCTCCGCGTTCGGATCGTAATTGGCCGTGTGGTCATGCCGCGGCAGAAGTGGTCTTTTCGAGCCATTGTACAGCTTTCCCCGTCCCCTGCGGTCGGATTTGCTGCTTTTCCGACCGTGCTGGACGGTGTTTTGTGACATCCATCCGCCCCGGTCTGATTTTGCGTACGTTGCATCGTAATTTGACCGACTGAACTGCCGCGGGCCATGTGTGGGGATTGTTTACCACACCATGGCGGTCGGAGGGCTTTTCCGTCCGGCATCGTAATGGACCCCTTAGTGTTGATTTCTGAAGGTGTCTCCATATACACTGATTAAAATGATAGTAGCAACCCTGAATTGCTGTGTGTGGGTAGGATTTTAGGATTGCATTTATCATTGCCTGCTCAAAATCAATAATTATTTTTTGGGGAAAATAATTATTGGTTTCTTGTTTAATTTTAGATAGTACTTCTATATAGGTGGAGTTTTGTTTATTTGGTAGTAAGGCGTAAATAAAAGGGATGTTAGTGTTTTGATATAGTGCATGGACAGTATATAATTGATAGAATGGTTTGGGACATATTTTAAAAGTCCAGTCCATCATCCACGTTTCTGACTGTTGGAGTTTTACTAAATTATTGGCAGGTGCAAACATAATGATTCTTTTATCTTTAGATTTGTTGTCGTAAAAAAGAAATGGTTCTTTGTTATATGTAATTGATAGTTCTGGGGGAATTTCTACCTCTTCAAATGTTTTTGGGGCAGGTGTGGTGGTGGTTGTGGCTTTTTTCCTTCGAGCTATAGTTCTTTTTAAGGAAGCAATAGAGGGCATTTGGCCAATAGCATGTTGGGGTACTCTGGGCAGCATTTCTTTAAGTATTTGAGTGGTAGATTTTTGTGAGCTAGTGCTAGCTTCTCTAATGTCGTCTAGGGCATTTCTAACGTTTATTTCAGTAACATTTGGTGGGTGGTTATGCTCCTTAACATACAGAACAGTTGTTTCTCTAGTTGTAGCCCTCCCATAACATTTATTAGAATAGTATTTGCTACATTTCCAGTTTACTTTCAGTCCACTTTGCTTTTCTTGTGTATAGACATATCCTATGTAACATAGCAAAAACTTTCCTTTCTGGGAAGTGATAAATTGGGCGCCTTCAGTCATTGTGATGTTTTAAATGCTAAGAAAAATGTATATAAAAATTAATAAAACGAATATTGTACATGTTTTTTAATTAATACATACAAATTGTTATTAATATACTTACAATGTTGATTTTGGGGTCGTTTTTAATGTTGATGCTTTTTCTTTGTTTGATTTCAGTTTTGTTGCTGATGTTTCTGTTGGTAGAATAAAAGATATTTTTAATAATTTTGTTCAATTGTGCACGAGGTGGGGTGGGGGTTTGGGATAAAGTGGGGATTTGGTTGGGTGTTTTTAGGTAATTTTTAAATTGCATTTAGCTTAATACTTTACTTGTTAGTCGATTTTTCAAACTGTTCTGTAATAGTTTGGATGGTTTGAGAATTATCTGTAGAGGAGACATAAATAGGAAAAATATATATATTAATTATTTATGCATGATAAATAGTAGTTTTTGAAGACTAGCAGTAGTGTTAGATTCTAAAAGGCATTTTACTTACTTTTGAAGTAGGAAATAGAATTTTCATTAATGAAGTCCTGTGTTCTGGCAGCAATCCGGCAGAGTTTCGTTTTCTTGTTTGTTTTTGGTTTGAGGTGTAAAATACTGAATAATTTTTCGTTCTTTATATAGTGTTTAATTAATTGTTTGTTTAATGTGATTGGTTTATTTTAATATTGTGTGTATTTTATTGGTTGATATTTATTGTTTTAATTGTTTTGGTCGTTGTTTTCCATATATGGAAAACGCTAATTAAGACTCAGGGGCCGATTACAATGGCGGGCGGAGGCACATCCGCAATGCTGGCGGCGCCGGAAAATGCCCTTTTCCGCACTCCAGCAGCGGTCCTCCCGCCCGCCATATTACGATGGGCAAACATAGCCCATTTTCCGTCCGCTGCGGAGTCAGGTGACCCACCAGATTTTTGCGCCCGCCACCGCGGCGGAGGGAGCCAATAGGGACTCACCGCCGTGCGGAATGACGTTCCGTCCGCCGTACTACTCACGATACTGCAAACAGCCCATCACACCGCAGCGGAGAATCCACCCACCCAGAGACAGCGGAAGCACGACAGCCGAGCGCGAAACCAGACTCCCGGTCCCCTCCACCCGGTCCTGATCGCAATGGATCCAGCACTCCAAGCTCTTCCGGTGCTGTACCTCCTCCACTACCAGCAAATAATGCACCGTCGCGGACAACGCCGCAGGTACGCAAATACACAACTCCGCACCCAACCACAACACACAACTCTTGTGCCGACACACGCTTCCTGTCCACATCAGACACTCTGGTGGGACAGGAACACATCCCCCAGTGTACCCACACATCTCCCACCTGCCAGAAACTCACCCCTCCGCATCCGGGTCACCCATCAACCGCGAAATCACAGCAATGTCCCAGTCACGTCACGTCACCGCAGCGGTGAAGACGCGGGAAAACCTGCGCACAATGTAGTAGGCAGGGCCTTCGCCAGGCATGGGCAGTCCGCAAAGATTCACAGGGCTCCACCTTCCCCCTTCCCACACTACTCTTCCCACACCCATTTGAGAACATGCTGTGTGCTCCTCCTGTGCCCCCCTGCACAATTAATCTGCCAGGTGCAGCCAGACCTTGCACCTCACACATCAAAGGCCAAGGGAGATTGACTGGGAAGGTGGGGGTGAAGAGGAACACCCTGCACAGAAGCTCAGGGGCTGGACAACCCTCCTCCTCACACCAACCTTCTACTCCTGTGAAGCTAACTGAGTATGATCACAAATTGAAGACTCACACTACCCATGAACATCCAATGAACTGTTCACACTGCCTGTCAAGTCACTCACAAACACCCCACACTGACACACAGCCACATACCCATACCATAGGCCACCAGCAATGGAGGACAATAAATGGGCCAGCCAAAAGTGAAGTGGACAGTGCTGGAAAACCATGGAGCAAGCCACATAGCATCTGTACATCCAATGCAAGAGAAGGAACATATCACACCACCCTTAGGCCATCAAATCAAACATGGCTGGCACAGTGAGTGAAATTAAGCCAAAGTGACCTCTGTGCAACAACTCAGGGAGACATCAAGGCAGGCCATGCATAGGCACAGGAATGATAGGAGGTGTCTGAAGTCATACAGTGACTAGCCACACATCTGTCTCCACTTACTTGACATGTGTGTCATAAGCACAACACACATGGCTCATTGTCACACTCCTTGACTGTCAAACACAAGTAGGACCTTCACACATACCCCTCCTCTACCCACCTCACAGCTGCAGCACAGAACACCTGTGAGAAACACACAGAATGTTCCAAATGATGTCCTGTGAGTCCAATGACAACCAATCACACTCCCTGTGGTGCATCCACAAATGTCACACCCGCACTCGGGGATGCCTGAACCAATGCTGACACAAAAACAATAGCCAAACACAAAGCTCACAAACAACATCCACAGAAGTCCAACAAGCCCAGACATGTGCAGCCAAATAGTGGAAAGGCAATGTGACCACAGACAGAACAGGAGTACACAACATTGTCACTCAGGGCCAATGCCCATACACCATACCCCAACACAAACGAGAATCGCATCATCCAAAAACAAACATGAACAATAACTGGGATCAATGGGACAATCAGCTGACACAGACTGAGACACCACACCACTCATCCAGTGAACATGGCGTCACAGTGTACCACAAGCATGCACAATCCTGACAAGTGACAGGTCAAAAATAGGAGGAGAAACCACCAATGTGCACTCAAAACAAGCTCAGGAACAAGAATCCACCTTGCTGCATGTGGCAGACACACAAGTAATGCACACTACACTTGCAACACACATCTGCATGTATCACACAGCAACAACTACTCACACACAATCCCATGCAAATAGAACATCACACACACATAGCATCTGTCAGTAGAAAGAGCCAACACAGGCCAAACACTGCATACATCCACAACAAAAACACAACAGATGCACATACAAATCCATCACATAGCAAACTCAGCTGGACATCAGGGGGGTGCACACCAGGCAAGTACAAGGCAACACACACTGACAGCCCTGCAAGCACACCAAGCATTGTGTGCACACCAACCAAACCAGTAGCACATATATCTGAGTGCCACACCATGAACTCCCACAACACAAATCATCACAGCACACAGAGAACATCACACTCAGGAAGGGTAGCAGTACCTCAGCAAACACACATACAGCTTAACCATCACCCACAGATGCACAACTAAGGGAAACCCAGGGGCAAACAACATGACTAGAGGACTGTGCTGCTCAAACATATGCACTGCACATGAGCAACCATGACTGCAAAACAGTTGAAGAAAACAACACATAACTAATTTGGGCAACTGTCCTGAGTGGCACATTGGTCCTGTACACATTTCAGCCCCACACAGCATAGTGTCACACTATGAAGTGGTGGGGAGGCTCACACACTGGCAAGCCATGGGGTGGAAGACATGAGATTGAAGTGGTGTGTACGTCAGTAGTGGACATGTGAGGAGTGAACAGTACACAAACACATAGAGGAGTTACTCACAATGTGTAGGCATCAGAAGCACATATAGGGGATGGCATGACTCCACATACCATACTGGACCCAAAAATGGGTCAAGTGACAGCAATGCATGAGAAAACTCACAAATAATGTCAGTGTGGCTGAGCAGGTCTGCACAGTGAGCACAAACAGCAACAAGACACATGGCTGATCAGCAAAACACAACACAGACTTGGCAGGCACACACACTGCATACTCACAACTGGCAGTGACAACAAGTAAGTGTCCCCCAGGAGTGCAAGGACACACCAACACACTGCACAGTGCCCAACCTACAACTCCTACATGTGCCCACAATCTGAAGCACATGGCAGACAATTGAAACAAACAGGCACTCATTACCTGGATCATACATGTGTGCAGTTGGCATTGCAGGGGCACACACACATCAACACTACTGACAATGACAGCCCATTCACACTGTATGACCACTCAAGTTCACATATTCAAATGTCCCCCGTGTGACTAGGAAGACAGGCCTACACAAGATGACCACACATCAACACTGCTGCTCACACATCAAGAAAGATCACACAGATATGGTGGACCATGGCCACCCCGCAAGTAATCCTGTGGATAGAAATCACCCCTGTTGTGGTATTGCATCATAACATGACATGTGTACAATGTAGCAAACCTGACCATAGAGTGATTAGGATAAGAGTAGATCATCACAAACAACCATCATTGCACCCTAAGGCCTCACAGTCTTGAAGAACTAAAGTGCCTGTCACCTCTGCCAAACTCTGAAAAAGTAAAACAGCCAATTGGCAATGTTGAAGTGGCATACAGAGCATGTGTCATATGAAATCATACCCATACATAAAACCTTTCATTTAGCAAGGACACAGACAAAGCAGACAACAGGAGTAACTGTCTTTATTACATATTACTCAGATAGGCACCAAAAGTAGAAAACAGCAAGGCCAGTGGCCAGTCCATAGTTCAAAGTATGTACATGTGTGCATGAGAACCTGCACAGGGAATGGGCATCCAAAGTGACAAACAGCAAGGCCAGTGGCCAGTCCACAGTTCAAAGTATGTACATGTGTGCATGAGAACCTGCACAGGGAATGGGCATCCAAAGTGACAAACAGCAAGGCCAGTGGCCAGTCCATAGTTCAAAGTATGTACATGTGTGCATGAGAACCTGCACAGGGAATGGGCATCCAAAGTGACAAACAGCAAGGCCAGTGGCCAGTCCACAGTTCAAAGTATGTACATGTGTGCATGAGAACCTGCACAGGGAATGGGCATCCAAAGTGACAAACAGCATGGCCAGTGGCCAGTCCACAGTTCAAAGTAGGTACATGTGTGCATGAGAACCTGCACAGGGAATGGGCATCCAAAGTGACAAACAGCAAGGCCAGTGGCCAGTCCACAGTTCAAAGTATGTACATGTGTGCATGAGAACCTGCACAGGGAATGGGCATCCAAAGTGACAAACAGCAAGGCCAGTGGCCAGTCCATAGTTCAAAGTATGTACATGTGTGCATGAGAACCTGCACAGGGAATGGGCATCCAAAGTGACAAACAGCAAGGCCAGTGGCCAGTCCACAGTTCAAAGTATGTACATGTGTGCATGAGAACCTGCACAGGGAATGGGCATCCAAAGTGACAAACAGCAAGGCCAGTGGCCAGTCCACAGTAGGTACATGTGTGCATGAGAACCTGCACAGGGAATGGGCATCCAAAGTGACAAACAGCAAGGCCAGTGGCCAGTCCATAGTTCAAAGTATGTACATGTGTGCATGAGGAACTGCACAGGGAATGGGTAATACCGTACACTGCCATGGGAATCAGCACAGCTCTGGGGATACAAATGGGCAGTCCAGGCACCACTGTGGGAGCGAGGGGTTTGGGAGGGGGACTTTGCCTCACACTAGGCTGTCAGTTGAACTGGGAGGTGGCCGATTGTCGGGGCCAGTTGGAGGACTGGACCTGGGAGAGAGAGGACCAGCTGAGGTAGAGGCATCAGTGGCTTTGTGAGCCGGAGGGCTGCTTGGACCGGGTGGCAGTGTGGCACGGGGAGGCGGAGACATGCTGCCATGAGACACAGTGTGTGAGGGAGAATGTGGAGGGCTGCCTTTCCACTTCTTTGGGATTCGATAGGTAAGAATTGTCTTGGTAGGAGTGGGAAGGGGGGCGGGCACAACAGCCTCACTCACAACCAAAGGTGCATCAGATGCAGGTGGCTCTCTCTGTGGGGATTTGCTGGATCTGGTGTTACGCTTGGGCTGGCCTTGCCTTTTCCCCTCCATCCCCTGTTGACCAGGTGAACCCCCCACATTGCTCTCCTGTCCCAGCTTCACAGGGGTGTAAGTGGGAGTTGAGGTTGTGGGTGAATCTGCCTTAGAGAGCTGTTTGTGCGGACTCTTTGCAGGCACCAGCTTCACAGCAGGCAGGGCAACTGTTTGTTTGCCTTTGGGAGCAGGTTTGGGGACGGGAGTGTCCTTGGATGGGGGTGATTTGGATGCATGTGAGCCTGAGGCCTGCTTCTTGGCCTGATGCCCCTGAGTGTCACCAGAAGGGCTTTTCCCTTTGCGCTCCTGTGTGCCTGTTTTTGGTTTGGGGGATGGTGTCTGTGCTCTGGGCCGCTTGGAGTGCTGCTGTTGTGTGCTGCGTGTTGAGTACTTGGAGCCTGAGGGCTGTGGTGTGTGGTCACTCTCGTCAGATGTTGCCATTGGCAGGGTGGTTGCCGAAGGGACTGCAGCTGGACTCTGAGCCTGTGACAGCTGAATGGCTGCCGTCACTGTGGAGGACAAAGACTGGACAGTTCTGTGCAGCCCACCCACGTCAGAATGAATGCCCTCCATGAAGGCAACTACCTGTGCCAACTTCCTGTCATGATCCTGGAAGGCATTCAGGAGAGTAGTCTGACCCACACACAGCTGGCACAAAAGGTCCACCGCCTCAACACTGAGAGGAGACGGGGGCAGGGACAGCGGTGCCTGGGGGGGAAGGACATTCTACCCTTCTTACGGCTGCGGGAACGGGCAGCACTAGTGGTAGTAGACGGGAGGGTGGGCACAGGACGATGTGTGGTGGAAGAAGAGGCAGATTTCCCACTCCCTGTGCCCGCCAACATCGAGGAGTCACCACTAGAGTCAGATTATGTTGAGGTTGGTGTTTCTGGGCGTGATTCTTCCAGGACACTCCTGTCCCCCTCCGAGGCGCTGGTCACATCAGTGTCGGTGAGCTCATGTGTAGCAGTAGTGCCAGATGCCTCACCACTGGTGTCCGTCCCCTGTCCTTCTGTGCCCTCGGTAGATGCTGCAAAAGAAAGAGACGTAGGTTCAGTACAGTGCCCTACTCACAAACATCATATGCAACCAAAGCAAAAAACTAGAATATGATACCCCCATGTAGCACACCACCCTGTGCAGTCTGCATGTGCAAGCTTTAAGCAAAAGTCTGAAGATGCATCGAAACGTGCATAGTTGGCATTAATGACCCATGTAACGTTCACACTGCCAAATAGCTGGCCCGTGCCTCCTAGTTACCTGACATACTGATTCCTGTAAGCATACCTACGTGCCTGTAGGTGAGATAGATGTACATCTCAACATGTTGTCACAGTCACATACGGAGTCACTTAAAGGGGACAACACAGATACTGACTCCAGAATGTCCTTATATTATGGTCATGAGCTACTGATGTCCACCATGTTGTGCTTTGAAGCGCAACGACCCTTGCACATTGTTGGCAGATGTGCAGTTCTCACAATTCCAAAGTCAGGCACTGCACACATCGATGTAAGCACACTTATATGAGGATCACCGCTGTTCACTCCCCGGTGATGTCTATGACACCCATAATGCAGCAGATGGCATGAGGCCACATCTTATCTTGCAATGTCAAGGGCCATTATTTTAAACACATGAGAAAGTACATGTAGCAAAAATGCATGGCAGCTGCACTCAACACAGAGGCCACTTACAAGCCATTGCCTCACACTGGAAACATCACAGAGCTCAACACTGGCGCAGGGTTGGGATACATGCAGTCACTCACACCCAAAGTCACCCTTCGCAGAATACTCACCCCCAACTTGCTGCTGATGGGCCCTCAAACGTCCATCCAGCTCTGGCTGTGTCACAGCCAAGATGCGGGCCATTAGTGGTGTCATGCTCCTGCGCGACAACCTTCCAGTCCGAGGGAGCAGCCCCAGCGTCATCTCTGCCACGTTTTTGCTCAGCCGGCAGATGTCATCCCACCTCTTGTGACAGTGTGTGTGCCGTCAGTTGGAGACACCCAGAGCCCGCACCTTGCGTGCAATGGCCCTCCATAAGGCCTTACGCTGGCGGACTTTAAGCTGCAGACATGGGAGACAAGAAGAGGAAGTTTCAGGGACACTGGGTCATGTTCCACTGTGTCTCAGGACAGGAGCATGCAAACACTTAGCACAGCTGTACAGAAACCTTGAGCAGAGGCCATACAACATGACACGTAGTACATTTGCATCAGATAATCGGATTGAAATGCATTTAGGTATGAGGATGGACACAGGACCTGGCCATCTCATACACATGCAGAATGGCAGCACACAAAGCAATGTGAAGAAGGCCCTCATCTGTGATGCAGTATGTGAGGGAGCAAGACATACATCATGTTGGAAATGATATGTTGGGGAAGACTCACTGTCTCCAACCCTACACACCCCTCAATGTCCTTGGCCTGAGAGTGGCTCACTGTGTCGTGGATGTCACATCTAGGGACATGATCTTACATTCTCACACCCTTCTCACAAGGTCTGTCTTGTGCAATCATCAGGCCTAAGATAGCTCATTGAGTGACAGGGTGTCAGACAACACACATGTCGCACTCTGTCCATCAACTGATGGGTGTGAGAAGTTGGCCTGGTATATGCTGTCCACTAGTTATAGTGGGCACCTTGCACCAGTCCAAACAACCCCTTATTGATGATAGGTTTAAGACAACCTTATTTGAAAGCTATCCTAGTGGTAGCTATGGAGAGCAGCCTTCAGGCTAAGTCTTGAAGGAGTGTAAAGCAGCTTGTTTTACCAGTCTATAGTCTCTTGAATGGCTAAATCAAAGGAGACCACACCAGGTATATAAATAAAATATATGTATTTATTTCTAAACACACCTTACTAGTCTCTTTATGAGGCTAGAGGTCAAAGCACATATGTTACACTTCAAATAGCACAGTAAATTAGCACAATATACGATAGGCCCTAGGGGCGAACCAAACCATATATTAAGAAAGTGGTATAAGAACCACGACTTGACTAGACACAAGGCCTAGAGCCTGTAGAATCGCTGGGACCCCAAGGAACCACCCAAGGTAGTGACACGGGACATGTGCAGTGTGTGAACACAGCCGCGAGCTCCGTTAGCTTCTATGGGGAAAGTCGCGGTTAGAGTTTTAAAGTTTAGGGACACTTAGGAGTGGACTAGGAACAAACCCTTTTGGACTTAGATGGTTCTAGGGCCAATACCCACGGGAGCACCGGAGTACTCGTGTTACCTCACCCAGGGAAGCCGGGTGCATAAGTGTCAAATGGTGTTGGGTCGCGTCGTCGTTTTCAATGGCAGCTTGCTGAAAAGTGCTGCTGCCGGGTAGAGGAGAAGTGTCCGAAGAGATCCAAGCCTGGATCGAAGATGTGAAGAACCTGAAAGCAGAGGGGACAGAGTCTGGGTCACTTGCCAGTGACCAGGGGCACAATAGTCGAATGCCCACCGATGTCGGGTGCTTCAGGTGTGAGGAGGGGAAGCTTGACTCTTCAGCCACGAGGACCAGGAGGCATCGAGGATGACCAGGAGCTGGATTCGAGCTGTCCCACATAGGATGTCGAGTGCTCCAATGTCGGTGACCAGATTGGACACAACAAGCCTTGGCAACAGCAACCCACGCAGGAAGAGGAAAGAGGCTTCGGTGCGGACCAGCAAGGTCCTGGGGACTACCCAAGCGATGGAGAGTCAGGGCACGTCTGGAGCAACCAGGAAAGCCCAATTAAAGTACAGTTGTCCTTCTCAGGGACCCACAAGTCGACGGACAAGGGATCGCAAAGGGACCTCGAGAGGAATCACAAAATGGCGGCCCACGGGTCACTCGGAGTGGGTAGGCCAGCAATCTTCGGTGGTTTCACTGCTCGGGGTCAGGGCTACAAGTAACCCAAAGCACAGCCTCAAAGATCGACAAGAAGCATATGCACTTGCAAATGTGCACAGTGTCCAGGGGTTCCGGTTCCACGGTACCCACAAGGGCTACGGGTCTCAGCTTTGCTGGGGACTCGGGTCAGCCTCTGGGAAGTCTGCAAACCCACCTCCTGGGTTGCAAAGTCATCGGCGTCCGGTGGGAGCTTCGGAGATGCAGACCGGTCAGATGCGTCTTTGGTGCCTGCCAAGCAGGGGAGTAACTCCTTTACTCCAAGGGAGTTCTTCAGTCATCTAGTTGTGTAGATCGTCGGAATTCCGGGATTTCTGTATCAGAGTTTCGTCCAGGTGTAATCTAAAGTCCTGTAGTCAGGGGTTCCTTCTTTATACCCAAGGAAGGGGTTGGACTAACTCTGGGGACCCACCTATGGGAGGGTTTGGAAAGAGGGGTGGCTACACCCATTTCCTTTGTCCAGTTTCGCGCCAGAGCAGGGGCTGGTAGCCCCTGCAACCGGTTTGAACTGGGCTATGCACAGGGACACCAAATGTGCCCCCAGTGCAGGACTTCAAAGCACTCTTGGAGTGCACCCACCCAGCCCCAATCCACTAAGGCCTGTCTGGGAGGTGGTAACACCTCCCTGTGACAGGAAACCTATTGTCCAGGCCTCCCCTGCCGTAGTTTCGGTCAGCAGCAGGAGGCCAGACTTGTGTCTGTGACTGGCAGCATCCATTTTGTGATGCCAGGGCTCTGTTAGCTGGTACCGGGTATACCGGTGCTGTCATGTCTCTCCCTCTAGAAGGGTGGGATCATACTCCCACACCAGTTACTGGTGTGGGGGTATGATTCCAAGGTGTTTGACACCAAACACGACATGTTTCCATGCAGCCATCCCAAAGTTAGCATTTACCGCGAGGTTATAATGCACTTAAGAGTATATGGTCAGGCTGCATCACAGACAACCCCGGAGAATAGATTTCGAAGGCTGCAGAGGGGCTCAGCTCATGCATGGGCACCCTCTCACATAAAACCAAGCACCCTGCCTTCAGGATTGATAAGGCCTGCCATAGGGGTGACTGATAGGTTTATATGTGCAGTGATAGGGTGAGATACAGTGAACCTATATCTCAGTAAGGGGTGCATGCACCACCTCACTCAGGCTGCTGTAGCAGTCCTGTGGTGTCATTTTGGAAGGCTGCCCAGGGGTGGCATAATACATGCTTCAGCCCCTGGTAGGCCCCTGGGGTACCTATGCCCTGGGTACATAGTATACCATATACTAGGGACTTATAAGGGCACCCCAGAATCCAATCTGTTGTGTACCTAAGGTACAGGGAATCAATTTGGAGAGGAAGCAGCTAGGCTGGGGTCCTGGATAGCAGGGCCCCAGCCAGACTAAAGTCGAAAAACAGTGAAACATCAGCAAAAAGTGGGGGTAACCATAAGAAGCAGATCCTACTCTCCTACACAACCCCCCCCCCCCCACCAAACGCAGGGACAATAAACTAACCTTGACCAGTTGAGGCTTCATGTTCTAAGTGGAAATATCTGGAGAGTCCATCTGCATTGGCATGGTTACTCCCAGGTCTATGTTCCACTGTATAGTCCATCCCCTGTAGGGAAATGGACCACCTCAAAAGTTTGGGGTTTTCACCCTTCATCTGTTTTAGCCATAAGAGGGGCTTATGGACTGTCTGAACAATGAAGTGAGTGCCAAACAAGTATGGCCTCAACTTCTTCAGAGCCCAAACCACAGCAAAGGCCTCCCTCTCAATGGCTGACCAACGTTTCTCTCTGGGGGCCAGCCTTCTGCTAATAAAAGCTACTGGCTGATCCTGACCTTCATCATTCAACTGTGACAGTACAGCCCCTACCCCCAACTCAGATGCATCTGTTTGCACAATGAACTTTTTGGAGTAATCAGGACTCTGCAGAATGGGAGCAGTGCACATGGCCTGCTTTAGATCATCAAATGCCTTTTGACAGCTAACTGTCCACTGAACCTTTTTGGGCATTTTCTTAGAGGTAAGGTCATTCAATGGGGTCACTATGGATCCATAACCTTTTACAAATCTTCTGTAGTACCCAGTCAGGCCCAAGAAGGCTCTCACCTGAGTCTGGGTAGTGGGAGCAACCCAGTCCATTATGGTCTGGATTTTGCTCTGCAATAGTTGAACCTGGCCTCCACCTACAAGGTGGCCCAGGTACACAACCTGACTCTGCCCTATCTGGCACTTAGTATCCTTGATAGTTAGGCCTGCTTTTTGCAGGGCCTCCAAAACATTCCTTAGATGGACCAGGTGATCCTCCCAGGTGGAGCTAAAGACAGCAATATCATCTAGATATGTTGCACTATAGTCTTCCAGGCCTGTAAGGACTGTATTCACCAACCTTTGGAAAGTGGCAGGTGCATTCTTCAAACCAAAGGGCATCACCACAAATTGATAATGCCCACTAGGGGTAGAAAATGCTGTCTTTGGCTTTGCATCATCAGCTAGCCTGATCTGCCAGTAGCCAGCTGTCAAGTCAAATGTGCTCAGAAACTTGGCTGAGGCCAAAGTATCTATAAGCTCATCTGCCCTTGGGATGGGATGGGCATCAGTCCTAGTGACTGCATTGAGACCCCTGTAGTCCACACAAAACCTCATTTCTCTTTTGCCATCTTTGGTGTGAGGTTTAGGCACAAGGACTACTGGACTAGCCCAAGGGCTATCTGAGGGTTCAATCACTCCCAAATCCAACATCTTTTGGACTTCTGTCCGGATACAGTCCCTGACATGATCAGGTTGCCTGTAAATCTTATTTTTAACAGGCAGACTGTCCCCAGTGTCCACTTCATGAGTGCACCAGGTGGTCTGACTTGGAGTCAGAGAGAACATATGTCTGAACTGGCTGAGAACTTTTCTGCAGTCAGTTTGCTGCTGGACACTAAGGCTGCCTGCCAAGGCTACACCATCTACTGATCCATCATCAGGGTTCTGAGAGAGCAGGTCAGGGAGTGGGTCACTCTCTTCCTCCTGTCCCTCATCAGTAGCCATGTGCAAGCCCATGTCTGCCCTGTCAACATATGGTTTCAGTCTGTTGACATGGAGCAGTCGCGGTCTGTGTAGGAGTGCCGGACGGGCGGTGACGTGGGGCGGGGGAGGGCAGGGTGGGGGGTAGCAAAGTATGGATTAGGGACCTATACAGGTAAGTAAACATTTAAATCAATAAAACGAATTTCGTTGCGCGCACTGCATCGCCAAATGCGATGCAGTGCGCGCAACGAAATTCGTTTCATTGATTTAAATGTTTACTTACCTGTATAGGTCCGTAATCCGTACTTTGCTACCCCCCACCGTGCCCCTCCCCCGCCCCACGTCACCGCCCGGCCGGCACTCCTATACGGACCGCGACTGACATGGAGTACCCTATGGGGACTCCTGGGAGTTCAAAGGTCTACCAAGTAGGTAACCTCTCCCTTCTGTTCAACAATTGTATGGGGGCCACTCCACTTATCTTGGAGGGCTGCTGGGGCCACAGGCTCCAACACCCACGCTTTCTGCCCTGGCTGGTAAACAGTCAGCACAGCCTTTTGGTCATGCCAGGCCTTTTGCAATTCCTGGCTAGCCTCAAGGTTTTTAGTTGCCTTTTTCATATACTCTGCCATCTTGGAGCGGAGACCAAGTACATAGTCCACTATGTCCTGTTTAGGGGGTTTGAGAGGCAACTCCCATCCCTCCTTCAACAGACATAAAGGACCCCTAACAGGATGGCCAAACAAAAGTTCAAAAGGGCTGTAACCAACCCCTTTTTGAGGCACCTCCCTGTAGGCAGCTAAAAGGCAGGGCAAAAGGATGTCCCATCTGCGCCTAAGCTTTTCTGGGAGACCTTTGATCATGCCCTTTAAGGTTTTGTTGAACCTTTCAACTAAACCATTGCATTGTGGGTGATAGGGTGTGGTGAACTTATAATTCACTCCACACTCCTTCCACATTGCAGTCAAGTAACTAGACATGACGTTTGTACCCCTGTCTGATACTACCTCCTTAGGAAAACCCACTCTTGAGAATACTCCCAAGAGGGCCCTTGCCACCACAGGTGCTGTGGTGGTCCTAAGTGGGATTGCTTCTGGGTATCTAGTGGCATGGTCCACCACCACCAGGATAAATCTGTGCCCAGAGGCTGTCTGAGGATCCATGGGACCAACTATATCAATCCCCACCCTCTCAAAGGGAACCCCCACCACAGGTAGTGGTTGCAGGGGGGCCTTTGTGGTTCCACCTGCCTTCCCACTGGCTTGGCAGGTGACACAGGAGCGACAAAACTCCTTGGTGTCTTCAGACATGTGGGGCCAATGAAAGTGAGGAACAATTCTGTCCCAAGTCTTGTTTTGGCCCAGGTGACCTGCTAGAGGAATATCATGGACTAGTGTCAATAGGAAGCCCCTAAATTTCAGAGGTATTACCAACCTCCTGGAAGCACCAGGCTTGGGGTCTCTACTCTCTGAATATAGGAGTCCATCATCCCAATATATTTTATGGGTGCCACTAGCATTCCCACCAGCCTCATCAGCAGCTTGCTTTCTGAGGGTTTCAAGAGAGGGGCAGCTTTGCTGCTCCTGGCTCAGATCTGCCCTGGAAGGGCCCCTGTCCCCAAGAACTCAACCTGATCAGGTTCAAGCTCCTCTGGGACAGTTCCTTCTTCAGGACTAAGATCATCTCCCTCAGGAGGTTGATCTGTATTCTGAGTCAGGGGGGAAGGCACTGCCTTAACCCTACTGCTCCTCTTCTTGGGAGGCACCTGGTCCATTCTTCCAGAATCCAGGGCCTGTTCAGTGTTAGACTTTTTGGCCTGTGACCTGGTCACAGCAAATACATGTGCAGGGATCCCTAGCATTTCTGCATGTGTCCTGAGCTCCACTTCTGCCCAAGCTGAAGTTTCTAGATCATTGCCAAGCAAGCATTCAACAGGGAGGTCTGCACTTACCACAACTTTCTTGAGGCCAGTTACCCCTCCCCAGGAGAAATTAACAACTGCCAAGGAATGGTCTGTCCTGACATTGCTAGCATTGGTCACTTGGTACATTTCACCAAGTATAATCTGCCCAGGAGCCACAAGATATTTTGTCACCATTGTGACACTTGCTCCTGTGTCCCTGAATGCCAAAGCCTCTTTTCCATTTATCAAAGGCTGCTGTCTGTATTTGCCCAAGTTACTGGGACTCACAAAGGAGGACATGTCCATGCCTCCATCACAGATCAGGACAGCCTGAGTTGGAACTCTGACTAGGCCAGAGCCCATCTCAGAACCCAGGGTTAACCCTCCTACACCCTTATTCTGAGTACCACCTATAGTAGCTGCACTAGGGGGAACAGTTGCCTTAGGGGCAATGGTGGCTGGAGTTGAGTTTTTGGACTTTGTACAGTCACTTGTCCAATGGGTTTTCTGCTTACAGATTTTACACCATGGTTTCTTTTGGCCTTTACCTTTTTCGATTGGGACTCCCCCCCCAGATGAAGATTTTTGGGGACCTTGAGAAGACTTCTGGTCTTTACCCTTTTCCCCACCCTTGTCAGAGTTCTTAGAATCTTGCTTCTTTGGGTCACCACCTTGGTTCTGAACCTTCTGCCTAACCCTGGTTCTGACCCATTTGTCTGCCTTCTTTCCCAATTCTTGGGGAGAGGTCAGATCAGAGTCCACCAGGTACTGATGCAACAGCTGATTTTGACAATTATTAAGGATCTGCTCCCTCATAATTAAGTTGTACAATCCTTTGAAATCACACACCTTACTGCCAAGTAACCAGCCCTCCAGAGCCTTAGTAGCACAATCTACAAAGTCCACCCAGTCTTGATTCTGTGCCTTTTGGGTATCTCTGAAGTTTATCCTATACTGTTCAGTGGTTAGGCCAAACCCCTCAATCAGTGCATTTTTCAAGATTTGGTAATCATCAGCATCCTCTTCTCTTACAGTGAGGAGCTTATCTCTACCTTTGTCTGCAAAGGAGAGCCACAAGATTGCTGCCCACTGCTCCTGGGGGACCCTCTGAACTTTACAGGCCCTTTCCAGTGCAGTAACCCATTTGTGGATGTCATCCCCACTCTGGTAGGGACGGACAATCTTGCTTAGGTTTCTATGGTCATAAGACCTTTCCCTAGCACTAGGGAAGTTGCTGCCACCATGGGACTCTAGAGCCCATTTTCTTCTAGTTTTCTGAAGCTCTAGGGACTCCCTGTCTAAAGCCAACTGCTCTCTTCTGATTCTAAGCTGAGCTTCTTCATACTTGAGCAGTCTCTCTTTCCTCTCATGAGAGGATTCCCTCCTATGAGAGGAAACAGAGGTCCCTATTGAGGTGTCAGAATGGTTAGACTCGTGAGAAGGAGATCTTGACCTTCTAGGCACACTCTCAACTCTCCCTGGTGGAATAAAGAGGGGGCCATTGTGGCCATCCTCCTCATCTGCAGGGGGAGTTGGATTTCCCAGGTTAAGATCAGTGTCATCTTCCTGGTCAGCTTCAGAGGTCAGGTCATGGGTATCTTCACCCCTTGGCCCTTCCTCATCTGCTGCCCCACCCACTCTGCCTACCCCTTCAGACCCTAAGGGCCTTCTGAGATCATCCAACAGCAGTACCTCTAAGAGGCGTTGGGTGTTTGCACTTTTTCCTGTCTTCAATCTCCTAGTACTACACAATGCTCTCAATTCCAAGAATGGGAGGTTGTCATACTTGGATGGTAGAAGCCCATTGGCTTCTGGCAGGGACCCACTGGTTCCTGGCCTTGAAGACATCACTATTGAGGTGTGGTGTATGCACTACCTACTCTAGTGTGGCCTACTAAACTCTCTTGAGTTGTAGAAAGGGTGTGCTAAGCCCTTGACACACAACTCTAAGTTCAGTAGAACTTACTGTAATTTTAAGCTTGAATTATATGTACCTCAGGTACCTTTAGTGGTTTTCAGTTAGTCACTCACTTGAGATTATCTGGTAAAACAAAGGAAAGCTTGAATCCAACCGCTGCACACCAATGTGAGAAGTTGGCCTGGTATATGCTGTCCACTAGTTATAGTGGGCACCTTGCACCAGTCCAAACAACCCCTTATTGATGATAGGTTTAAGACAACCTTATTTGAAAGCTATCCTAGTGGTAGCTATGGAGAGCAGCCTTCAGGCTAAGTCTTGAAGGAGTGTAAAGCAGCTTTTTTTACCAGTCTATAATCTCTTGAATGGCTAAATGAAAGGAGACCACACCAGGTATATATATAAAATATATGTATTTATTTCTAAACACACCTTACTAGTCTCTCTATGAGGCTAGAGGTCAAAGCACATATGTTACACTTCAAATATCACAGTAAATTAGCACAATATACGATAGGCCCTAGGGGCGAACCAAACCATATATTAAGAAAGTGGTATAAGAACCACGACTTGACTAGACACAAGGCCTAGAGCCTGTAGAATTGCTGGGACCCCAAGGAACCACCCAAGGTAGTGACACAGGGGACCCACGGGGGACGTGTGCAGTGTGTGAACACAGCCGCGAGCTCCGTTAGCTTCTATGGGGAAAGTCACGGTTAGAGTTTTAAAGTTTAGGGACACTTAGGAGTGGACTAGGAACAAACCCTTTTGGACTTAGATGGTTCTAGGGCCAACACCCACGGGAGCACCGGAGTACTCGTGTTACCTCACCCAGGGAAGCCGGGTGCATAGGTGTCAAATGGTGTCGGGTCGCGTCATCGTTTTCAATGGCAGCTTGCTGAAAAGTGCTGCTGCCGGGAAGAGGAGAAGTGTCCGAAGAGATCCAAGCCTGGATCGAAGATGTGAAGAACCTGAAAGCAGAGGGGACAGAGTCTGGGTCACTTGCCAGTGACCAGGGGCACGATAGTCGAATGCCCACCGATGTCGGGTGCTTCAGGTGCGAGGAGGGGAAGCTTGACTCTTCAGCCACGAGGACCAGGAGGCGTCGAGGATGACCAGGAGCTGGATTCGAGCTGTCCCACGAAGGATGTTGAGTGCTGCAGCATCGGTGCCCGGATTGGACACAACAAGCCTTGGCAACAGCAACCCACGCAGGAAGAGGAAAGAGGCTTCGGTGCGGACCAGCAAGGTCCTGGGGACTCCCCAAGCGATGGAGAGTCAGGGCATGTCTGGAGCAACCAGGAAAGTCCAATTAAAGTACAGTTGTCCTACTCAGGGACCCACAAGTCGACGGACAAGGGATCGCGAAGGGACCTCGAGAGGAATCACAAAATGGCGGCCCACGGGTCACTCGGAGTGGGTAGGCCAGCAATCTTCTGTGGTTTCACTGCTCGGGGTCAGGGCTACAAGTAACCCAAAGCACAGCCTCAAAGATCGACAAGAAGCATATGCACTTGCAAATGTGCACGGTGTCCAGGGGTTCCGGTTCCACGGTACCCACGAGGGCTACGGGTCTCAGCTTTGCTGGGGACTCGGGTCAGCCTCTGGGAAGTCTGGAAACCCACCTCCTGGGTTGCAAAGTCGTCGGCGTCCGGCGGGAGCTTCGGAGATGCAGACCGGTCAGATGCGTCTTTGGTGCCTGCCAAGCAGGGGAGTAACTCCTTTACTCCAAGGGAGATTCTTCAGTCATCTAGTTGTGTAGATCGTCGAAGTTCCGGGATTTTTGTATCAGAGTTTCGTCCAGGTGTAATCTAAAGTCCTGTAGTCAGGGGTTCCTTCTTTATACCCAAGGAAGGGCTTGGACTAACTCTGGGGACCCACCTATGGGAGGGTTTGGAAAGAGGGGTGGCTACACCCATTTCCTTTGTCCAGTTTCGTGCCAGAGCAGGGGCTGGTAGCCCCTGCAACCGGTTTGAACTGGGCAATGCACAGGGACACCAAATGTGCCCCCAGTGCAGGACTTCAAAGCACTCTTGGAGTGCACCCACCCAGCCCCAATCCACTAAGGCCTGTCTGGGAGGTGGTAACACCTCCCTGTGACAGGAAACCTATTGTCCAGGCCTCCCCTGCCAGAGTTTTGGTCAGCAGCAGGAGGCCAGACTTGTGTCTGTGGCTGGCAGCATCCATTTTGTGATGCCAGGGCTCTGTTAGCTGGTACCGGGTAAACCGGTGCTGTCATGTCTCTCCCTCTAGAAGGGTGGGATCATACTCCCACACCAGTTACTGGTGTGGGGGTATGATTCCAAGGTGTTTGACACCAAACACGACATGTTTCCGTGCAGCCATCCCAAAGTTAGCATTTACAGCGAGGTTATAATGCACTTAAGAGTATATGGTCAGGCTGCATCACAGACAACCCCGGAGAATAGATTCCGAAGGCTGCAGAGGGGCTCAGCTCATGCATGGGCACCCTCTCACATAAAACCAAGCACCCTGCCTTCAGGATTGATAAGGCCTGCCATAGGGGTGACTGATAGGTTTATATGTGCAGTGATAGGGTGAGATATAGTGAACCTATATCTCAGTAAGGGGTGCATGCACCACCTCACTCAGGCTGCTGTAGTAGTCCTGTGGTATCATTTTGGAAGGCTGCCCAGGGGTGGCATAATACATGCTTCAGCCCCTGGTAGGCCTCTGGGGTACCTATGCCCTGGGTACATAGTATACCATATACTAGGGACTTATAAGGGCACCCCAGAATCCAATCTGTTGTGTACCTAAGGTACAGGGAATCAATTTGGAGAGGAAGCAGCTAGGCTGGGGTCCTGAATAGCAGGGCCCCAGCCAGACTAAAGTCGAAAAACAGTGAAACATCAGCAAAAAGTGGGGGTAACCATAAGAAGCAGATCCTACTCTCCTACAATGGGTCCCTGTCAAATTGGGCAGTATCTGTGCAGGCCAGGGGGACTCACACTGAGGTCAAACCTGGCCCATCTGAACAATCACATGCATGTACAATATGAGAGGTCAAACAGTGCCTACACATGCGAGTCAGTACACATCTTGAAATCAATGGAAGAAGGATGTTTCAGGAGTACATCACTCTGATGTGTCATAGGCGATTTTCCACCAACAGTGTCACCCTCAGGCATTTTGATCTTGTGCATAATGCTCACATATCCATGGTGACAATATGAAAAGTGTACACACATCCTTCAGTACCCTCTGGACGAAACACATTTGTAATGTCCCAAATGAGCATGTGAAAGGCGAATGGACTCTGACATCCATTAGCACAGGCAATGTTTGTTCTGACTTCCACTCTCCAAACCAGCAGTGTTACTGTATGTCTGCAAAGACACTGCATGTCCCTCCCATCCTTCAATGCAGCCATGGATCTGTGGTATTAAGGCTACACACCCCATTGACATGTAGTCAGCATGCTAGGCAGTGTATCACACACACTTGCACTCACAGGCACATACTACAGCAGAGCAACATCATGTGAGCACTCTTTGCACTCTCCAAATTTCACTCTGAAACACTCACCATTACATCAGGAGCACCATATAGCCTCCCGTAGTGTGTGAGCACCTCGTCCGCCAGGACCCCCAGCTCCTCTGTGGTGAAGGGACGGGCCCTGATGTTCTCAGTTCTCGCCATCACTGGGTCCATGAGACAGGAACAGCAGCAGTTGGGGATGAAGAACGGCAGGCAGCAGTGTCTGGATGCAGTGGAAATGTGTGGCTCTCTCACAGACATATATAGCCCCCTGGGGTTGTTTCAGTGGTACTCAGCTGCTGCAATTGGTGTTCCAGATCAGCTTTGTTCAAATGTAACCAATGACCGGCCCCGCGGTAGCGGAGCACGCCTATCGCTATTTTCAAAAGTGTATTCCACTAGCGCGATTGCAGTTCCCATTGGCTGAATGGGCATGGGCATTGGCGGTCTCACAACGCGGGGCCCAGGCGGTCTCTACCGCAATCGTGCATCTTACAATTGTATCCAATGACCGGCCCCGCGGTAGCGGAGCACGCCTACCGCGATTTTCAAAAGTGTATTCCACTAGCGCAATTGCGGTTCCCATTGGCTGAATGGGCATGGGCATGGGCATTGGCGGTGTCACACCGCGGGGCCCAGGCGGTCGCTACCGCAATCGTGCATCTTACAATTGTATCCAAGGTCCGGCCTGCGGTAGCGGAGCACGCCTACCGCGATTTTCAAAAGTGTATTCCACTAGCGCGATTGCGGTTCCCATTGGCTGAATGGGCATGGGCATTGGCGGTGTCACACCGCGGGGTCCAGGTGGTTGCTATCACGATTTGGCATCTTTACATTGGTGCCAATGACCGTGATTGCGGTGGCGGTGCACGCTTAGGGCACCTATGGACACATCATGCTGTAGCAATGGCAATGGCCAGTTCTCATCATTGAACACTCCACACTTACAATGAATCATGCCACCAGATAGTTAAATTGAATGCTAGTGTGACATTTAACTCACTGATGTCTACACATGCCATGTCAGTGCACTGGAGTACATGCATTTGCATGTAGTCCCTCACATGTCACTGATGATGTTGTTGTGCATGTACACAGATCTGTTGTGTGATGGACTCTCAAATATGGAAACATGTCAATGTGTGAGATGGCTAAGCAACACACAGCAATGATGGACTGACTACTTAATGTGCCTACTTCACTGTGTAGATTGCTGAACTCATGTTGATCTTTATGCACACACTGTGCTCATTGTGTCGTTAATGTGTGCCCTGTCCGACTCACGCAAGAAGGTGTGGCAGGTACAGCAGCTACGTAGGAGACAACAGTGTTGCTGTTTCAGACATGTGCTGTGTCAAGTACTCTCAGGGCTGGTGACACAAGATGTCGGAATGTCCCATTTCACATTCACATAGTCTGAATCTGTCTCGGGTGTACTCAGTTTGTACATACTGATCACGTGTACAACTACTTGGGGTCAGGTTGTCTCTGCATGTGACTTGTGCTGTAAGCTGTTGTTTCAGGCCAGTCATTGTTGGCGCTGTCAGTCAAGACGTAAGATGTTGGACACATCTCATAGGTGAATTGAATTGACAAGTTTCCCCTTTTATCTTATGTAGGAGGCGACCAAATGTGCATCGTCCATTCACCTTGCTGGCAGACATGGAGGATGTGGACATCATCCGTAAGTTCCGTTTGAATCAGCAAAACCTCCAAGACCTAGGTGCTCAGTTGGAGCCCCATCTGAGGCCTCGCAGGACATATCCAACTGCTGTGTCACCAACATGTAAGGTGATGGTGGCCCTGCATTTCCTTGCAACTGGCTCGTTCCAGTACACGGTGGCCAGCGCAGGTGGGATGTCGCAGGCAATGTTCAGCATGGTGCTACGGGATGTCCTGTCCACTATGATGGTATACAAGGGCACCTACATCCATTTTCCACGAAGACAGGATTTGGCAGCTGTGAAGGGTGATTTTTATGCCCTTGCCCACATCCCTAATGTTGTTGGTGCCATTGACTGCACCCATGTTGGCCTGGTTCCGCCACAGGCACGTGAGCACATCTACAGGAATAGGAAGCATTTCCATTCCATTAATGTGCAGGTTGTATGCCAGGCAGATATGATCATCTCACATGTCTGTGCCAGATTCCCTGGCTCAGCCCAAGACTCCTACATCCTGCGTAACAGCATCATACCACAGATGATGGCAAATCTGCATTCTGACCGTGCGTGGCTTGTAGGTGAGTTAGCTGAGTCAAGTATTGTGCTGTATGTGTGACATGCTGTCCGCAGCTACAGTCATATTACAAAATTGTTCTGTGTATCTGACACCTAGGTGACTCTGCATATCCCAACCGGCCTTGGTTTCTGAGCCCACTGCGGAATCCCAGGACCCCGGGTGAAGTCAGCTACAATGAGGCCCATGGGAGGACACGTCGTATGGTGGAGCGTACTTTTGGGCTTCTGAAGTCTCGGTTTCGGTGCCTGGACCGGACCGGAGGTGCACTGATGTACTCTCCCAAAAAGGTGTGCCAGATAATTGTTGCATGCTGCATGCTCCACAACCTGGCCTTGCGCAATGAGATCCCCCTGCTCCTGGACAATGATGCGCCGCAGATGCCCCCCCCTGCAAGCCCACACATGTCCAGTGACGAGGATAGTGGAGAGGAGGAAGGTGTCGACCTGCACCAACAGATCATCAACCACTACTTCCCTTGAGTGTGAGTAACATTGTACAACAGTGCCATTGTCTGCTGTCTTTGATGGTGGTGATGAGGCAGAGAGGAGCTTTTTGACTGCTGCCTGTTGTTGGCTCTGTGCTGATGGCTGATGTTTGTGGCACAGTGTAGTCTTGACCAGCTACATGATGTCTATGTTGAGATTGTTTCTCCTTGTGATGTGTGCTGGTTTGTGTACCTTGATGACTTGTGTTGTGTACTGGCTGTGATGCCAACACCTGACGAGTAAATGTCGTTCTCTTGTGTCTCTCTAGGTCCCTTCAGACTCTCAATGCCTCGTCACGATCTGAGCTTCTGGTACATTGTGTTCTGAGTCAACATTGTACATATTGTGATAAACATGGAGCTGACACAAAGACAAGGGGTGTAAAGAGTGTTTATTTACATTGAGTGGTTGTGACAGACAAGTGATGTTTCAAGAAATGGTGCTAAGTGAATCAATGAGTTGTCAGTGATGGCAAACAAGACAATAGAGTAGCCTCCACATTGATGAGGTGACACAGTCCAACAGACACCTGCCATCAACATGGCAGTGTGGGTAAGGATAGTCAACAAAGTCAATGTCAAGGTGTACAGAGGTGCTATCATGGCTGTCTCTTTGACTTGCGTTTGACTGGTGCTTTGCCACTTGATCCTCCCGTGGTGATTCTCGGATGGCCCCTCTTGCGTTTTCCAGCGGGGGCTCCTGCTGCGGGGTCAGCGGTGTCTGAGGAGTCATCCTGTTGCTGCTCACCCCTCTCTGTGGCCACAGCTGGGCTGGTGGGGGTATCATCCTGCGGGCCACTGGAGGGGGGTTGAGCCGTGGTTTGGGCCACAGGTCTGTCCCTCAGAACCCCCACAAGCTGGCCCAAGAGGTCCACGATTTGGCCCATGCGCGTGTCTATGGACCTCAGCAGCAGGCGTAGCTCACGCGATTCTTCCAGAGCCTGGCCCGTGTGTCCCTGGGCTTGTTCATAGGCCCCAAGGACTCTGGCGATGTTGGCCAGGGCTTCGGTCCCAGTGTCCTCTCGATTTTGTCCCCCAGTTGCCCTCCCACCTGCCCTGCTGCCCCGGACCTGTGGCGTTGCCACTCGACGCACCAGCAGACTCTCCCTGCCCTCCTCTGATTGTGTGATGGGGTTGGTAACCACTGAGGCAGGGCGAGTGTTGCAGGCAGCGGTGGTGGTGGTGTTGGTGGTGGTGGTTGAGGCCGCACAGGTCGTTGCAGCAGGGGTCAGCGCGGTTGTTGTTGCTGAGGTGGTGGTGGTGGTGGGGACAGTGGGGGCCTGGGATGTGGTGCGCCCTGGCAGTCTGGACGGGCCAGGTCGGTGCTCCTCATCCGAGAAACTTAGGGAGTCTGCATCCGAGAGTCCATGTTCCGAGTGTGGAGACTGGCTCTGCAGGTTGGTGTTGTCTTCTGCAGCAGGCAGTTGTTGATCTCCTGTTGAACAGAGGTGAAATGGTCATTAAAGTGCACCCCACAAGCATGGTGTTAGATGTTTGGATGTTACATGTGTTAAACCACATAGTTTACATTGTTTTCACTTTGTATGGCTCCAAGGTACTGCACATCATTACTTGTCCATGGTGTGACATGTAAAGAGGTACCATGTTTCACGTACAGATTGTGTGATTACAAGAACATGTCGTCATCTACCGACTTGCAGCCCATCAACTTTATGTAATTTGTCTTTATGGTTTGCTCTGCAATGAAGACGTTACATCTGAGCAAGAACTAGCCATTGTAATCTTCTGCATACCTTTGTGATATCATGTACTTTACTTTCTTTCAACAACTGACCATGCATGTTTTGTGTTCATATGGTCCTTCATGCTCTGCCACCTTGGCACTTGCACATAGCATTCCGTGCTGGACATGATTGTGCCCTGAATTTCTTCACAATGTGACTTGCTGGCTTAACGTTACGTTTCTGTGACAGTTACATACGCTTGGCTGTCTGCACACAGGAAGTGACTATTGGATGTATGCCATGTTGGGTGCCATGTGAGGGGTGGTGTGGTCATATGGCTCCATGCTTTTTGAGAGGTTTGGCAGGGTGCATGCACTGTCTACCTACCTGTACTGTGACACAATTGAGGGGAATTGCTGCCACATGGTTGTGGGTGTGGGGAGTGCTCCATCCTGGTGAGGTCTGGGACAAGGGGGCCTGGTGGGAGCTGTAGTGCAGGCTTCCCAAACACAACCACCCCCTCCCTGTTAAGATGGCTACCTACCTGTTAGGTGAAGGTGGGCAATGCAATGGCTGACACATGCTTCTGGGTGGGGTGTGGGGTGTGGGGAGTGCTCCATCCTGGTGATCTTTGGGACAAGGGGGCCTGGTGGGAGTTGTAGTGCAGGCTTCCCAAACACAACCACCCCCTCCCTGTTAAGATGGCTACCTACCTGTTAGGTGTAGGTGGGCAATGCAATGGCTGACACATGCTTCTGGGTGGGGTGGGGGGGTGCTCCATCATGGTGAGCTTTGGGACAAGGGGGCCTGGTGGGAGTTGTAGTGCAGGCTTCCCAAACACAACCACCCCCTCCCTGTTAAGATGGCTACCTACCTGTTAGGTGAAGGTGGGCAATGCAATGTCTGCCACTTGCTTCTGGGAGGGGTGTGGGGAGTGCTCCATCCTGGTGATCTTTGGGACAAGGGGGCCTGGTGGGAGTTGTAGTGCAGGCTTCCCAAACACAACCACCCCCTCCCTGTTAAGATGGCTACCTACCTGTTAGGTGTAGGTGGGCAATGCAATGGCTGACACATGCTTCTGGGTGGGGTGTGGGGAGTGCTCCATCCTGGTGAGCTTTGGGACAAGGGGGCCTGGTGGGAGTTGTAGTGCAGGCTTCCCAAACACAACCACCCCTCCCTGTTAAGATGGCTACCTACCTGTTAGGTGAAGGTGGGCAATGCAATGGCTGACACATGCTTCTGGGTGGGGTGGGGGAGTGCTCCATCCTGCTGAGCTTTGGGACAAGGGGGCCTGGTGGGAGTTGTAGTGCAGGCTTCCCAAACACAACCACCCCCTCCCTGTTAAGATGGCTACCTACCTGTTAGGTGAAGGTGGGCAATGCAATGGCTGACACATGCTTCTGGGTGGGGTGTGGGGTGTGGGGAGTGCTCCATCCTGGTGATCTTTGGGACAAGGGGGCCTGGTGGGAGTTGTAGTGCAGGCTTCCCAAACACAACCACCCCCTCCCTTTTGAAATGGCTACCTACCTGTTAGTTTGATGAGGGGAATGCAATGTCTGCCACTTGCTTCTGGGTGGGGTGTGGGGAGTGCTCCATCCTGGTGATCTTTGGGACAAGGGGGCCTGGTGGTAGTTGTAGTGCAGGCTTCCCAAACACAACCATCACGCCTTCTCTGGAATTGCTCCAAGGATTTGGAACGCACTACCCCCAGAAACCAGACTCAACCCATCAACTGCCTCCTTCAAAAAAGAAGTTAAATCGCTTCTCATGACAAAATTCACTTGAACATTATTTCGGACTCGTAGAACAACCAGCTGTAACATAAGTCTTTATCGCGTAATACTATGTTTCTTGTGTACATTGTTTCTTTTGTTTAACTACCTTATTTGTAAAGCGCTCTGATACCCGCAAGGGTCATGTTCGCGCTATATAAAACCTACAAAATAAAATAAATAAAATAAAACCACCCCCTCCCTGTTGAGATGGCTACCTACCTGATAGTTTGATGAGGGGAATGCAATGTCTGCCACTTGCTTCTGGGTGGGGTGTGGGGAGTGCTCCGTCCTTGGGAGCTTTGGGACAAGGGGGCCTGGTGGGAGTTGTAGTGCAGGCTTCCCAAACACAGCCACCCCCTCCCTGTTGAGATGGCTACCTACCTGTTAGTTTGATGAGGGGAATGCAATGTCTGCCACTTGCTTCTGGGTGGGGTGTGGGGAGTGTTCCATCCTGGGGAGCTTTGGGACAAGGGGGCCTGGTGGGAGTTGTAGTGCAGGCTTCCCAAACACAACCACCCCCTCCCTGTTAAGATGGCTCCCTACCTGTTAGGTGAAGGTGGGCAATGCAATGGCTGACACATGCTTCTGGGTGGGGTGTGGGGAGTGCTCCATCCTGGTGAGCTTTGGGACAAGGGGGCCTGGTGGGAGTTGTAGTGCAGGCTTACCAAACACAACCACCCCCTCCCTGTTGAGATGGCTACCTACCTGTTAGGTGAAGGTGGGCAATGCAATGGCTGACACATGATTCTGGGTGGGGTGGGGGGAGTGCTCCATCCTGGTGTGCTTTGGGACAAGGTGGCCTGGTGGGAGTTGTAGTGCAGGCTTCCCAAACACAACCACCCCATCTCTGTTAAGATGGCTACCTACCTGTTAGGTGCAGGTGGGCAATGCAATGGCTGACACATGCTTCTGGGTGGGGTGGGGGGAGTGCTCCATCCTGGTGTGCTTTGGGACAAGGGGGCCTGCTGGGAGTTGTAGTGCAGGCTTCCCAAACACAACCACCCCCGCCCTGTTGAGATGGCTACCTACCTGTTAGTTTGATGAGGGGAATGCAATGTCTGCCACTTGCTTCTGGGTGGGATGGGGGAGTGCTCCATCCTGGGGAGCTTTGGGACAAGGGGGCCTGGTGGGAGTTGTAGTGCTGGCTGCCTGTACACCTGCCCCCATGGTAATATTGCTAGCTACGTTTGGGGTGAATCAGAGGGAGTGGATATTGGAACTGTGAGACATGTGTTGGGGAGAGTGTGGTGCACATGCATGCATTTTGATCTAGGAGGTGTAGCCTTGTAGTTGTGTAAGACAGTACATAGCAGTGTGATGGTAGACATTTGTTGGTACTTACCAGCCTCTACTCCCCCGGGTATTCCTGTGAGACTCTCTGGATGCAGTATGCCAAGCATCTTCTCCTCCCATGCCGTGAATGTTCGTAGTGGAATGGGAGGGCCACCGCCAGTTCTTTGAGCCAGCTCACGGTTCTTGTTGTTCTTCTCTTTCACCTTGCTCTTGAGGTCATGCCACCGCCTCATGATCTCCTTCTTGGTGCGCGGGATGGTCCCTACTGCATTGACCCTGCTGACTATCCTTGCCCACATTTGCGTTCTGGTGGCTAATGGTGTCTGATGGACCAGGTTTCCAAACAAATGTGGTTCTACTCGGATTACCTCATCTACCATCACTGACAACTCATTGTCAGTGAATTTGGGCATTTTCATCTGTGACATGGTGTGTGATGTGCAAATGGGTTAAAGGTGCAGGTGTGGAGGAGGTTGTGGTGATGTGTGTGTTGTTGTGATGGTGTGATGTGTGCAGATTTGCCTATCCTTTGTGCTGTGGGGTTGGACCCTTCAGTTGTGGAGTAGTGCAAAGGATTGTGGTCAGGGAAGGGGCTGGTTTTATACTCAGCTATGTGGGTGGGTCAAAATGGTGTATTCCTGTCAGGTGTGTTGTGTGGGTTGACCTGGGATTTGTATTTTTTTGTTGTCATGGGGATGTGTCATTGGGGTGTGTTAGGTGTTTTTTGAGGCTGAGCCAGGTTAATAGCCACACTTGGTAGCCTTGTTGTGTGTTTTGTTGTCGTCCTCCATTGCTGTTCCGGAGCGAGCACGGCGGTGGGTATACAACCGCTCTTCCGCCGGCTCTCCCATTCATCAATGCTTGCGATCGCGCCGGTTGGAATGCAACGGCCCTTCCGCCGGCTCTCCCATTCACCAATGGTTGTGATCGCGGCGGTCGGAAAAGAGCTGATCGTTCCGCTGTCACCGCAATAGTATCCTAATTCTACATGCGGTCACTCCGCTGGCCGTGCGGCGGTTTTGGGTGTTTCCGCTGCAGGACCAACCGCCGCGGACGGATTTTTACCTGCTCCGCACGCTCCCGGCGGTCTTTCGTGGATTCCGACCGCCGCGGTCAGATTTTTCTGGCGGTTCATCCTAATCTGACCGCCGGTTTTCCAGCGGTACATGCGGACGGTTAATTTCCGCTACCACGGCGGTCGGAGTGCTTTTCCGCCCGCCATCGTAATCGGGCCCTCAGTTAGTGCTTTTTATTTTTTAACAGATTTAGTGTATTAAATGTGTATTGGATTGCATTTGATGTAAAATAATGTGTGCATAATATTTATATATAATATTTAAATAGTTATTAATAGTGTATTTATAATAATATGTATTAATATATGTTTTAGTATTTTTAAAATAGGTTTTATTTGATATATTTTGTATGCAGTGTATGTTTTTAATTGAAATATATTTTTGATGTGAAGTTTTGTTAGTTTTATCTGTTTTGAAGGTGTCGATATTTTTTTAAAACGATATTATTGCTGTCTATATTATTGTGATCAATATTTTTGACAAGTTGTATATTTTTAGACTATCTTCGATATTTTAGATAACGATATTTTGATGTTCGATAATACTGATATTGATATTAATGTTTAATGATATTTAGGTGTCGATATTAGTGTATATTTTTAATTAAGTATAGTTTGTCGATATTAGTGTAATCGATATTTTTGTGTCGATAAAAATGTAGGTCGATATTGTGTCTGTCGATGTTATGTCAGTGATTCATGGTTGATATTGAGGCTTAGCTGGGGTGCTTTTTTTGATCAAAGGGCTCTCCGTTGCCTTTTTGAGTTCCATCTCCATGGATGTGGCTTTGGCTGTAAAGAAGGAGGAGAATTCTTCGCTGCTTATGTTCAATTTTATAGCTGTTGGTGCAGATTTGGCCGTTCTGTTGGATTGATCTTTTAGCAGTTCGAAGAGTTTCCTCTGTCTGTTTCTTGCATTATCCAGTTCTTTTCTAAAGAAGTCTTTTTTTGAATTAAGAATGCTTTTATTGTAGGCATTTCTGGCCTGTCTTAGTTGGATTAAATGGGGTGAGGAGGGGTGTTGTCTCCATTTCCGCTCTGTGAGTCTGAGTGATCGTCTTTCTTCGTTGAGGGATCCGTTAAACCAGGGGTTTTTCTCTTTGTCAGGGACCCTTTTGAGTTTTAAAGGGGCTATGTCCTCTATTATGCTCGTCATCGTATTGTTGTAGTATTCCGTGAGGTCACTGACGTCTACAAGGTTATTAGGAGGTTGCAGTTCTTTCTCACAGCGCGCTGCGAGATTTTCCATATTGAGCCCTCTGGTGTCACAAACCCATTTTCTGGGTTTTATTGATTGTGAGGAGGTTTTCGTTTTTATGTGGGGTATTTGGAATGTAATGATGTGATGATCAGACCAGTCGTAGGGGATGATCTCGATTTTATCGACAGTTTTTCTTTAGAAATGATCCAGTCTAAGGTAGAGCCTTTAGAATGGGTTGGTAGATGGCATTCTTGAACCAGCGATTGATCTTCAAGGAAGGCTTTGAGCAGATTGATCTGATTATCAGTGTGATCCTCCCAGTGACGATTGAAGTCTCTTAGGAAAATATCATTGGAATGGGGAGTAGAGTTTGCTGTGATGATTTCTATCAGCTGGTCTATGAACATGCTGTTTTTGCCTGGCGGGTGGTAAAATGCATGAAGTTTACAAATTTGATTGTCTAAGGATCTTAAGGACAAACCGAAGTATTCACATGACTCTAGGGGGCCTGATTTTACTTTCGTAATGGCAATGTCAGATCTATGTATACAGGCAATGCCTCCGCCCTTTTTGTTGAGCCTGCCTAGCCTCACAATGTTGTAGTTCGGGGGGACTAAAATATCAAGGCACGGAGAGGATGAATTGGATAGCCATGATTCTGTTAGGATAGTTACGTCGATTTCTTGGAATTTCTATGGAATTTCTATGGAATAAGCATAGATTTGGCTTTGGGTTAGCTCCATCCAGAGGAGTATTACTCTCTCACCTTATGCTGTCCACTGGTGATGTATCATTCCGTCTTCCTGGAAATGTTCCCATTAGAATGCACAAGGGATTGTTCTAAATCTAAAAAAAAAATCAACTTTGCTGTTTTGTCACATTTGGCTCTTTTTCATCTATATGCATTCTATACAAAAAGCAATATTCTTTGCTACTTTTTTACAGCATTGGCAGAGCCTGGAGGATAAGCTTTCATTTTATAAACTATATTTGTGCATACAATGCATGTAAACAGCATGTATATATGCCAGTGTTTACATTTGTTGCTACATTCAAGCCAGACCTATTGGTTTTGCCAGTGCTTTGTTTTTGTTTTTTGCAGAAAGGAGAACCGAGGTAAAAAG
This sequence comes from Calotriton arnoldi, assembly GCA_963921515.1. NCBI lineage: Eukaryota > Metazoa > Chordata > Amphibia > Caudata > Salamandridae > Calotriton > Calotriton arnoldi. The sequence continues at coordinate 41,678 of CAWUFW010018739.1, read as the reverse complement.
TTATTTGTCCAGGATCATACAGTTTGATGAAGGGGAAGCTGGGAGTTGGATCTGTGTCTCCTCCACACGGTCTAACTTTGCTACGAGACAATATCTCTTCCCAACTACCCCTTTCATTGATTCACTTAAGCCCAGCCTTCAGTATTCAATGCTGCTCAGAGAGAGCATTTGCAGATGAATAGAATAGCTACAATTGGTGAAACAACTATTTTATTTGGAGGTACGTCTCCGATAGTAATCAAGAATGAGAATGTTTATATAATTGTTCAAATAGTTAAGCAGTAAGTGTTGTCTAACACAAGTTCTTTCTGTTGTTTACCTGGTTATTGGGTGCTTCCTCACTGGTCGAGCAATATATATTGGATATCACACAGAAATATCTACGAGAATTAGTTTGACACTCTCTTCATCACAGAAATATGGTTTATCCTTATACATCCTAGATGTTCTTCTACCCACACTCCACAGTATCCATCATGTGGCCTGAGCACATGAGAAGGACTCACTGTCCTTCATAAGTCCTCCTGGCCCTCCACTATAGGCAGTCAAGTGACTCTTGGGTCCATGGAGCTACTGATATGTTACTTCTCACTCTCTGCAACCCAAACAACCACCATCCATCTCCACTACAGGGCTCTCGGGCAGAGCAAGGATTTAATTGAAAGAGAAACCAAACTTTCAGATCTTTCTACAACTTCTCCGTCTACTTCTTAATGCATGAACTAATCTGACGACCTGACAATACGACGCCCTACGCAAACACACTTCTAAACTACTGTTTTTTTTAAAAACTATGTTAAAATTCACCCTTGAACAAAAATATGCAAGTGCAAGCCAAAACCTTCAAGACCCTGGTACTCTGAAGATCTTGCAAACAATAAACTTTTCATCCGCAGACAAGAAAGAAAATGGAACAAAAAGAAAACCAATGAGGGCTTCATGATACTGAAGTCTCTCACAATAGCAAGAACAAATCACCTTACCAACTCAATCAATAGAGTTGGTATAGCGACCAACAGAAGCAGAATGTTTTCAAGAAAATCAAGCAATGGATCAACCCCTGACCTGACGTATCTGCCAAACACAAAACAGACAAGCGCAATGCCATCATGCTCTTCTTCAACAACACCAATCTGCCTTCTCCTCTTATGTGCACAACTTCTTGTAGAATGCTACCATGGTCATCCTTCAAAGCCTTGTCTCTCACAGATCTCGCCGACATACTCAATTCCCTCAAAGCCACTTTCCATGAAGATGTCTTACCCTCAGCCTTCATCAAAGCTCTCTCACCCCTTTTTAGGTCGAGCCTAGAGTAGCGCGCAAGCGCTGCTTCTGGCGAAGACTTTATGTAGTGGGCATTTGAAAGCTGACCACACGCTCGTGCACAATGGCCTTTTCCGTGCGGTTACCCGCACGTTTCAGGCACCATGCACGAGCGTGTGGTCAGCTCAGCAGGCTGCCGCGCTCGCCCCCGCTCCTCTCTGATCCGGCACGGGTCAGTGCCTCGCTGTGCTGCGTGTACAACGGCTGCTTGTTTTTCAGGTTCTTGTACTTTGGCGGGGTGTGCACAGGAAACCAAATATTTACAGCGAAGTAATGCTCCAAAGCGAAAGCTGGAGGCCGCATCGGAAGTTTTACGCTGCTAGCATCGCGTTCCCCGCGCTGTCTCCGCCCGCTGCCCCCCCACCCCACCTCGCTTCCTGGTTTACCCTGCCAGAGCATTCAAGCCATAGCAACGCTGCTAGCATCACGTTCCCCGCGCTGTCTCCGCCCGCTAACCCCCCCACCCCCACCTTGCTTCCTGGTTTACCCTGCCAGCGCATTCAAGCCATGGCACGCACCATGCGGCCCCTCATGTCCCTGGTTAGCCCTTCTCTTCCTCATTCCTCACCTTTTAGTCGTTTTGTTGTCTGTGCACGAGTAAGAGGCGCCCGAAGTTTCACTCCGGCTTAGCAACGACTCCCGTGACACCGAGAGGCTGAGGTGAAGCGATTGTGACGGAGAGCTGGGGCATTTCACAACCTCCGGCTCCTCTGCAGTCTCGCACAGCACCAGCGGGCATGTTTCCTTGCGCCTGTCACTGGCTTCACCTTGTTCACTGTGTCTTAGCACAACAACAGTACGAGTGCAAGAAACAGTAGGCACCAGTTCGCAGCACATGCGCCTGTTTTTTGGGGGCCATGGAGTAAGAAATTAGACATATGCGTTTAGGCTGAAACCGTTTTCAGGCTTTGACAAAAGATGAATAGCAGCCCAACCCCCCGAGGATCCCTCATTAACAGATTTATGGACCGCCATTTAGACATTCATTAAAATGGCCTCTCGGGCGCAGAGCTGCCGGTGGCTCTGGAGAGGGGCCGTAAACAAAGTTAAGAGTTTCCAGTTGTCCCCGTTTCATCTCTGTTTGTGTCTTTTCGACCAGGATGTTTATGTTTCTCAGCCGTACGGTCAAATACCTTTCTCCTCACACCCAAGGTCATTTTAATACGAATTCCAAGGGGCATGCCAATAGGATAAAATTGCCCCTAATCTTTCAGCAGCTCGTCATCTGATCCGCGAGCCCACTGGGGTTTATTACTATGTGTCTGCAGCAGAACAGATGGGTCTGGGGTAGTGGAAAGGGGAGTCTTTTTTCGGCATTCTTCTGAGAGCATTTCTTCATTTCGGACAATATTCGCTTAGCCCTCTTTTGTAAATAAAGTTTAAAATAAATATGTTGCGGTGGAAACTGGCAGAAGTTTTTATTCACCAGCATTTTTGATGTACCTTTAGGTTACTTTCCTACTATGTGACCTCACAAGTAACGCTGAGTCTTCGGAGACTATTTTTTACTAAAGTATCAATTACTGCTCCGTGACATGCTCAAGGTATCGATGGTACTGAAATAAACCCGCCAACACGTTCCATTATGTGCTGCCCGTTTGCCGAGCTCTACTCCTTTCCTTTCACACTCAAGGGACATGCCTTATTACAGTATAAATATCCTATTGAATGAGATGTGAACGTACTATTTTGGTGTCAAAGAGTAGTGGCCCACAGGTTTTCTGATTTACTTGCAAGGGTCTTAGGTCGGTGACATACTCATTGCTGAGCATTTATAGATGTTCTAACTGTGGTATGCCCTCTAACTGGACTGTCAGTGCTGTGTTGGACTTGAGAGTAATGTTCTGATATGTTCTTTGTTTCCGAAAATATTTCTTTATTGTCACCCTCAGGGGTGACAGTGCTGCATTCTGCAAATGCTTGTTGATTAATAATTCTTTGTCAATATATCACACTTGTGATTTCATGAAATAAAGGTTGATAACACAAAGAGAATAACAGAGATGCATTACAAAACAAGCATTGGCATAGCCAATAGGTCTCGCTTTTGGGACATTATAAGTGTTTAGCCATGCAACGGTTGATGTTGTTGCACCAAGGATATTGTGCTGCATAACTAAATACTTATAAGGTCCCAAAAGCGAGACCTATTGGCTATGCCAATGCTTGTTACCATTGTCAATGCCTCCCTCACTTGAGGCATCTTTCCAGAAGCTTTCAAGAGAAGTCAGATTCTCCCTCTTAAAGAAACCTTCATTAGACCCTGATGACTTTGCCAACCTGTGGCCCCTCACTAACCTACCGTTCATTGTCAAGTTCATCGAAAACACAGTCTATGCTCAAATCCAAAATCATATTAATGCTATCACCTGCATGACTATCAATCTGGCTTTAGATTGTGCTGCAGTACCATGACTGCTACCATACATATCCTAGACAGCATCCTTCTGGCTTTGGATTAAGATGGCCCTTGCCTCCTGATATTGCAGACTTCAACACAGTCAACTATCCAACCCTTGCCCACAACATGGGGTCTCGAATGGAATGGAATGGAATTGACTGGTGATTCCCTTCATTGTTTCTCCTTCTATCTTTCCAATTGACACTTGTTTGTTAATTTCTGCACTTAGAGGTCCCAAAAGATCCCTATCACCTGAAGAGTCCCCCAGGGTTTCTATATTATTTGCTTCATCCTCTACAACCTCTGTCATCTTCAAGCTCTACATTGAGACAATGATGGCTCTACTCTCCTATAACAGCACCAAGATTCAACAATATGCAAACAATACACAGATCCTCCAGCATTCGCGATTTTGCAATTTGCAAAATAAGCACGAAATCAGTTGAGGAGCTGATTGACCGCAATATTTATCTTTTTGGCCGCAAAAAAAAGGTCTCCGTCAGACAGGGAAAAAATTGTGCCATCTTATTGGCTGTACACACATGTCACTACGTGACACCGTACAGCTGTAATAGCTGCCTGCTTCCTCCAGTCGCATTAGGAATTACAGAAGCAAATGTACAATCGTGTCAATGGGCCCTGCCCATTGACACGATTGTACACGTTCAGAGCTTGCGTTTTCAGCCGTGTGTGCCTCACAGAACAAAGGGGGAAAAAATGCTGTGAAAGATAGACGAGAAAACTAAAGTAGCGCTTCACTGGCAATCTGTAAAGTGGCGTTAATGTGTTTGGGTGTGAATAAAACCAATCTGACCACTTGGCAGCCATTTTGTCTTGTTTGATAATTTTTTTTTTCTTTCTTTGGTTTCTCCGTCCCAAGGCTGCACTTTGGAAGGGAAAAATGTCTGAAAAAGACGATATTTTCATCAGTGTTTTTTTCTTTTTCTTTTTTGGATCAGTTTCACAGAGGAACGAATGAAGGAAAGGCGAGAAAAAGAGGGTAAGAGCCATTTCTAGAAGTCACGGTTTTCAGCAGGTGAGGAGGATCGAGATAGAGACAGAATGAAGGGGAAAGAGAGAGAGTAGAGAGAGAGGAGAGACCAGAAGAGGGGAGAGAACAGGCAAAAATAAGGGTGCAGCGAGGCACATTTTTAGGTCATGTCTAGGCAGTGGGCAGCGCTGTCTGCAAGACCTGTTGTATTTAGTGAAGGACTTTGCTCCCGCCTGCTGCTTGCCATTGGTTCAGTCCAGTGTCACTCTTCTTTGGTGCCTCATAACTGGTTTATATTTATCATAATGGAGCGTGATCCAATTTAGGGCCTAGGGGGCTGGGATTCGTAGATTGTGTATGTATAAATATACCCCCTATACCATGAATATTGATATGTACAGAGAAGAAACGTATCACCTTCTTTTCTCCAATAGTCAACTTATGGCGACAATAGCGTTTTGTTAATTTTAGATGGTGTACACTGACGTTACCATGTGTTGATCGTTAATACAACATTATTACCCCCGAATCAAGGGAAAAGAGTGTGTGTATAGTTGAATATCATTCTTCTTCATTGATATACAAAGAATCTCTTGGGCACAATTTGTAAAGCAAGCTTATAGACACAACAACATTAATATCAAGGATATACACATGCAAAATCTCTGTCAAATCAAAAAATAATAATTGATAACAGTATACTGTAATGTAACATTAAACATTTTCTGTGTTAAATCAAATCAAAAAACAAGAATTGACGACAGTGTCCTATAGTGTAACAATGAAAAAGTTACATGTAATTAGCTCTGGGTACATGATTTAACCCTCAATAGTGTGGTCTGTATGGTACTACATGGCCCTTTCTTTCGTGGTCGGCGATCATTAGCTAATTCTCGGAAATGTCACTGCTCACTTCACCGTTTTGGTGAGATAATTAATTTCTTTTTAGTTATAGATAACTCCTGGCCACATGAGTGTGTAGCCCGACGCATTTCGAGCTTCTTATGGGGCCTGTATCTTTATCAATGAAGGTCTTCTTCAGGGCTTGTAGTGGTTTTGGGACACTGTATACAGGAATGAAGGAAAAAATTAAAAAGAAATCTATGGCATTCTCTTGTGTGATAAAAAAGTAAATTTGTGTATTTGTAGGGGGAAGTGGAAAACTTGAACGTACCGTTAAAGTGGGGTGATCCTACATCTTCATGTGGGTAATTAGTCCGATCCCATCACGGGACCTTCACATTCAATTAATGAAAAGATTTGTGTGCTGCAACACTAGTTAAAAAGACATAGGGCCACATGCATCAAGGAAAAAACCGGTCGCAAACAGGCAGATTCTCAGAATCTGCCCCTTTGCGACCGGTATTTTTGCATTTGGGATGCATCATCCCAAAAGCAAAAATCGCAAATTGCGATTGCATTTAAGGAATCGCAAATTGCGATGCCTTGTATGCAATGCAAGATGCCATTTAAAATAGCGATTTCGCTATTAGGGTCCGCTAATTAACGGAAAATTATACCTGATGGTAATTAGCGAAAACTTTGAAAAATGCACTTAAGTGCATTTTTCAAAGTGCCAGGTTACACACACACATGCCCTTGGGGCATGTGTGTGCGCAACATGTGTTCACATATCAATTTCAGGGGTGCAACAGGGTGTCCTTTTGGCACCCTTGCACCCTTGAAATTGCATGCGCAATTTGCGAGTACCTAATGGGTACTCGCAAATTGCGCATGCAATTTCTATTGATTCCTATGGGCCTCTAGGCCCATAGGAATGAATGGGCAGCAATTCCTTAATTGCGACTCGCAATTTGCGAGTCGCAATTAAGGAATGTTTAGGAATCGCTATTTTTTTAGGGATTCCTACATGCATAGGCATTTGCGATTCCTTATTAGCGAATCCTTATTTTTCGGTAATTAGGAATCGCAAATAACATTTTTGATGCATGTGCCTGATGGAGATTATGGTTACTTCACATTGAAAAAACATTTGCTTCGTTTTTTTAGTGCCTTGTGTATTTATGGAGAGAGGACTTACCTGAAAGTCTCAGTATGTTTCTTTAAATCTAGTGATTAATCCCAAATTCTACCATTAGGGTACTAGTCCTCCAAACGGAACAAAAGAGGGATGAAGAAATGTTTTTTGAAATCGCAAAGAGGTTTGCTTAACGTACGTGCTACTGGGCATGCATCTGTTGCCTGTGGGTGTGTCTTGCGGCCGTTAAAAAGTTGGTCTGTAACTGTGGACTCAAAGTGTGTTTACATTTAGATTGTGATCTCCTTGATGCCACTCATGATGGTGGTGAATGGCCATGCAAAGTGATATTTTAATGCCAGGGGTGAGTGGTGTCTGGGGAGGTGAGGTGATTCGAGTTTTAGAAAAGGAATCCACGGGTCATCTGCGTCGCCAGGTGATCTGTGATGTGGCATGCAAGGGGAGCACGGTCCCGCATGCAACGGTCCCTTTCTTTGTAAAAGCATATTATTACCCAAGTAGAAACTAGGTACCCAATGGGTACTTCAATACGTGCATGAATGTGACCAAATCAGGAGGCCGTGGTCCTAAATGTCATAAATCGCTTACCTTGTGTAAGTCTGTCCTGAGAGAAGAACAATCTGTGTGTTCATCTGTGGTCAGATCGAAGGCGGATGAGAGAAATGCAGAAGCGTCATGTTAATCGTATCCGGCTCCCTACTGTTTACCTGATTTGTTGTGAAGCAACGTGCTTGGGTGTCATTTGCGTAAAGTCTCTCAGTCTGCAAATGAGACTGGGAAATGTGGTCTGAATCTATGTTGTGAGCTACTTGATATAAAACTTGCACCTTATGTGTACATGGGACTCCTGCCTGAGTGATCACTAATTGATCTTTGCAGTCTTGATTTACTCACTGGGGCTCGTTGTTGCTGTAATGTTAACGTGATCAAAGTTGAGCATGTTTCTCGGTATATTGGTAGGCGGAGCCCCATGACTCCGATGCATATTGTACGCGAGTAGAAGGTGAAGGTGCATTTGCTCATGCCGTGTCCCGCTGGGAATCGTAGTTTGTGACACAAATAGATGGTACAGAAATGATCAATGGATCCTTCTACAATGATGTCAGACCCTCAGAGTAAACCTGGGTAAAATAATGTATGACAAGGTACACATAATGGTTAACATTTTGGAGAATATAAAGAATTTGTGTTGACTGCTCAACAGGGTGACTTATAATTTTATATATCTGTAACGTGCTGACTGAGGACATGCAATATTTTATACACGTATCCTGCTCCTCTGCTAGATTGATGAGCATGATAGGAGATAACATACATCATCAGACACATCATGTTGCAGGATAAACATACATTTTAAGAAGCAATGGTTTTGTGGCTTGCTGTGTTTCTACCGCTATGGGGGAACACATTCTTAAGAAATACTAAAATATCGTGTGTTAGAACATGTCTAGTGAGGGTGAACCCGGGTTTCTCACCTTAGGTGGAGTTTGGTGCAACTGTTGATCCTATTCATAATCAGGAATACTACTTACTATCTGCAGGAATTTATGGGAGACAATGTCCTATCGCGGTTACTTCATTTACCCCTGTACGGTGACTATTGAGAATACTACTTATTATCTACAGGGATTTATGGGAGACAATGTCCTATCTCAGTTACTTCCTTTAACCCATGTACGGTAGTGCGAAGGATCATTTTGGCCTCTAGCCTAAGTAGTGTAGGTTCTGTGTTAGGACCTTTTACATGGTTTAAGACCGTCCATTTAATCTCAGAGGCTCCATCATTCATTAGTGTGCAATGTTGTACCATTGGTGCAGTCTGTACTTTGCATCTTATATGGGATTTGTGTTATGTGATTCTTTTTTTTCTTATCTCTTGAGTTGTTTTTCCCACACAAGCCAAATCACATGGGCATTCCACGCAGTAGACCACATTGGTCATGTTACAATAAGTTAATTCAGAATGCTTGATTTTTACTCCTTGATAGGAGAATTCTTCCCCTTCTTTTGTGCTCTTGCAGGATGTGCAGTCCCTACATTTGTGGTGCCCTTTTATGGGAGGTAAATCCAGCATTGTTCTCAAAGATGCAGTCTCAGTTTTGCATGTGGTATTGGCTCTAACCAAATTATCCCAGAAATCTTTGTTCCTTTTGAGGACAAATAGGAGCACATCTGTGAACTGTTCCAGACCGTACCCAAGTGGTTCTTTGTATATCATTGAAGAAGAATGATATCCAACTATACACACTCTTGTCTTCTCTTGATTCGGGGGTAATAATGTTGTATTAAGATTAGACACATGGTAATGTCAGTGTACACCATCTAAAATTAACAAAACACTATTGTCGCCATTAGTTGACTGTTGGAGAAACGAAGGTGATATGTTTCTTCTCTGTACATTTGCAATATTCATGGTATAGGGGATATATTTATACATACTCATAACTGGTTTAGGCAGCAACACCTCACTTCTGTTTTTCCCAGAGGCGCACCGGCCAAGTACAGTTTACTTATGCTTTGACTGCTTATCTGTTGTTTGAGGGAACTCTTTTTTAATTGCTTAATGCTTGTGTCAGTGCGTGTTCATCTTCGGTGCTGTATGTGCCATCCTCTCACCACCACTCGCCCGTCACTGCTTGTTTGTTCTTGTTTGTATTTGCAGTCGCACTGCAGCAACGACTAGCTTCTTCTCATTACAAATAGACATCCTACAAGTTTAAACTTTAAATTTTGTTCATATTTACAGTTGTACTGCAATCTCGCGCAGTTTATTGCTTGTTCTATTTTGTTTCTGCCTGTGTTTTTGACTCCTGGTCCCGTTCACCCGTATGCGTTCACCCATTGGATCGGCATTTGAAATTTTGTTTCCATTTGCCATTGTTTAATCTTATTTCTTCCAATCTGCATTGTTAATTTTATTTCTTCCCATCTGCATGTTTTTTGTAGGTACGGGAGAGCCAACGCTGATACTCGAACCTGGTTCGCCAGTCCCAAAGTCGGTAGCTCTGTAAGTTATGCCACACCCTCTCAGACGCTAACATGTTTGTTGTACAATCGGTTACAATGATTTCGTAGGCTAGACCTCTATGATGGCGCACTGGTGAACGGGACAACGAAGGGACCTGAATTAGGTACCAAGTCAAACTGCACAGCCACGACCATTGTAGAATGAATCCAATCAATCAAAGCTACATAATTCTTCATTATTTTCCTCTTCGATTCTTCAAAAACTTTTACTTATCTTGCTCAAAAATATTTTTCAATTCATTTTATTCATCCAAATGCCATAAACAGATGTAATCAAAACGCAGCAGACGTGAAATAAATCCACATGCCACGATTTTATTAAAATATGTCCCAATGCATTTCGGAAAACTTCCCTTCGTCAGGGGACTCTGAGAAAACAGAAATGAACACCAGCATCAACAAAAATAACGTATATCACTATTATATACAAATAATGTTTAGACAATGATTATGTTACTTATTTGAGCCTGTAAACGGTACCAGCCTGTTGCAAGGGAGGATTGTTGCAAAATATATATGTATATCCATTTAAATTCATATGTATGCACTCACACTAACATGAGGCCCAGAGCTCCAAAGGGCTTCCTATCTGACCTTGCCTGGACAAGCTTCCAGCAGCTATTCTGAATCAGCCTTAGAGTTCACTTTCCTAGTCCTGACGTCATCATAAGTTTCCTTATCTGGTTGTGCAAGTTGCTTACACAGTGCCGAGCCAGCCTTTCTGGTCTGCCTATATCCAGCTGTTTATAATTGGCATGGTGCAGATCTTGCACACCCCTGTTAGCCATATTTGGCTTGATGCCTTATTCTAGTTCTGCTGACATGGCATTTCTTAAATGTATATAGCACCCAGAAACCAGTCACTCTGGGAAGAAGCGGTCTGAGAGCCCCAAAGGCAGGAGACCTGACTTCTTCCTTGCTAATTAGCAATGATGCATGATTTTGGTACCAATAAATAAATTTCACTCTGTTTCTGAGCAAACCTGCTATCTCTGGTGAGTTTCATTCATTTGCTCCTGGGAGGGTGCCAGTATTTCCCCATCACCGCCAACCCACAGTTAGTAATAACCCACTATGCTTCTCTCGATTTAACACTCAAAAACTAACACTGTTGAATCCCACCCGAGCCATAACGGACCAGCGCTTATAAAATGGTAACAACCTCCTGTGCCTCAATAACACCCACCTCCTGCGTGCTCAAAGTACTGCCACTGCATCCCCATCAGCATATGTATCAACCACCAACTTACCTTGGCATATGCTAAGTTGTTTCTATTACAGAGGACCCGACTTAACACGGTATCCCACTTGTGAACAAGGACCAAGGTACATTCATCGTGATAAAATTCTGTGGGGCGCCTCGGCACGACCTTTGGGCTTATAACAAGCTTGCTCAATTTATAGTTACTCCTCCTCCTTTCCCTCAGGTGCTCAACAGCAACGTATCCTGCTGAGCAACTACATTAGACAACTGACTTTTTTTGAAAAATAACGCTAATCCCCATATACGAGCTGATTACTAACAACTACATTTCCCACAATACCTCTTTCCTCCCATGTTAATCATAGATCAACTTCCCAAACAAAGGAAAAAACAGTTCAATGTTAAAACTACCCGCAGTCAATCTTTCACATAATATTGGAAAAGAGCATACTAGTACATAATTGATCTCATATGGTATAGACAATTATTATTCATGAGTGTATCATATAGGATTTAAACATGAATGCAGGCAATTGAAGTACCAACGTTACAATCGATGTTACAGGCATTAAAGTACCAATTCATTTAAAATGTTGTTGGTGGATACATGTAAAAAAACTCGACTCCTAGGGTAATCATGACAGTCTTTATGATCAGTATATTAATTTCCTTTCCGTTCTTGAATTTATTTCTTGTTCATCAACGCTGTATCATTGGGTGCTCTCTCATATTTTGGCAGAACATCATTTAATGTAGAAAAACGGGGGATGAGATGCACTCCGGTGTACTCAATATTAATCATTTTGAACTTCATTAACAAGCTGAATGCGTGCAAGTTTGCTTCGCGCACCGCCGAAATGCGCTGCAATCAAACTGAACAACGAAGGGACCTGAATTAGGTACCAAGTCAAACTGCACAGCCACGACCATTGTAGAATGAATCCAATCAATCAAAGCTACATAATTCTTCATCATTTTCCTCTTCGATTCTTCAAAAACTTTTACTTATCTTGCTCAAAAATATTTTTCAATTCATTTTATTCATCCAAATGCCATAAACAGATGTAATCAAAACGCAGGAGACGTGAAATCAATCCACATGCCACGAACGGGCCACGCGCGGAGCCAGCACTGTTGCTGTAGAAGTCTGCCTCCTATGCCCATGCCGGTCCCACTGCACAGAGCCCGTCTCCCTCTCCTCTATGCTCTCAGCTTCTAACAGCCCCAGGCTCAGAGGAGGCACTCTCTTGCCAAGCAGTCATAAGTTTCCTGGCTTGCCCCTTCCCGGGACAGCTCCATAAGCCTCAGCCATGAAGATCAAGGAAGCAAAGAGCACTGCACAGGGCTGGTGGGCAAGAGACCGCTTGAGAGGTGAAAAAAGATGTGCAGCTGCAGCAGGGGAGGGTGAGGGGCATAGTTTTTTAAATTAAAGTTTGTTGCTGTTTCATTTTTATCCATTCTGTTGCTGTTTTTTAGGTCGAGCATCAGCGCGCATGCGCTGTCTGCAAGACCTGCAGTAATCTATCTACAGAGGGAAATTCTGCCTGCAGCTTATCATTGGTTCACGTCTGTCAATCTTCTTTTGTGCGTCCTTATTGGTTGGCACTCCAGTACATCCTTTCCATTTTGTACTCGGGAGCACCGGCCAATTACAGTTCCCTTACGCAGTAAACGTTGATTTGTTCCTTTGAGGGCTACTTCAGTAAAGGAAAAGTGTTAAAAAAAAGCCTGCAAATATAGCGCTGCAGGCTGTCTGTCGCTTCCTCGCTCTCCGCTCTTCTTCGTTCTCCACTGTTCCACACTCTCCAGCTCTGCTTGGACTCTACCTTGCCCACCCCACCTCCACTTTTTATTTTTATTGAATTACTTTAAAAAAAATTGAGAAAAAAAATCCCTTTGTTGTTGTGTGTCGGGCTGCGCAGCTGAAAATGCGGTCACACGTATTTACTTTATCCGACTCCCTGCTACCAATTCAATCGGCACTACTGTAGACGCTGTCCTGCTGCTTCTTTAATTCCAGCCAATCGGATTTGCGCAGCACAAAACGTGGTCAGCATTCTAGTGCACCTCACTTCCTGGTGTTTAAGACGAGGACCGGCTGTCTGTCGCTTCCTTGCTCTCCGCTCTTCTTCGTTGTCCACTGTTCCGCACTCTTCAGCTCTGCTTGGACTCTGCCTTGTCCACCCCACCTCCACTTTTTATTTTCATTGAATTACTTTAAAAAAAAAAAAATTCCCTTTGTTGTGTGTCGGGCTGCGCAGCTCAAAACGCGGTCATACGTATTTACCTTATCCGACTCCTTGCTACCGATTTAATTAGAACATCGGAACTACTGTAGACGCTGTCCTGCTGCTCATTTAATTTCAGCCAATCACGCAGCACAAAACGCGGTCAGTATTCTAGTGCACCTCACTTCCTGGTGTTTAAGACGAGGACCTGCTGCTTATTTAATTTCAGGCAATCTGATTTGGCGACCTGCTGCTTGTTTTACTAACGGCGGCCGGCATAATGTTTACAAAATGCGTGGCTCACCACAATGGCCTCTGGGGTGCCTCTCCTCACTTCAGCCCTCTCCCCTTGCCCCCCTTGCCCTCTCTTTCACCTCCAGTACATGGGTAAAACAAAGAAGAGAGCAACAGCGCTGCGAAATCGGACACTGCCAGCCTGCGAGGCCACTGACAAGTAAGGCTGTTTTTTATTAATAATGTTTTTATTTCGTTTGCACACTGGTAATGCACAATGGCGGCTTGGGTGCCTCTCCTCGTTTGGTGCATTGTTCTGTGCCTTACAGACGTGCATATACTTGTGCATTCATTGCTAAGCGGCATATCCGATAAATGGTATTTATGTATGGACGACATATTTTTAAAAGGGACATTTTTACATTACACGTGTTTAAGGTGTTTCATGTACAACATGTTTTCCTTTTGAAAAGTAGAAGCACCTATTGCCGATCGGAGATCTAGTAGTTATGCATTATTTCTGGGAAGTTATTGTTCTTCTAGTGATAACCGGACGTAGGTTTGGTGCAGGAGGTGCATTAGCACCAGGTCAAATTCCTGTAAGGGTTCCTCTGATCCCCATTGTAGCTGTTTTCTTTTTTATTACCCTTCTGTTTGGTCAATGAACTCAGTTACATTGCTTGCATGAGGATTAATGTCCCCTTGCTGTGCCACTGAATGTAATATCACGTTTATAAAACTCACACACCGGCAGCAGTGGGAGGCGGGAAACAGCGTCATGGCAAGGGATGCTTCTGTGGCAACCATCTTCTGTTACTGAAAAGTAAAACAGACATCTAAAGGCTAGTGCCCAACAACTTGCAATGTGAATGCAGCAGAGGCGGGGGATTGTACAACACTTAAAGCCTGGCACATCACGGCACAGAGTAGCCTTTCAGCCTATAAAATATTGTTCAAGCTACTCAGTCTGGTGTGTTGCATCAGCATGCCACCCTGCAGTACTCATAACAATATTAACTCATGCGTGCAGCAGTGAACAACTACGGGAATGTGCTTGCACAATATTTTCAACAGCACCCATCTGTTCTGTGTTACATCCCTTGCAGCGCCATCATTTTCAGGACAGAAAGTTACAGATACATGCGCTACATTTACACATGATTTACAAACACATTTTGTAAATACTCTTTAGAAGGTTCTTATGGTTCAAATGAACACGTGGTTGAAACGTGCTGCACATTCTTAACAATTAGGAGGGCAGAGCTGTCCCAGGAAAGCTTATACATTTAATCCATATATTCCCTTCAGAGGTGTGGTGCAAGAAGCCCCCAACATTCAAGGAGCCCACATGCCTTTGAAGGCCTATCAATATCTGTGAGATATGTGATGCTGCGGGGCACCTTCTCATATTCTGCAGAGGAGACCCATGATTTTGTATAGTGCCACTGGTCCCATTATTGTGAAAACGAGAGAGCAATGTTCTCCTCTTAAATACATATTTGTTTGTGTGAACACACCTTCAGATCTGCTTATATTTTAAATGTATTCTGTTTTGTTCTGCAGTCTGTTCTGGCTTTGGCGTATTAACATTCCGATTCTCTTTAATGATTGAGGACAGTCTGACCCTCTTTTGTGTTGTCTTTTTTTTTCTTTATGTGCTGTCTCAATGGCCTTGTTCGTAAGAAACCGGTCCCAGGATGCTTGTTTCCGGTCCAGGGAAGACATGGCTTGGCAGTTCGGACTGGACTGTTCCCATGAGGCACAGGGTCAGACTGATTTGCATATGGCCATGTCTGAACTGGGGTGGCGGAGTGAGCTAAAGAATGATGATGGATTAAACCCAGATCAGTTGACTGGGGGTGAGTGCTTGCAATGTTCAACACTCCGTCCATCATCCCCTTTGGTTTTGCTATGTTCGCCCTAAGTTGGCAGGGTATGCCCAGACGTGGGTCCCTTGCTCACTTTGCCACTGGATTCAAGATAGCCTGGTTGATGACGGCTGTAAGCCAGAAACCGGTCCCAGGATGCTTGTTTCCGGTCCAGGGAAGACATGGCTTGGCAGTTCGGGCTGGACTGTTCCCATGAGGCACAGGGTCAGACTGATTTGCATATGGCCATGTCTGAACTGGGGTGGCGGAGTGAGCTAAAGAATGATGATGGATTAAACCCAGATCAGTTGACTGGGGGTGAGTGCTTGCAATGTTCAACACTCCGTCCATCATCCCCTTTGGTTTTGCCTTGTTCGTAATCACATATAATTTCTTTACCAAATAAGTACTCCCATTGTTCTGTAATCTGCGTGTGCATTTTGTCCCACAGTGGCATAGTTAGCCTCTGTATACACGTGCCCCAATGATCAACCTATTTGCACACTTACCAATAATTAACCTGCTCAGTCACTCACCTTTCATGCACCTACTCAGTCTTTTCTCATACGATCCAACTCATCCATCTACTGAGCCGCTGTCGTTCTGACCATTACTTACATCCCCACTACCTACCTACTCTTCCACCATTCACCAACTAAACCATTCACAAGCTCATTCTTCTACCTGATCACGCATTCATCCGCCTAATTGTTTTTTCAGCCATCTATCTACTCATCCGCCAACACTCGCTAACTCGTCTGGCATCACCAGTAGTCTCCTCCGATGTTACCCTGGCTCACCTATCTAACAAGCTACTCGTCCACCATCCAGCTACTTAGCTGTTCAGATAACCATCCACTTTTACTCTCATTCACTTACCTACTCTTCCTCACAACATACCCATCCCCCTCCACTTACTCATTCATCCACACACAGCCGTGGCCGCTGCAGGTAAGAGCGGTGGGGCCGGCTGGGGGGGATTTCGAGAGATGACCACGAGGGAAAATTGATTATTTATTTAATTTTCCCTCTTGGTCGTCTCTTGAAATCCCCCCTCAGCCGGCCCCACCGCACCACCACTCTTACCTGCAGCAGCCGCGGCTGTCCACACATAAACTTCTCCATCTACTCACTGGTCTGTACATCTATCCTCACCATACACTTACTCACCCACCATCCACTCACCTACTCGCCCATCCTTGCATCCGCTGACTCACTTAGCCATCTACTCGCCATTTATTAACGTGCTCATCCTCATATATTTAATCACCAGCAAGTGAATAATCCACCTGACCCCTACCATCCGCCTAGTCTTCCATCCACCTACTTACTCATAAATCCTCCTGACTAAACATTATTTTGCCTCCTCACTCTTTCAACCATTTTATGCATCCATCAATACGTCTGAGGACTCACTCATTCCTCACCTGTCTTGCTGCCTATAAACCGGTTTATTCACTAACTTATACACCAACTAATCATACATTCACCTAATCTTTGCTATCCACTTACTCATCCTATAGTCACCTTGTCCATAACACACATATTAATTCAAGCTAAACTCGCACATAAATTCCCACGCTTCTCCACTTGCACATTCATCCACCTAGCTTCACATTCATGCACAGCGCACCAGCTTACCCACCTATTCATCCTCCTCGCTCATCCTCCCCTTCAGTTAGTTCACTCACAACCCATTGATCCAACTACCCTTTAACTCACCATCAATCTACCTACTCACAGTTTATCCACCTATTCACACACTCACCACAGTAACATTTTAGAAGTTGGAGCGTAAAACGCGCCTCTCACCAATGCAATTAACTCACCATGATTCCAAATTGTTTCTATCCATCCCTTCTTCCATCATCCACATGCTCTTTCACCATTCATTTATATGTTTGCCAACTAATTCCCTCTTCAGCTACTTATGCATCCACCTCCTTACTCATCCATCCGTCTAACACTTTATTTATCTACCTACCCACTAATCCACCAAACACCTGTTCACTCATTTGCCTACATATATTCATCCATTCATCTAACAATACATCATTCTCCTCTCTTCCATACTAATCCATTCACATGCTCAATCATCCACTATTGACTGCCTCCCTGACCCATGCAATGCTATTCACTCATCCACCAACATGTACTTACTGATCCACCGTTTAACTAGACATACACCTTCCTATCCACCTACCCATCCACAGTTCACCTAGGTATACATCCATGCACCTTCCCATCACATCTATCAGCCCTTTGAGCTACTGTCATCCATCCATACACTTCTTCACCTTCTATACATCCATTCACACAGTCCTATAACTATTCACACATTCGCCCTGCATCCACCCATTCATCTACCTACGAATTCATGCACACAACTACTAAAACAGGCAACCACTTATTTATCCACCTTCCACCCACCTCTCAATTGTTCAACTGCCTACTCAACCATCCATCCCCTACTCATATATTTATACTACTTTAATATTTGTTTCCCCACTTGTCCACTACAATCACTCATACATATACCTAATCATTCAATAATCTACTCGTACACCTACTCGCCAACCTACCCATTAATCAGTCAACTAAAGGCTTCACCACCCTTTTCTCCCATCTTCTCACTTATCCATCTGAGACCCCATCTATTAATCCTCTGGCCCACCCAGCTTCTCATACCTGCCCTGAAGCATTACCCATTCATGCTTCAATTGGCTCATGTACACGCCCATGTACCTACGTATTCAGCCACTCTCATATTCACTCCAACCACCCCATCAACGCATGTCTTTTTCTTTAATGATTCATGCTGGAGTTTAGGAGGAGTTTGTAAAAATACATAGCTTGTGACCCCTTTCAATATTTTTGTGAACTGAAAAGATAGTGCTGGGTAACCATTCTTCATACTTCTCTTTTTTGACATATGCAATTACGGTTGGTATGTTTTCAGGGATAATCATGTTTCAAATGAGGACCTTTGTGGCTAGATTTATTTTGCAAACAGTTTGATTCCAGATTAGTAGTTGGTGCAAGGTAACCCCAGGGAAACTGCTTAAACGTGATTCTGCAGCTGTGGGTTTTTTCATCAGTATGAATTTACCTCAGTACCGAGGTAGTTCATCATATGCTGCATAATTATCTGATTTTTAGGCCGAGCCTGGGCAGCGCATGCACTGTTCTGCGAGGCAAGCTGTATTCGGGTAGGGACTAGAAGCTCCGCCCACCCTCCACCTATATTTTTCATTGGCTTTTGCCATTGTCCACTGTAAACTATAACTGTTGATTGATCAATAGGCTTAGTAGTCCCTCCTTAGTACCGCCTTGTCGCATTTTGTCAAATCCCATGGTGACACCCCCGTTACGTGTGTTGGTACTCTGTAGGCTTTAATTACAGCCTCCGAGCACTATTTTCTTAAATAGCTTTTTCCTACCTGCTTTTGCAGCAGGATATGCACTCCCCTAACGCTTTTTTTTATTTTTATAGCACGAACACATTTGCAATGCAATAGGTCACGCATTTGAGGAAGTTTAAGCTATTGGCATTGTGCCTTTTATTTATCTGTTTTAAAAACAACACATAAATAAAAGGCATTGTCATTTACAATGCCAATAGCTCAAACTCTTGTAAATGCGAGACCTATTGCATTGCAAATGCTTGTTTTTCTTTACCGAGGCTCCAGCCGCTGCGCTTCATGTTTGGCGTAAATCTGCTTATCTCCCTGTGCCAGCCCCCACCACCTCCCGCATGTCGCTGCTGCTCCAACAGCCCTGTAAATCTTTTTTTATTATTTTAAACTCCTTTTTATTTGAACTGCCTTTGTTTGTGTTTATTTTCTGTTTGGAAGTTTCAGAACAAGCTGCACGTAGCACAGATCATATTTTCATTTATATGATGTTTTCCTTCAGCCACCTTCCAAACCTCACGTTCTTTCATTAAAAGACCAGCAAGGTAAATTGCTTCGGAATAAATAATAAGTGTAAATAACAGTAGATTGAAAGGGCATCCACCAGCTTTGGAAATACATTTGCTATTGTCTTCATGGACAGTTTGCAAAGCTTAAGCGCCACCTTCAGACTCATTAATGAAATACTGTTAAACAGTGCAGCAGTCACCTTATTGTCTGTTATGTGACACAGTGAAATGTTAAACTCTGTCTTTCTTTACAGTGCATTTAATGATATTTGCCACATGCATAATCAAACTAAGAGTGTCACGAGAATGGGTAGAATTACAAGTAATCACAGCGCTTAAAAGGTTGGGGAGGAGACGTGGCCTAACGGCTTGCACTGCCAACTTTGGGGAACTACGGAATTAGGCTCAAGTCCCAGCCTCTGCTTAAAATTTCTAGGCAAATCGCTTAATTCCCCTATGCCTAAACAAAAAAATATGTAATACAATCTGTAGCTCATGCACATCGCTCTAATGCCTGTGGGATGACTTTGCCTTGTATAAAAAGTGCAAAAAAGGTAAAAGTAATTAAGTTATGAGGAAGACCGGCGTGAGAATTTTATCATTGGATGGACGGAGGTGATGAATATTTCTTGTTTTGCTCTGATGGAAATGTAGCTCTTACCATCCATGCTTTATTCCTGGGGTGCGCTTTCCTATTGTTAAATAAACCTAACTGGCTCGATTTGAACCACAACATGGTTATATTGTTTTAGGTGTGCAGGACCATCCCTTAACAAGGATTTTCAGACGGTTTTAATGGAATGAGTAGAACGCTGTGAGGTTTGTGGCATTTTTGTGGTTTATCTAAAAGGGAACTTTCCCTTGTTTGTTGTCTCAAGAGCAGGGGAAGAATATAGAATAAAGTGGGCTCTGAACTCCATTTTAGCCTTCTGAGCTAGTATAGGGCATGAAGCAAACTCATCTATTTAGGACTTTTCAAGAAACCATTAACTTCTTAGGAAGGCTGCCATTACGTTAAATGGGATAGAACATTGATTTCTCAAAATTGCAGCTATGGCTTAAATTACACAGTAGAAATACTTCTCAGCGGAGCTTGAAGTATTTCGGCATGATGGATGGATACGCTAATGCAGGGCTGCCACACTTTAAATCAGACAGAACTAGCTCATCTCAGCAGGACGGCTAGTGGCCTAATGGGCAGTAGTTCCACTTCTTAGCTGGACAGTCATATTTTACTTGGGATAATGGGGCACGTTTTAGCAAAGTTGTTGTGTTTTAAGTGTGTTTTTAAGAGCACTTGTCAGCATGGCTATCCTGTATTTAAAGGGCTGAATCTGCTCTTCTCAATAGGATCGCTGTACCTTCAGTGGGACAGTTGCAGTTCTTCTCAGCAGGGAATGTCATTTTATAAAGCAGTAGTTGTAAACCAACTAAGCATTGTTACTATTGTTTTAGTGGGGCATTACTATGAGTCTTGGTATAGTTTGAATGGAACGTTAAGGGTACTTTTCAAAATGCATGCTAAATATGTATTAAGACATCATCGGAACTTAGACTGCCTCCAATACACAAAACTACCTCGATCCACTCCAACCCACTCCAGCCAATTCCACCCCATCCCACACCACTCTACGACACTGCACTCTACAACACTCTCTGCCAATGAACTCTGCTCACCTCTCCTCAACGCTGTGACACTCTATTCCCCCCTACTCCACTCTACTCCAACAAATTCTGTCTATGACATTCTACTTCTCCCACTTGACTCTAGGATACTGGCAACTGCCACATAGCAACAATCCACATAAATACACTTACATCATGCCACATAATTTCAATCATCATAATTTCACTGAACGCCACATAGTTCCATGCAACACAATTCTACTCCATACATTTCCATTCCACACAATTCAGCCACAAACCACATTTGCAACTCAATAACACATTTAGCCAACACACCACATACATTCAATCCACACCACAAAATAGAACATCCTACCACAAAATGCGACAGAACACCACACAATTAAACTCCACAACATACCACTACACAACACAAAATACAATTCCACATATTTACACTCCATGAAACACAATCCCACTCCACATAACTCAAGTACACTCAAAAACAACATAATTACTATCCACATAATTCCACTGCACACATGCCACATAATTCCACGCCACACATCCACTCCACACCACACAATTCCATGCCACACAATTCCACAACAAACAATAACACTCTCTCATATGGTTGACTTCAGCTCTTCAAGCACAGTTTATTTCTCGTGCCTTTTCAAGGTTTCCGTGCCTCAAACCTACGCTGTCCTGTGTTAAGATGAGTCCTTCCAAAGAAGACTAGCAGACTGAACGTGGTATGAAGATCTTTACTTCAAGCACAACCTGGCATCCGACCACCTCAACGACCCAGCTGCAACTGGCAATCATGGAGTGCCGTCAACCTTACATTCTAGGAACACGGTGAACATAAAAACTCCACCCAGGTAAGAAGCAGGCAGAAGAGAGAGACAGAGACAGAGAGAGAAACAAAGGTAAGTTACATCACAACACATCCTCCCCCTTTGGACAGCCGATAGAACGACTAGAAACTGAACGTAAGAGAAAAGAAAAGAAAAGAAGAACAGAGAAACCAAGAAAGGAGAGAGATCAAGATGAGGGAATCAAGATCTCACATAATCTTGAAGATACACTGGTGGTCTGCGAACCCTAACAGAGGACTCAAAATCAGGAGAAGGAGGCAACTCTACAGGACCCTCTTCTCTGTCTCCTAGGGAAAAAGGCAACAAACCAGGAGAACATGAATTATTCCCAGCGAGATTATCAGGGATGAACATGGCACCCGAGCAACCTCCATCGTCTGTGGAACACTTGGAAAATGATCCACCCTTCTGGTATAAAGCCACTCTGCGCAGGTTCCAACGTTTGCCTCCTTCAATTACAACAAAATACTTCCCCACACTGATAATGCGGCAAGGACCTTTGAACTTGGTGAGACCACCTTTAATCCTACCAGATTTCAGTTTGACCCAATCGCCCACAGAAATTTTAGAAGGAATGACATCAAAAGTGTGCTCTCCCCCAGATGATACCCAACCTTTAAGCCAAGCTGGTACAAGATGAGAGCATGGAAGGCGCCCTCTCATAATCAAAAATGGGGACTTCAAGGTGACGCTGTGAGTAGTGGTGCAATAAGCCCAGAGCATATCTTGAATAAGACGTCTAGGAGCCAGCCCATTCGCCAAAGCAAGTTGTATGGTGCCTTTGATTAGTCTGTTGGCCCTTTCCACAATTCCATTACCCAATGGATTGTAGAGGGAAGTACATGAATGCTTAACACCACACTTCTCAAGGAAACAACGCATCTCCCCAGAAGTAAGTTGAGTACCATTGTCAGTTAGTAAAACATGTGGAATACCCTCACGCAAAAACAACGTTTCTAACACACCAACAGCAGAGCTTGTGGTAACGTCTTTCAAAAATTCAAGATGCACCCACCTTGAGTGTACATCCACAATCACAGCTGCAAACTGCATGTCAAAGGAAAGCTCAGATAGGGGACCAATAAAATCAAGACAAATAGTGTGCCACGGTTTGCCAGGATCAGTAATCTGGCCCATGAAACTCTGAGAACCAACCTTCAGTCTCTTTTCGCTCTCTTTGCACAGGGTACAATTAATAACCCAGTTCTTGATTTGATCATCCATAGCAGGCCACCAGAATTCTTGTTTAATTCTCCTGATGGTCATATCTTGCCCCAAATGGCCTTCATGCGCAAGTTTAAAAATGTGCAACCTGAGAGCAGCCGGGGGCAGAAATCGCTCACCTCTCATAACAATATCTTGGCCACACAAAGACAACCCATCCAACAGTTTCCAATATAGCCTAACAGCTGCAGACACCATACTTTCACGAGGGGAAACTTTTTTAATAAGGACTATGACATCTTGCAAAATAGAGTCACTGCTCATGGCCTCCGCCCACTGTATTTTTGAAAATGTCCCCAAACTGCATTCACAAACATCATATACAAAGGCAACAGCTTCCTCCTTTTCCAACTTGTTGACAACATCTTTGTCAACTGTTTCCCAATCAAGTGACATGCGCGACAGTCAGCTTGTACATTTTTCCAACCATGGATAAATTCAACATCGTAGAGATACTCTTGTAACCGCGCAGCAAACCGAGCAAGGCGTGCAGACCCCTTTCCTGCACCCCCCGCAGACAAGATTTTCATCAGGGGCTTGTGATCAGTCCTCAGCACAAATCTGGATCCCCACAAGTACACTCTGAAGTACTCCACTCCCCAGGCTGCAGCAAGAGCTTCACGCTCTATGACTGGGTAATTCCTCTCAGCCTGGGTGAGAGTTCTCGAGGCAAATGCAATCGTTCTTTCAGTACCTCTCTGGTGTTGAGATAATACTACACCAATGCCGGTAAGACTGGCATCAACTGTAAGATAAGACTTGCAGGAAGCACTGAAAGGAGAAAGTATGCCAGAATTACAAATCTGAAACTTTATATTCAAGAAGGTATCTGATTGTTCATTACCCCACTCAAATTTACAACCTTTGCGAAGAAGTTTCCTTAAAGGCTCGGACATGTCGGCGAATCCACGACCAAACTTAGCATAATATTCGACAAGCCCCAGGAACGACCTGAGCTGGTCCTTGTCCCTAGGAGCAGGAGCATTTTTAATAGCCTCCAAAAGATTCTTTTTAGGAGAGATCCCACCACTAGAGATCGAGTACCCCAAGAAGTCAACCTGATCCGTGAGAAACTGACATTTTTCTTTGTTAACTGTAAGACCTTGCTGCTCCAGTTTCCACAAGACTTGTCTGAGGGTGGCATTATGTTGCTCAATGGTCTTTCCTGACATCAGTATGTCGTCTTGAAAGTAGACCACACCAGCCAAACCCTTAAGAATATTGGACATCATCCTTTGGAAGACACTCGCAGCCGAGGCTAGCCCGAAGGGCATACGGGTGAACTGAAAAGTGCCTTCCGTTGTAATAAATGCTGTGAGGGGCTTGGAGTCAGGATGTAATTTGATCTGGTGGTAAGCACTTCTCAAGTCAATCTTGGAGAAGTACTTACCACCACCCACCGACTGCAATAATTCATTAATGTTAGGAAGAGGGAACGTGTCAGTGACAATATCACAATTTAAAGACCTGAGATCAATGCAGAAACGGAGCCGACCATCTGACTTGAGCATCAAAACTACCGGAGAAATCCAAGAGGAAGCCTCCACCGGTTCAATGACTCCAGATTTTAACAAATCATCCAACAAATCTTTAAGACCCTGTCTCACCGACAGAGGGACTTTCCTGAGCTTATGTTGTACGGGACACGCATTAGGTTTGAGGATGATTTTGTGCTGGTACCCTTTGACGCAACCAAGTCTATCTTCAAACACTCTGTGAGCATCTTGAAGTATATGCTGAACCTGAATGTCATCTTGCACCACCATAATTGGATTGGGGGACCTCGGATTGATGAGGATATGAAGATCATATTGGTGCATCCAACCAAGGATTGGGGGACCCTCTTTGGCAACATAAATCTTTCCATGGGTACTGTGTGTGTCAAAAGTAATTTGGCCAAACATGTACCCCAGAATATCAATGGACTGGCCCTGATACCCAACAGGGTTGATATCTTTGTCACACAATGAAACCCCCACCCAGGTGGTTCAAAAAAGAGACTCAGGAATGATCGTGAACATGGAACCAGAGTCCACCATCAACGTAACATACTTACCACAGACGTTGAACACAGCAGTGGGCCTTTCTAACCTAGGAGACTCATGAGTGACTCCAACCATAACTTCATTGCACATTTCTCCCACTACCAAGACCTTATTCATGGCTGGTTTATAATCGTCACACAGTTGTACCACATTTACCTTGGATTTAGACTTATCAGAGAATTCAGATTGCCTACACATTCTGGAATAGTGCCCTTTCCGACCACATCGCCGGCAAATCTGATCGCGAGCAAAGCATCTTTTCAGAGTCAGCCAAATGGTATTGACTACCACAATGTAAACACTCCCTGTTCTTGAGTTTGGATGTGGCACCAAAAACACTTGAAGACTTAACAGTTTTTTTAGAAACAGCATTAACATCAACATCCTCATCTTTGTTTTCCACTTCCCCTACTTCTTGTGAAGTTTTGTCCCTCTTACTCAATTCTTTAATACACTTCTGGGATTTTTCAATGACCATGGCCATATCAACAGCATCTTTCAATGACGGGTCTTTGGCAGCCCATAGCCTTTCCTGTATTTTCCTGTCGCGGCACTGTACGATCAACTGATCGCGAATCAGTTCTTCCGTCATAGTCCCAAAGCGACACTTGACTGACAGTTCTCGTAACCTAGCAGCAAATTCCACAATACTTTCTCCTTCAAGTTGAGGCTGAGTATAAAACTTGTATCTGACTAAGACCAAATTCACTTCTTTGGAAAATCGTGTTTCAAGTCTCTTAATGGCTTCTTTATATACATCGTCCATAGGTTGGCCATTGGGTCCCAATGCCACCGGTAAATATTTAAAGACACGTTGACTCTCACTGCCCAACGCACTCAGTAACAAAGCTTTCTTCCTGGCTGGAGAAAAATTATTACCATCTAATGCCGTAATGTAATTATCAAGCATTTCAATCCAATCCTCCCAAATAATTGGTGGAGGACCTGGTTGCGAGAGAAACATTGGTGGCAGAATTACATTTGAAGCATTGGAAGACATGGTTGCAAAAGGTAAGTACAACAAGTGAGCACAACAACCTGTAGAAGGAAAAGTTAAATGTGTCCAAAAAAAATCAGGCAATGGTAATAATAAGACAGTTAAAACAGGGTGTGCAGATCACCGTAGGTAACTGCACGGACTAGTGCAAAAAGCAGGAAAGCAAAGTGGAAGTGCGAGTGAAACTCAATGAGAGGTACAGAGTTCCAGCGGAGTTCCAGCGGAGAACAACAAGAGCACAATCCAAGCCAACAAAATGAACGTAGTAGATGCAGTACATTACATGCGGAGAAAACAAGAAGAAAAAAAAATACCGTCACATCAGCAAAGAGGCTTGAGTGGAGCAACAACTGAAGACAAATGAGAAGCGTAAAACTCAGCCGGAGAGTGTATCGAAGACAAGATAAAGATTGAAGATGGCGGCACGTTACGTACGTTGCGCACGGCACGCAAAGAACTTCAGGCGTGCTTCGTGCGTTCCAATGATGCAGAGAGATGTGGATGACGTCAGAGTGCAGGGAACGTAGATGGCTCTAGAGGGCAGCGCGCGCCTCCAACGGTAGCGCTAAGCCAAAAAACAAGTAAAATGCCCAAATACCTCGAAACTTGACTAACAGCGAGGCAAAACAGCATCGAAACCGGATACCACAGCGGACAGCCTCCAGGGACAACAGGGAGCGTGAAAGTCGAGAGAGAGGAACAATGCTGCCAAAAGTCCGCCAGGTTGTGCTTGGGACAGGAACAGAGGTTGAAGATCGTCGCCAAAATTGTTAAGATGAGTCCTTCCAAAGAAGACCAGCAGACTGAACGTGGTATGAAGATCTTTACTTCAAGCACAACCTGGCATCCGACCACCTCAACGACCCTGCTGCAACTGGCAATCGTGGAGTGCCGTCAACCTTACATTCTAGGAACACGGTGAACATGAAAACTCCACCCAGGTAAGAAGCAGGCAGAAGAGAGAGACAGTGACAGAGAGAGAAACAAAGGTAAGTTACATCACTACATCCTGCTCTTCTTAGGGTGTCTTCTGCGTACACACGTGCTCCTTCTGTATGAGTCTGTATCCTTCTTTCTCTCTTTTTCACAGACTTTCTGCTCCTCTGTCTGGAGTTCATTCACCACTTCCGGCACAAACTACCTATCACTCTCTATCTTCCTTTCTATCTAGTCTGTGCAGCTCCCCCCATCTATTCACCATGCCACATAATTCCACTACACAAATACACTCCACATCACACATTTCCACAACTAACAATTCAAATACAACCTACATAATTCCACTCCACATGACACACCCACTATACTCCAAACCAAAATACATACGTAAAAAACATTGTCATTTACAACGCTAATAGCTCTAACTCTCACAAAATGCGAGACCTATTGCATTGCAAATGCTTGTTAATGTTTGCTCCGGTCCACATTTCATTTTTCACTAGCACTGCTGGGCGCAAGCCTCGGTCTCTTTTTCAGAATGAGCAGACAAGTTCTCCATACAGATATAGCAAATTGCTCCTGTCTGTCAGTTCTGAGGTCCCTCTGGGAATATGCATGCATCTTAAAACTAGAACTGCAGAGGCTGCTGCCTGTCAGGTTTGAGGAGCATTGATTTGGAAGAGCTGCATGCCTTGTTCCCAGTGCTGTTAAAAGAAAGATGAGTAAACGAATGTAGCACTTCACTGGCAAACTCTGTAAAGTGGTGCTAATGTGTTGGGGTGTGACTAAAACCAATCTGGCCACTTTGCGGCCACTTGTCTTGGTTGAACATCTTTTCTTCCTTTTTTTCCTCCTTCCTGAGGCTGCACTTTGGAAGGGAATAATGTCTGAAAAAGACTTCATTTTCATCAATGTGTTTTCTTTTTCTTTTTGGGATCCATTTCACAAGGAAACGAATGAAGGAAAGGAGAGGAAAAAAGAGGGTAAGTGCTGTTTCTTCAGCAGGTGAGGAGGAGTGAGATAGAGACTGAATGAGGGGAGAGAGAGAGTCAGAGAGAGAGAGAGAGAGAGAGAAAGGTGGAGAGGGCGAGAGAGCTGCCAGTGGCCTCAGTGCCAAACGCAAAATATGAGTAAAATTTTATGGACGCCCTTTAAGCTCTGTTAGATAGGCTTTTGTGAACATAACATGGGGCAAAGGGCCTATTTCAGTCCATCTAAAGCAGCTGGAAGGATTCACAAAGCTGGACCTCTTGTAAGAGTCCCACAGAACTGAGTCATTGCAAGCAGAGACTGCAGCAGCTGAAGAAAGTACACAGTGAGGGGCCTAATGAGAAGGAAGCTATAAAACCGAAAAACGATCCGTAACCGAAAATTAAAATTAAATAATTAATTGGAATACATTCACTCATGGAACTGTGCGTGCTGATTTCTCCCTGGAGTCGGGGTTCCCCCAGTGCACTTAGTGCTGTTGACTAACTGCTTTGAGGTTGGGGTTCAGGTTACGCCACTGATTGTCAGACAGTGTTGGCATTTCTTTTCGTTGGTGGTTGAAGATTAGCAGTCAATGAAATGATTGAGCAAAGCCTAGAGATGGAGTCCTTGGGGTGTGAATAAGCGACTAGAAGCAAACAATGGAACTTGTGTCTACAAACACTAGAGTGAAGCCACAGAGACAATGTGTGATCTTGGCCAGGAACCCATAACAAGCAAAACCAGGAAGAGTAGGGCAATGCACCGCGCACGTGTTAAGTCAGAGCCAAAAGAACAGAGGGGAAGACCGTAAGTGAAATGGAAGACGGACTACAGACAAGAAGTCCGTTTAAATTGAAATATCCCGCCTTCGTTCTGTGACTTAAAAATACCCATTCAATCAATCAATCAATCAAGCATTTATAAAGCGCGCTACACACCCGTGAGGGTCCCAAGGCGCTGGGGGGGGGTTGCAGCTAGAGGTCGAAGAGCCAGGTCTTGAGTAGTCTCCTGAAGGTCTGTGGGTCCTCTGTCTGCCGAAGGTGGAGGGGGAGGGAGTTCCAAGTCTTGGCGGCGCGTTAGGAGAAGGATCTGCCTCCGGAGGTGGTTCTGTGGATGCGTGGGACGGCGGCCAGGGAGAGGTCGGCGGAGCGGAGTCTCCTGTTGGGTGCGTAGAATGATAGTCGGTTGTTGAGGAAGGCCGGGCCGGTGTTGTGGAGTGCCTTGTGTGCGTGGGTGAGGAGCTTGAAGGTGATTCTTCTGTCGATGGGAAGCCAGTGCAGGTTTCTCAGGTGGGGGTGATGTGGTCTCGGCGGGTGACGTTGGTGATCAGGCGGGCGGAGGCGATCTGGATTCTTTGAAGTCTGCTGATGAGTTTGGCCGGGGCTCCGGCATAGAGGGCGTTGCCGTAGTCGAGTCTACTGCTGATGAGGGCGTGTGTGACGGTCTTTCGTGTGTCGGTGGGGATCCATTTGTAGATCTTGCGGAGCATGCGGAGGGTGTAGAAGCAGGTTGATGAGACGGCGTTGATCTGGTTGGCCATGGAGAGTTTCGAGTCGAGGATGACTCCCAGATTGCGTGCGTGGTTGGTTGGTGTGGGAGCGAAGCCCAGGGAGGTGGGCCACCATGAGTCGTCCCAGGCTGATGGGTTGGGTCCGATGATGAGGATCTCTGTCTTGTCTGTGTTGAGTTTGAGCCGGCTTTCTTCCATCCAGTCGGCGACAGCCTTCATGCCGCGGTGGAGGTTGGCTTTGGCGGTGCGGGGTTCGTTGGTGAGGGAGAGGATCAGTTGGGTGTCGTCGGCGTAGGAGATAATGTTGAGGTCGTGGAGTCTGGCGATGTGTGCGAGCGGGGCCATGTAGATGTTGAAGAGCGTCGGGCTGAGGGATGATCCTTGAGGGACACCGCAGATCGTCTTGGTGACTTCGGAGTGGAACGGGGGGAGGCGGACTCTTTGGGTTCTGTCGGAGAGGAAGGAGGTGATCCAGTCCAGGGCCTTGTCGCGAATCCCTGCGTTGTAGAGGCGTGTACGCAGTGTGTGGTGGCATACGGTGTCGAAGGCAGCGGAGAGGTCGAGGAGGATGAGGGCTGCTGTCTGCCCGTTGTCGAGCAGGAGTCTGATGTCCGTGGCGGCGATGAGGGCGGTCTCGGTGCTGTGGTTCTTGCGGAAGCCTGACTGGGAGGGGTCGAGGATGTTGTTGTCTTCTAGGTAGCGGGTGAGCTGGGTGTTGGCGATCTTTTCGATGACCTTAGCTGGGAACGGAAGAAGGGAGATGGGCCGGAAATTCTTAAGGTCTCTCGGGTCCGTCTTGGGTTTCTTCAGTAGGGCGTTGATCTCGGCGTGTTTCCAGCTCTCAGGGAAGGTTGCGGTCTTGAAGGAGAGGTTGATGATGTTGCATAAGTGGGGTGCGATGGAGCTGTCGGCCTTGTTGATGACGTGGTGGGGAAGGAAATCAGAATATTATCAAGCACTTTCGACGTATTGGTACGCACAATAAAAGAAATCTGGGAAGAAACCTCTGTGTGTGAGAAGCCCAACAAAAACTGAGATGGAGCGCAGAAAACGAAGAGGGGCCTAAGTTCAACCAGCAACAACAAGGAGGAACCAATGACGGGGATGAAGAATAAAGGGGGGGCGGTGCTATGAAGGGAGCGGCAAGCAGTGTGAGTTATTTTAAAGACACTTTTTTGTTCAGCCAGGAATGTATCTTTTCCAAAAACACGTATTTCAAATTATCATAAGTAGAAAATACACCTTTTTTATTTTCATCTGTTCAGACGTGTGGGTAGCTGCACAGTGGCACATGCCACTTGCTTTTTGGACTTATTTTTATTTGACACGTCATTTGTGACAATTTTATACACTTCTATTTTTTTGCCAATAGAAATTCACAAGCTGAGGACTTGTGTATCTGCCTTTACAGTAATAAGCATATGCTTAAAAATCCCAGTATGCAAAATATTGCTTGCGAAAAAAATCTCAAACTGGCTGAAGGTGTCACACTTGACCTGGGTCACAGCAAAATAGCCCCCTATTGTACATCATTATGTGCAACGATTGTAATCACCCTGTGACCCTCAACTGTACATCCTACTCTGTTGCAAGAAATCTGGTGGTCATCTCATGCACAAAGATCAGTGCTCCCCCACCTCCCCCAGTGGACAGCACCTGATGCTGCCATGCGGCATATCTACTAGTGCACCCCTGATGAACATTTCTCAGTGCCCCCTAGACTAAATGCTCCCCTAAGATGTATCACTGGTGCTCGTTGCTCTGAGTCCATGTGCGCTTTTATGTTAGCTGAGCTACAATAAAATGGGTGGCGTTGGCCTGTTATGATCTGTCTGCATTTGTGCTGTTTGTTGTGTACCTCTTCATACATGTTTTATACAAGAGCCATACCTACTTGCTTTGTCAATGACTGTTTTGCTAAGAAATTATGATTTCCTCAACCAATCTGGTTACATTTCAAAACATGGTATCCTACAGCAGATGACTCTGGGGATTGTAACTGCTTTCCCCAAGTCAGCACAATGCTACAGAAAACAGGATGACTAGCACCCCTGCGCTATTGTGCTTGGCTTAACCTGTGATCCGGAATGTTAACACAAAGGAGAATATAGCAATCAAGCACTCTCAGACTCTTTCAACATGCCTATTTCAAAGTGGAATACTCTGCTAAAACAGTTTCCATTGATTTAAGGCTGAAAAGGAATGATTACAAGTAAAATAAAGTGCCGCAATAATGCCAAACAATTTCCATTTTTGTTCCACAAAATTTCCATTTTTGTGCCGTAAAATTTGCAAATCTATGCAACTCAGTCTTTCATCCTTCTGAGGTCAATAAAATAAGTACCATTGAGTTGGGTAATAAAACACTGCCTGGCTGTCTAGCACGTACCTCTAGCTCAGCCCAACAAGGATAGAATTTCTGTTTGCCAAGCGCTACATGCAAAAAAATAGTACAAACAGAGCTCAATGACATGAACCTTGACAGCTTCGAATTAGAACTTTCACTCAATGCCAAATCACTTGGATTCACCCTTGACACCAACCTCAGCTTCTAGGAACACATTGCCAAAAAAAAGCAAAGCTGGCCTAATACGAACTTTCACTTATAAAGAAAGGGAAACAATTTCTTCCAGGAAAACTACTTCAGCACTGGATGGTGGTAATACATTTTCAATGGCCTTCCAAGCTCCACACTAGAAATCCCCTTAAAGTTATCCTACACACTGCAGCACATCTCATCCAGGGCTGAAAGAAATATGATTACATCACCTCATTCTGATGGAACTCCATTGGTTTGCCTTTCCGGCCCTCAACATCTTGAGAACCATGGTATCATTTACAAAGCTCACCGTTCGAAAGGCTCTCGGCACACAGCCAGGTCATTGTCAGATTGAGAGACTAAGAGGTGCAAAAAAGAAAAACATAAGGCAACCGTCCATTTCCATCTATGCACCCGTTTTCTAGAATGCAAAAGACACACTATTGATGGACGGAATGCAGAACAAATCAAAACATTCACCCCCAGTCAAGAGATCTGGGTTAAATCCATCATTCTTTTGCTCACCATGCCACCCCAGTTTAGACCTGGCCATATGCAAATCAGTCTTGACCCTGTGCCTCATGGGAACAGTCCAGCCCGAACTGCCAAGCCAGGTCCTCCCTGGTGAAACCGGTCCTAGGATGCTTGTTTCCAGTCCAGGGAGGACCTGGCCGGGCAGTTCGGGCTGGACTGTTCCCATTGGGCGCAGGTCAAGACTGATTTGCATATGGCTGGGTCCTAACTGGAATGGCATGGTGTGCAAAAAAACGATGGATTTAGGCCCAGATCTCTATACTGGGGTGAACGTATGACATTGTTCTGCATTCTGTCCATCAATTGTTCTTTTTGTATTTGTCACCCTGAGTGGGACAGGTATGCCCAGACGTGGGTCCTGTGCTCTCCATGCCACTGGAGTCAAGCTATCCTGAGTGATGAGAGGTGAAACCCCCAAACCGGTCCTAGGGTGCTTGTTTCCAGTCCAGGGAGGACCTGGCCTGGCAGTTCGGGCTGGACTATTCCCATTGGGCGCAGGGTCAAGACTGATTTGCATATGGCTGGGTCCAAACTGGAATGGCATGGTGAACAAAAAATCGATGGATTTAGGCCCAGATCTCTGTACTGGGGTGAATGTATGACACTTTCCATTGACACTTCTACTTGCTTTTACCTGTTCCAGCCGTGAGGTGAACGGCCTGAGAGATTGCACACCGTGTACAGCCGTGAGGGGAACAGCTTCACCCTATTACTCCTGGCCGTGAGGGGAGCGGCATACAACCCCCAGCAGCCCCTGCCCGGCGCAGGGCATCGACGTCATCAACTAGCGTCCCCATCAGCACAAAAGCGCTGCAGCATCTCCGCAGCGCGGGAAACACTTACCATTGACACTTCTACTTGCTTTTACCTGTTCCAGCCGTGAGGTGAACGGCCTGAGAGATTGCACACCGTGTACAGCCGTGAGGGGAACGGCTTCACCCTATTACTCCTGGCCGTGAGGGGAGCGGCATACAACCCCCAGCAGCCCCTGCCCGGCGCAGGGCACCGACGTCATCAACTAGCGTCCCCATCAGCACAAAAGCGCTGCAGCATTCCCGCAGCGCGGGACGCGCGCGGGCGAAGGGCGGGCCCGTCCGCGCCCGTCAAAGACCGGAGGAGACTGGACTGGGCCACCCCCCTGAAGCCTAGCGGAAAAAAAGGTACTGTGGTTCATCCTTAGATTAGGTATTGCATGATCGGGTTTTCTGTTGGGAGCTATTGACAAAGCGCTTTTTATCAAGATGAGTAGACGCGATGGGAAGGGGAAAGGTGCCCAGCTGGCCGGAGCTACAGGGATTGGGACCATTGCTGGAACCCTGGATCAATTTCTAATAAGAGCCACCTCTGTCCTTGAACACGAAATTGTGATGGCGGAGCGGCGCCTATCCATGGAACCTATAAGTAATAAAGGACCCTCAATGGGGGTCATGGACGTAGACGTTATAACATCTTCTGATTGTGGTCCCGCTTTGATAATTGGGCTGATAACTAGTAGTCCATGTAACCCTTGCAGTGCTGTATCAGATGTAGACATGACTCATAATACTAAAAGATCCTTTAATAGGGTATTAAAGCCAACCTATACCGCAAACCCTGATTCAGCCCCAGTCTCTGACCTAATCCCCATCCCTGTGGTGAAGAGAAAGAGGGGGGAGGGCCCACAGAGACCAAACCCTGCCAAAATCGCGAAACAGTCTAAAAAGGGGAGGGAAGGTATAAATAAAGGAGTAGTAGACCAGGTCAAAACTCCAAATGTTGACATCCCCCATTCTGTAAGCCTATTTTACGATGAAGCCTCATGGCAGAGGCTAGAAACCCTGATGTTAACCATGCTAAATCCGCTTATCACGAGACTGGCTTACATCGAGGATAGGCTTAAAGGCCTTGAGTCACAATCGAAAACCAATTTTCGAACTTTAGAAGCGCTAATAATTAAAAACAAGCCCCTTTAGCCCCCCAATGACAATACAGAGAGTTCTGAAAGGGCATTTGTTGCCAATTCTATACTACCTAAAAAGTTGACCCATGGTGATGTAGGGGCACCTGCTGCCAATCCAATACCACCTAAAAAGTTGACCCAGGGTGATGGTCTCCGGTGCCCTCGGCCTGTCGCTATAAGTGGGGTATCAGTGCAAAATAGTAACCCAGCCAAGAGTAGGGAATTTACCTCCCTAGTTGACACCTCAGGAGAATTTGCCCAAGACTTTATGAGCCCAACTGGGCCTATTAAAATCAATAACAGGGTAGATGCAAATAACCCAACACCAACCATTGCCAATATTGGTAATGACTCAAAAGGGCTAGGTATATCATCACCTAGTCAAGGAATTAAAGGTGCTAACAGGAAGATGGAAGGGTCTTATAGAGGTGGAAAAGGTATAGGGAAACTGAGTAGGCCCCTGCAGTTGCCTCCGGCAGCCGCTCCCCTGGTGGTGGTGCTGGGAAATGTGCCATTACTAAGGGAGGGGCAGGTGGAATCAACTGCCCAATTGATGCACAAAGCTATGTATTGGTTGGATCAGAATCTGAGGGAGGCGGGAGCTTGGGATAGGATAGCTAAAAACCAACTTATTATGGCGAGGAGAGTTACCTGGTTAGGGGCAACAGAGAAAGAATTGGACGGTGACTGTGTGGTCCTAAACTTTAACAACGAATCTACTGTAAAATATTTATTGGAGACCTTGGGCAGTACTTCCAATACTAACATAAATAAGATCATAGTTTTACCCTTGGGCTTCTTTTACAGGCCACCACTTCTCAAAATGTTAGGGCCAACACAGTTATGTATGAGGCCAAGGAGACAGCCATGGGGGGACCCAAGATGTACACCCATGGCCTATAATCTAAGCTGTGTTAATAGATTTGCCCCTCTTTCCGACATGGAAGCGTGCGATTGACTACCACAGGCCGAACAGGATCATATCGACAAGGTCCACCTCTCAATAAACCCCGCAAGGGAAGGTAGATTACAGGTAGTACCTCCAAATTTAGTGGAGAATAATGGGCTCTCATCACTACCAGTATACATAACGAATGATGATTCATATGTCTTGGCTGGGGTACCTAAAGCACATGATACGGACACGCTAGGTAAAGATCAAGTAACGTGTGGCAAATTTCAGTATGAAGGTTCGAAGGGATCATTATTGTCCTGGAATATCGCAGGACTAGGGTCCAAATTGGGCTCCCCAGACTGGCACAGTTTTATCGAAGGTTTCGAGATTTGTCTCTTTCAGGAGACTTGGGCAGAAGGCCCACTTTTTTGTTCAGGTTTCCTAAACTTTTTCATTCCAGCAATTAAAGGGCCAAAGGGGAGACCGTCAGGGGGCTTGACAATATGGGTAAAGCAGAACCTAGGGCTAGACGTCGAAGACATACCCACACTTAACAAGGATATTCAGATTTATTTATTTTTTTATTTATAAAGTTTTATATAGCGCGAACATGATCCCGAAGGATATCAGAGCGCTTTACAATTTGAGGGAAAGGAAGGTAATAGTAGCAGTACAATCGTCTGAAGGGGTACCAACCTAGACAAATCACATATGCATATCAAACAAAGGTTACAATCGAAAGGGACGATAAAGGGTAAGATAAAAACTGGAACATAGCAAACTGGGAGGGGAGCAAGTGACTAGTAAAGCAGAATAACACCAAACACAGGACTTAGGGTGTAGGTCCAAAGCATTAGAGCAGAGGATCCAAGACCCTTTTAAGGTAGGAACTTGTTCATGAGGAATCTTTTTACTTCCAATTTGAAGGCAACCTTGGAGGAGATTCTGCGTATTTCCGGTGGGAGAGAGTTCCAGATCTTTGGCGCAGAGCCGGAGAAAGCTCGGTGACACGTTCTCTTTTTGCGAAAGATCTGAGGTTTGAGGAGGAGAGATTTAGCACTCCGAGAAGGTCTACCCCTCCGGATAATTCTAGCTTTTGCGCTAGATAACTGGGGGTTTTGAAATGGAGGGCTTTGTGAGATAGACAGGCAATCTTTAGCTGAATTCTTGCTTCATAGGGCAACCAATTTAGGGATTTTAAGACTGGGGAGATGTGCTCGTTTCTTTTGGTCCCCGTGACCAGTCTGGCCGCCGCATTAAGTGAAGCCCTTAGTGGGGCCAAGGTATATTTGGGGAGGCCACAGAGTGTAGCACTGCCATAGTCTAGCCTCGGCAAAACAAGCGCTTGGACCACTTGCTTGAAGTCAGCTTGTGGGAGGAAAGGTTTGATATTCCCGAGTATCCTCATAAGGTGATTCACTCCCTTACACACATTGCTGATATGAGTTTTCATGTTCAGATGCTTGTCTAGGGTGAGTCCGAGAGATTTAGCTGAGTCAACAATGAGGGGGAGCAGTTGAAGGCAGTGAGGTGGTTCATCCAAAGGTCTATCTTGGGGATGTGAGTCGGGGAGAAATGAGAAGGAATTCTGTTTTGGAGGTGTTGAGCAAGAGGTGGTTCTCAGTCAACCAGTTTTGAGTATTTATTAGGGTAGAGTCGAGTGCTATAAGGTTATTCGGGGAGGAGATTTTCAGATAGAGTTGCGTATCATCCGCATACATATGGAAGAGAATGTCAGCGGAATTTAGAGCATTAGCTAAAGGTTCCAAGAATAAATTGAAGAGTATGGGGGATAGGGCGGACCCTTGGGGGACCCCCATGGATACTAGTGAAGGCTGGGAGAGAGAGTGGTTCGCCTTAACTCTTTGGGATCTGTGGTGGAGGAAAGATGAGAACCATTGCAGCACCGAACCAGAAAGGCCCATCCTGTGCTTCAAAATGGATAGTAGGTTGTCGTGATTCACAGTGTCAAACGCTGAGGAAAGATCCAGGAGGATAAGGAGGCAGGATTCATTTTGGTCGAGCATTTTCAAAATGTCATCCATAACGTGCGTGAGAGCCGATTCGGTGCTGTGCCCACTCCGGAAGCCAGATTGGTGTTGGTCCAGGAGATGGAAATTCTCGATGTGGGCACAGAGTTGAGATTGGACACATTTTTTTAGGAGTTTGGCAAGTGTGGGGATGTTAGAGATAGGACAGAAGTTGTTAATGATGGTGCAATTGTCAAGAGGGAAAAAGGTAATTCTGACTTTATTTAATATCTATATACGTGGTACCAGGGGGGAAAAGGTCAGGTGCTCTTGCCACCCTGGATACCCTCCTTGAGGACAGTAGGATGACGTCTAACACTGTGATAGGGGGGGACCTGAATGTGACGTTTGAGCCCCTCTTACGGGAGGAAGGCAACTTTGTGGATGAGGAAGACATTAAGTGGGGTATACCGAGGTTAGAGTTAGAACCAATAAATAGATGGACCGAAGTAGTGATTCAAATTAACACTATTTGTATAGAGAAGGGTCTACGGGCTGTAAACGGCTGTATGCTATCAGATAAAATGGGGACTAATACCTATGACAATGGGTATTGTAGCAGTAGGATAGATTATGTGCTGGTAAGCGTATCACTATGGCGCAAGATAAAGGATATGCGGGTCCAGGCCAGAATTGAAAGTGACCATAACCCGCTATGTATGGATTGGGACCTAATAGGGTCCAAGGATGGGCACAAACCACATTTGATTTATGCTACCGCCGAGGTTATACAGTCGAATGACTTGAAGCGCCTTAAGTGGGCTAACATATCAAAGTCACCAGAAGTATTAGCTAGCATTGGTAAAGATTTAGCTAGTGCCCTCAATAAGCTGAGGGCGAGTGCTGAGAACCCGGGGGAGCTTGATCAACCCACCCATATACACACCAATTTTTTTAACCAGTTACGCACATACTTTATTAAGGGAGGCAATGTTAATAAGGCATCTAATCATAAATCCCATAAATGGTATAACAAGGACTGCAAAGAGGCACGCGTAGCACTAGGGTGGGCTATAAAAGCAGGTGCTTTATCGACAGTTCGAGAGGCAAGGGCCAGTTATCAAATAGTAATAGCTAAGGCTAAAAAGGAATGGGACAACAGACGATGGGAGGAACTAAGGGCCGCTTGCGTAGGAAGAAATGCTAAACAGTTTTGGGATGTCTACAAATGGGGCAGCGGGGGGCAGGCCACCCAACCCTTGAACTATGTTGCCCAGCAAGACTGGGTTAACTATTTTAAGCCACAGTATGCTGCTGAAGTGAGTGAATTAGAGTGCTGTTTTACTAAATATTTTTTTCAGGAGACAATTTTTACCATACAAGACGTTGAGCAAGCGCTCAAATCTATTCAATCTGGAAAGGCACCGGGCCCGGATTGTATACCGGGAGATGTATTCCTTTATGATAAGGAGAGCTGGGGTACGTACATTCACCTGCTGTCAAACTCCATAGCCCGGGGTGCTGCTGTTCCAGATTCCTGAGCAGGAGCAGAAATTATACCAGTCTTTAAGAAAGGGGATAGAGCGTGCCCAGGTAATTATAGGCCAATCAGCTTGATTGACGCCTCTCAAAAAATAATGGGCAGGTTGGTCCTTAACAAGATACAGTGTTGGATCGATGAATTCAGTATTCTATCCCCCTTCCAAGCCGGGTTTCGATCATTCACCAGCACAATAGACCAAGTATTCAGATTTACCCTGCTTTTCTGGAAGACGGTTACATTGGGTAAAGGAAGTCTGTATGCAGTCTTTGTCGACCTTAGGTCGGCATTTGACCTTGTTCCGCGTGGCAAACTTTGGCAGGTGCTGCAGGAGATGGGCCTACCTTTAGACCTATTGACTCTAGTTGCCAGGTTACATGAGGATGGGGAAAACAGGGAGAGCTTACAGAACCTTTCCCAGTTGGGAAGGGTGTTCGGCAAGGATGTGTGTTGGCCCGACACTATTTAGCCTATATATTAATGGCATAGTGGACTTTATGATGTCGACCCCAACTGATGCCCCTACTTTAGCAGGAGTAAAAGTGCCGATACTAATGTTTGCGGATGACACATTGATCATTTCCAAGACACCAAGCGGACTCCAAAGAGCACTAACCATCTTCGAGGAGTTCTGCCTAAGGCGTGGCTTGGAGGTCAATGTGTCAAAAACAAAGTTGATGGCCTTTAATCCGCATAGGGTCTTCAAGGGTGGTATACATATGAACAATCTCCTAATAGAACAAGTTAAGGAGTTTACTTACCTGGGGGTGAATATACAGGAAGGGCTAAAATGGGTGCACCAACTTGTCATTTCAACCCTAAGACATCGACAATTAACAGGGGCACTCCAAAGAGAATTTAATTCCTCAATTCAGAAGACATTAAGCCCAGTTTTAGAGATATACAACATGAAGGTGATTGGCTCTGCACTGTACGGCGCAGAGCTTTGGGGGTATGAGGATTTAACTAAACTCTCAATCTCTGAAAATAAGTTTTTTAGGCACATTATTCGCCTACCACAAAGTACACCAACATATCCACTGTTGTATGATCTGGGGAGGAAGCCAATAGCAGCTTCAGCCAAAATTTGTCCTATCCTGTATTGGCGTAGGCTATGGACAACCCCAGAACTAGCAGATTATGCTGCTGGCTTTCTAGATATAATCCGGGTAGACACGCAGCATCAGATAAAATGGTTGAGGGAGCTAAAGGCAACATTATTGGAACTTGGCATGAGCCAACTATGGGAGGACCCGAAAAATAATGCTTTCCCATCTAAAAAGATTTTGAAGGTTAAATATTGGGAAAAGGTCCTAAACTGTATGGAAACTAGGTATGACCACTCATCACTAACAGGGCTTTTTTTAGAGCATAAACCCACGCCCAAGCTGGAACATTATTGGGATGTCATTTCCAAACCTTACGAGCGGAAATTGTATTTTCAGTTCAGGATAGGCACATTGCCAACAAGAGTTTTTACAAGTAAATGGTCTAATACACATATTGAGCTGTGTCCAGTATGTCTGATCAAAAAGGAATCAGTGGGTCATTTACTGTTCGAATGTACAGGCTACCATGCCCCACGTCGGGCCTGGTTAAGCCCCATATGTAAGCTTCTGGGAACAAGATGTGCGAACGAAGCTCTAAGAATTCTAAGAAGTGATACCAAGGAAGTATTAGCCATAGCGATGGCTAAATTTCTGGGGTGGGCATGGATAATTAGGGCACGCTCACAGAAATAAATTAATGAGTGTAAGCAGGAGATCTAGTAAAAGACCTTGAACTGGTAGACACATAGGGTGTATTGCATAGTCTTTTCCAAGTTGTGCTGCCCAAATAGTATTATGAATCTAACAGTCGGTTGACACCAAAGCTAAGATTGCAGGTAACCAACTCATTAACTGTAGCCTCTACAATAGAAAAAGCTTTGTGTCCCGAAACGCACGGCACGCGCCCTGGGTGCTTCCCTTTTAAAAATGAAGAAATGTTATGAATTTTAACTGTAAATAGCATTTTACGGTATTTTTATGTATCACCTAGTGGATATTTTATCTGTGTTGTTTTAAATGTTTTATGTATAATTGTGCGCTTTTATGACCTAAAACGTCGAATAAAGCTTTTTGTATTGGTATTGGTATAACATTGTTCTGCATTCTGTCATCAATTGTTCTTTTTGCATTTGTCACCCAGAGTGGGACGGGTATGCCCAGACGTGGGTCCCGTGCTCTCCATGCCACTGGAGTCAAGCTATCCTGGCTGATTAGCGGTGAAACTCCGAAACCGGTCCTAGGATGCTTGTTTCCAGTCCAGGGAAGACCTGGCCTGGCAGTTCTGGCTGGACTGTTCCCATTGGGCGCAGGGTCAAGACTGATTTGCATATTGCTTGGTCCAAACTGGAATGGCATGGTGTTGGAAATGGCCCTTTTTGCAGGGTTATCCCCAAACTTTTTGCTTCTTCCTCCTATTTTTTTTCCTGACCCGTGTTTGTTGGCAATAGGACTCTGGGCACTTTACCACTCTTGATCAGTGCTAAAGTGCATATGCTCTCTGTTTAAATTGATATTTGTAGGAGAGTAGGATCTGCCTCTTATGTTGCCCCCACTTTTTTCTGATGTTTACACTGGTTTCTGGCTATAGTCTGGCTGGGCCCCTGCTAATCAGGGCCCCAGCCTCTCTGTTCTCTCTAAACGACTTGGAGTGCACTCTAGGTGCACTAGTGATTGGATACTGTGGTACCTTATGAGTCCCTAGTATATGGTACCTTAGGTACCAAGGGCATAGGTACTTCACAGGCCTCCCAGGGGCTGCAGCATGTATTATACCACCCCTGGGAAGCAGACTAAATCTGACACCACAGGCCTGCTACTGCA
>CAWUFW010018738.1:0-210961 GCA_963921515.1 Calotriton arnoldi | reverse complement strand
CATCGCCCTGTAGTTGTCTCAGTTCTCCATTAATTTGGGTGATAGTGCACCCATCTGGGTTTTGGACTGCTTCCACAACTGGATCTCTAGAGAAAGCTTTCTCTCCCCCCTTCTTCCTTGAAATAGAGGAGCGAATCTGGAGGAATTTAAAAAACTCCCTGCGGTCGAGGTTAAAAAGGATTTGGGCTTTCTCAAATGAAATTATACCATCCGAGTCAAAAAGATCCCCCATCGTCTTCACCCCTAAAGCATCCCAACGCCGCATAATTCCATCGTGAAAAATCTCGGGGAGAGACGGGTTCCCAAATAAAGTAGTATAATAATTAATTCTTCCTAACCCCAGCTTATTTCTGACCCCAGTCCAGACCGCTACTGCTGCACCAAGGGTCTTGAATTTAACTTTTTTATAATAACTGGCTTCACTGAATCTCAAAAGCCAGTTAGGGGCCTCTCTTTCTAACAATAGTTCATATACATTTACATCGTTCCTCCACCGGTCAGTGACCTTTCCACCCAATAACCCTCGAATGTTTTGGATCACCGTGGCCCAATAATATATTTTTAAATCAGGGACCGCCCAGCCCCCTCTTTCCCTAGATAGGGACATATACCTAAGCGCTCTTCTCGTCTTCCCTTGAGTCCAAATAAATCGGTTAATCAGCCTCTCCATTTCCTTAAACCAATGGTTTTCAAATTTCAAGGGTATCGTCCTAAATAGATACAAAATTTTTGGAAGGAATATCATTTTAATAATGTTACATCGTCCCACAATCGAAAGATGTAAATTATTCAGCCTATCAAAATCTTTCTTAGATTTTTGAACCACGGGGACAAGATTCTTTTCGATGACTTTACCTAATTCTGATGTTATAATAACCCCAAGATAGGTGGCGGATTCAGTCACCTGTGAATCCCAAATAGAGAGCCTGCCATTAACTACAATTGGTGTCTTTTCCCAGTTAAGCCGATAGCCTGAGATCACCCCAAAGCATTCAGCCTCATGCTCTATTTCCGTTAAAGCCACAGATGGATTTGCGGCAGTTATTGCCAGATCGTCTGCATATCCCAAAATCTTAGTTTCAAATCCATTTAGTCAAATAGGAAGGATTCCCTTATTTGCCTCAATTTTCCTAATCAAAGGGTCGATATAGAAAGAAAATAGGAGGGGAGAGCATGGACACCCCTGCCTTGTCCCCCGTGTGACAGCAATCGGGTCGCTTTACCCCCCCATCAACCGGAGTCGAATCTTAGGACTCCTATATAGTGTCTGTATGGCTTTAATACACCTCTTTCCTACCCCCGCATTCTCAAGTACAGCCCAAAGATAGCCCCACAAGACCCTATTGAACGCCTTCTCTGCGTCAAGCAGGATAAGCGTCATAGGATCTCGCGTGACAGAGGTACCATCAAACAAAGTAAAAACTCTGTGAATATGTTCGGCTGTGCCTCTGCCTGGGATGAACCCGTGCTGGCGGGGCAAGATCACCTTCCCAATGATGGTAGTAAAGCGATTCGCTAGGATTTTTGAAAAACATTTTGCGTCACTATTCATTAAACTAATAGGTCTATAAGAGCCAGGTTCATTAGGGGGCTTTCCTTTCTTTAGAAAAATAATCATGCTAGCTTCTGCCCATGACTCTGGAGGTATTTCCCCTTTCTGTGCCTGGCGCATTACAAAACTTAAACTACCCCCCAAAGTTGAAAAAAAAACCTTATAAAATTCGAGTGGGATTTGGTCAGGGCCTACAGCCTTGCCAGATGGCAGTTCCCTGAGGGCTTTTTGAATTTCTTCATCTGAAAATATGTCCTCCAAAGCCCTTGAGTCTTCTAGTGAAAATATCTCGACAGTGAGCGATGCTAAATATTCTTTTATGTTCTTGGCCTCCTTGAGCCCATTTTCCCTGTATAAATTCTCATAATAGCTTTGAAAAACCATGCGTATTTCACTGGGTATTGTGACTATTTCCCCCTCTGAATTTTTGATCTCTAAGATGTCTCCCCCAGTGGTTTTCTGTCTAGTCCTTGCAGCTAGAATGTGCCCAACTTGTTCACTAAATTCATAGCAAGATTGTCTCCAGGCCAAGAATTTTCCCACTGCCCTTATTGCCATGATTTTACCTGCTGAAGCTTTTGCTAACGCTAGCTTCTGGAGGATCTCATCTGTATTTGAGCCACTGGCAATAGCCCTAACCAGTTATTCTTTTAAGTCTGATATTGTACAATGCATGGTCTTGACATCTTGTTTCGTTTTTTTGTTCCGATTCAGCGAGTAGCTCTGGGTTTCCCCTTTGATTCCAGCCTTAAGAGCATCCCATACCCAGCACTACCCCTGTTAATCTCCAAGAATTCCTCAAGCCATTTGTTCATATGTTGAACATAGTTCGGGTCGTGTAGCAGGGCGCGTTCAAAAGTCCAAATGCGTTCCGGCATCCCCCCGCAATGCTTTGAACCTCCAGGACCAAGGGATTGTGGTCGGAGATGACCCGAGGGAGTTTCTTGATGGTACAAGTGGGAAGGAGAGAAGATGAAACCAGAAAATAATCTAGCCAAGCTACAGCTCTATGCGGTGCCGAATAGTATGTGCTACCCCCCTCCTGTGGTTTTAGTTGCGCCCAGGCATCCTTGAGCCCATTATCATCCATCATCTGAATAAGGGCCCTGTGGACTTTTTTTTTCCGACCTGTATATTTACTTGGGTTCCCCTAGCACAACCCCCCTATGCCATTTACATTAAGATCGCCACATACAATGATCGGTAGAGGCCACTTGGCCAATT
Organism: Calotriton arnoldi; assembly: GCA_963921515.1. NCBI lineage: Eukaryota > Metazoa > Chordata > Amphibia > Caudata > Salamandridae > Calotriton > Calotriton arnoldi. The sequence goes on along the minus strand of CAWUFW010018738.1, from coordinate 208,185 downwards.
TAGAATTAAGAAATTAGAATATTTCGGGGTCATAAATTGAGCATAGCGTAAAATTAAATCCCTGTTCTTGACCTTCAATAATTGCCCATCGACCTAACTCATCAGTTAAACAAGATTTAAACACAATCCCCCCTTCTGTGCCAGTATCGCTACCCCTGTGTCCTAGTCCCCTGTGTGGTGTGTGCTATCAGTTGAAATCCCAGCTGTTCTAAAAGGATTTTCCGCGTCCCCTCAATGTGCGTCTCCTGTATACAAACTATGTCAGCGTGTAGTACCTTAAGCTGTTCCTTAACTATCCTGCGTTTGGCAGCGTCGTTCAATCCGCATATATTAATCGTTGCTACACGCATGGAGCATATGTATTACCACCCTGTCCCCACATTCCTTCTTTTCCTTTTTCTATTTCTTGCCATCTCTCATTAACTTCCTCACACAATGGTGTTTTTTTTGTTTCCCCCCCTCCTCAGCCCCCCTGATAAGCCTCCGCTTATCCCCACCTTGCCCTCCCTGTCCTCGTGGAGCCCCCCTCCTCCACCTACAATGTGAGACAAGCAGACCTAAGGTCTCTGTGATGGAGCCTGAGAGTCAGCCCCCCTTGCTGTCTACCTGCTAGGCATTACTCTGATTTTTCCACCCCCTCTTTTTTTTTAAATATACTGTTTTTACCCCCCCTTTTTAAAAGTGATACCCTCCTGTGGTCTTCCCATCGATAATTCTAACATCCTGGTGTTTCTTCCATAAAAGCAATCCAGCAAAGTAACTAGATACAGTAATAAGAAGAAGTGAAATAAAGTACCAGAAGACACACCCTCTTCCCTACTTCAGTCTAGCTGGCCAAAAGAGAAAAATATAGGTCCCTGCCATTACGTTTTTAGTTTTTCAATGTACTCTTTAGCTTGGATCTCTGAGGTGAAGACTTTTGTAATATTCTTGTGGATGATCTTTAATCGTGCTGGGTTCATCAAAAACGATTGTGCTCCTAAGGCTTGACAGGGCTGAATCCGTTCTCTTAATTTCCATCGTCTTTCAACGGTAACAAGGCAAAAATCTGGTTTTGCAAAGAAGGTCTGATTCTCATAGGTCCGTCTGGCATTCGGGCGGGCCTTAGCATACACTTCCTCTTGAAGCAAAAAGTTCCCAAAATAAATTAGTATTGCCCTTGGCATTACTGTTCCTTCTCTGCCGGGTTGCAATGGTTTTTTCAAGGGCATAGGGAAGCGGTGAACACGCTGTATCTCTATCTCCCAATTCCAATGCTGGAGTTCAGGAAAGGCTCCCTTCATCAGTCTCAGTACATAAGCCCGTATGTCATTCCCTTCTATTCCTTCTTCTATACCAAGTATCCGCCTATTCTCAAAGTCTTCCATCTTCCATTGAAGACCCGTGAACTGTGTTGCGTAAGTTTCAGTCTGTGCCTGAGTTCTGACCAAGCCATCTTCTAGAGTGCTAGTTCGCTCTTCAACCAGCGTCAGTCTCGAATTTATATCTGTTCAAGCTTTAGCCATTTTCCTCACAGCGCCCTGAAGTTTCTTTGTTGCCAGTCGGTTTTTCTTTCCATCCATTCGGGTCTCTTCTTGCAGTTGCTTAATAGATTCGTAATTCATTTTCAAGGAGGGCTCCTCAGCTAGTGTCGATGTCGCGTAGGCAGCGTCCTCCTCCTGTCCCGAAAGATCTGGATAAACACTTCGGGTAGCAGAGTAATCCCATTTTAAATTAGGGTCTGCATTAAGTCTCATGTCCTCTTCTGCTTCCCTTTCCAAAGGATGAGAGTCTCTATGTTTCTTCAGGAGCCTCTTTTTCCTGACCACCGTACCCTTCTGGTGGGCACTAATACTGGAGCTGGAGAACTGTGCGTTGCTGCTATCTCCTACATCAGAGGAGCTGACTTCGGAGCCATCGGTCACTGAGAAAAATGTATCCCCGAGATCCAAAGTGTCCTCCAACCCCTTAAAACCTGTTGCCTCCTCGACTAGCATACTGGTGTCCAGTTGGGCTGCAATGCCCGCGGGCCATTCCTGTGCCAGGGAGGAGTGGGCTACGTTGACAAGATTGTCCACCAAGGTTGAGGCTGTCTGCCCAGATTCGGAAGACAGAAGGGGTCTGTGACTGTCGGCATCCTCAGGACTTTCAGGACTTTCAGTAGCAATCTCGCCATGGATATCATCAGTTTGGGTTATCGCCTTGTCAGTTGGCTGTTTACTACAAGAGGCATCCCCTGTGCTTGAAGGGAGCGGCTGCCCCCCGGCATTATCTGTATCAAGTTGTTTAGTCGGTTGTTCCTTGTGACTGACCATCGCGCCATTACCATCAGCTTGGGGGGTCGTGGTGAAGAAATCTGTAATGCTGTGCTGCACCTCTTGCCCTTGGAGCATGAGCTGTGGTTGTGGCTGTGAATATGCTATAGGATCTATTGGGCAATCTTTTTTCCCCTTGACCCCCATATTACTGTCAGTTAGATCAGTTTTCTTTGAAGTCTCATGCATCTCACCTTTCTTTGGCCCGTCCTGGGTCTGTTTCCCCTTCAATGATGTCCTGGTTTTAGAGTTCAAACAGCCCACCGGCCTCACTCCCTTAGGATGTTGTACCAAGATGCTTGAGTTTAGTTCTATGCCCACCTGCACTTCGGGAGCCTTCAGGCGTGCCGCACGGCTGGGCTTGGGAGGCATCCTCGCTTTCTCCGATCTGTTGGTGCGGTTCCGCGCCGTGAGCCACCCGATCCTTGCAGGCGCTCCTGTCTCTCCTGCCCCTCCTCTCCACCAATCCGAGGTAGCTGCCGATCGGAGCGCTCTCCGCGTCTCCCGGACGGCTGCCAGAACCAGCGTCAGAAATGCCTCGAGGGGTTGAAGGATGTCGGGGTTGTTAGCCTCCAGCTGGTAAGTCATGGGGGCATAAGTTTAGTATAATTTGAGGTGGTTAAAGTCTTTGTAGCTCTTAGAGCATTTCAGCAACATGGGGCGACAATTGCGGCCGTCTCAATCAGGCGCCATCTTGTCTCTCCGCCCACTTACTCTTCTCAAAAGACCTCTTCTATTTTCATTATGTGTCTGTTTGCTGTTTCTTTTATCTTTTTAGTAGAAAATGTGAAGTTTTGGAGACGCCTAGAAGTGTTAGTACCATGTCTGTCTTCCATCTAGGCTGACATATTTTATCATTTTTATTATGGATGCTGCTATAACATTATGCAAAAACAACAGTTGATGGACAGAATGCAGAACAATGTCATACATTCACCCCAGTACAGAGATCTGGGCCTAAATCCATCAATTTTTTGCTCACCATGCCATTCCAGTTTGAACCCAGCCATATGCAAATCAGTCTTGACCCTGTGCCTCATGGGAACAGTTCAGCCCGAACTGCCAAGCCAGGTCCTCCCTGGACTGGAAACAAGCATCCTAGGACCGGTTTCGGGGTTTCACCCCTCTTCAGCCAGGATAGCTTGATTCCAGTGGCATGGAGAGCACGGGACCCACGTCTGGGCATACCCGTCCCACTCGGGGTGACAAATGCAAAAACAACAGTTGATGGACAGAATGCAGAACAATGTCATACATTCACCCCAGTACAGAGATCTGGGCCTAAATCCATCGTTTTTTGCTCACCATGCCATTCCAGTTTGAACCCAGCCATATGCAAATCAGTCTTGACCCTGTGCCTCATGGGAACAGTTCAGCCCGAACTGCCAAGCCAGGTCCTCCCTGGACTGGAAACAAGCATCCTAGGACCGGTTTCGGGGTTTCACCCCTCTTCAGCCAGGATAGCTTGATTCCAGTGGCATGGAGAGCACGGGACCCACGTCTGGGCATACCCGTCCCACTGGGGTGACAAATGCAAAAACAACAGTTGATGGACAGAATGCAGAACAATGTCATACATTCACCCCAGTACAGAGATCTGGGCCTAAATCCATCGTTTTTGCTCACCATGCCATTCCAGTTTGAACCCAGCCATATGCAAATCAGTCTTGACCCTGTGCCTCATGGGAACAGTTCAGCCCGAACTGCCAAGCCAGGTCCTCCCTGGACTGGAAACAAGCATCCTAGGACCGGTTTCGGGGTTTCACCCCTCTTCAGCCAGGATAGTTGATTCCAGTGGCATGGAGAGCACGGGACCCACGTCTGGGCATACCCGTCCCACTCGGGGTGACAAATGCAAAAACAACAGTTGATGGACAGAATGCAGAACAATGTCATACATTCACCCCAGTACAGAGATCTGGGCCTAAATCCATCGTTTTTGCTCACCATGCCATTCCAGTTTGAACCCAGCCATATGCAAATCAGTCTTGACCCTGTGCCTCATGGGAACAGTTCAGCCCGAACTGCCAAGCCAGGTCCTCCCTGGACTGGAAACAAGCATCCTAGGACCGGTTTCGGGGTTTCACCCCTCTTCAGCCAGGATAGCTTGATTCCAGTGGCATGGAGAGCACGGGACCCACGTCTGGGCATACCCGCCCCACTCGGGGTGACAAATGCAAAAACAACAGTTGATGGACAGAATGCAGAACAATGTCATACATTCACCCCAGTACAGAGATCTGGGCCTAAATCCATCGTTTTTTTGCTCACCATGCCATTCCAGTTTGAACCCAGCCATATGCAAATCAGTCTTGACCCTGTGCCTCATGGCAACAGTTCAGCCCGAACTGCCAAGCCAGGTCCTCCCTGGACTGGAAACAAGCATCCTAGGACCGGTTTCTGGGTTTCACCCCTCTTCAGCCAGGATAGCTTGATTCCAGTGGCATGGAGAGCACGGGACCCACGTCTGGGCATACCCGTCCCACTCAGGGTGACAAATGCAAAAACAACAGTTGATGGACAGAATGCAGAACAATGTCATACATTCACCCCAGTACAGAGATCTGGGCCTAAATCCATCGTTTTTTGCTCACCATGCCATTCCAGTTTGAACCCAGCCATATGCAAATCAGTCTTGACCCTGTGCCTCATGGGAACAGTTCAGCCCGAACTGCCAAGCCAGGTCCTCCTCGACTGGAAACAAGCATCCTAGGACCGGTTTCGGGGTTTCACCCCTCTTCAGCCAGGATAGCTTGATTCCAGTGGCATGGAGAGCACGGGACCCACGTCTGGGCATACCCGTCCCACTCGGGGTGACAAATGCAAAAACAACAGTTGATGGACAGAATGCAGAACAATGTCATACATTCACCCCAGTACAGAGATCTGGGCCTAAATCCATCGTTTTTTTGCTCACCATGCCATTCCAGTTTGAACCCAGCCATATGCAAATCAGTCTTGACCCTGTGCCTCATGGGAACAGTTCAGCCAGAACTGCCAAGCCAGGTCCTCCCTGGACTGGAAACAAGCATCCTAGGACCGGTTTCGGGATTTCACCCCTCTTCAGCCAGGATAGCTTGATTCCAGTGGCATGGAGAGCACGGGACCCACGTCTGGGCATACCCGTCCCACTCGGGGTGACAAATGCAAAAACAACAGTTGATGGACAGAATGCAGAACAATGTCATACATTCACCCCAGTACAGAGATCTGGGCCTAAATCCATCGTTTTTTTGCTCACCCTGCCATTCCAGTTTGAACCCAGCCATATGCAAATCAGTCTTGACCCTGTGCCTCATGGGAACAGTTCAGCCAGAACTGCCAAGCCAGGTCCTCCCTGGACTGGAAACAAGCATCCTAGGACCGGTTTCGGGGTTTCACCCCTCTTCAGCCAGGATAGCTTGATTCCAGTGGCATGGAGAGCACGGGACCCACGTCTGGGCATACCCGTCCCACTCGGGGTGACAAATGCAAAAACAACAGTTGATGGACAGAATGCAGAACAATGTCATATATTCACCCCAGTACAGAGATCTGGGCCTAAATCCATTGTTTTTTGCTCACCATGCCATTCCAGTTTGAACCCAGCCATATGCAAATCAGTCTTGACCCTGTGCCTCATGGGAACAGTTCAGCCCGAACTGCCAAGCCAGGTCCTCCCTGGACTGGAAACAAGCATCCTAGGACCGGTTTCGGGGTTTCACCCCTCTTCAGCCAGGATAGCTTGATTCCAGTGGCATGGAGAGCACGGGACCCACGTCTGGGCATACCCGTCCCACTCGGGGTGACAAATGCAAAAACAACAGTTGATGGACTGAATGCAGAACAATGTCATACATTCACCCCAGTACAGAGATCTGGGCCTAAATCCATCGTTTTTTTGCTCACCATGCCATTCCAATTTGAACCCAGCCATATGCAGATCAGTCTTGACCCTGTGCCTCATGGGAACAGTTCAGCCCGAACTGCCAATCCAGGTCCTCCCTGGACTGGAAACAAGCATCCTAGGACCGGTTTCGGGGTTTCACCCCTCTTCAGCCAGGATAGCTTGATTCCAGTGGCATGGAGAGCACGGGACCCACGTCTGGGCATACCCGTCCCACTCGGGGTGACAAATGCAAAAACAACAGTTGATGGACAGAATGCAGAACAATGTCATACATTCACCCCAGTACAGAGATCTGGGCCTAAATCCATCGTTTTTTTGCTCACCATGCCATTCCAGTTTGAACCCAGCCATATGCAAATCAGTCTTGACCCTGTGCCTCATGCAACAGTTCAGCCCGAACTGCCAAGCCAGGTCCTCCCTGGACTGGAAACAAGCATCCTAGGACCGGTTTCGGGGTTTCACCCCTCTTCAGCCAGGATAGCTTGATTCCAGTGGCATGGAGAGCACGGGACCCACGTCTGGGCATACCCCGTCCCACTCGGGGTGACAAATGCAAAAACAACAGTTGATGGACAGAATGCAGAACAATGTCATACATTCACCCCAGTACAGAGATCTGGGCCTAAATCCATCGTTTTTTGCTCACCATGCCATTCCAGTTTGAACCCAGCCATATGCAAATCAGTCTTGACCCTGTGCCTCATGGGAACAGTTCAGCCCGAACTGCCAAGCCAGGTCCTCCCTGGACTGGAAACAAGCATCCTAGGACCGGTTTCGGGGTTTCACCCCTCTTCAGCCAGGATAGCTTGATTCCAGTGGCATGGAGAGCACGGGACCCACGTCTGGGCATACCCGTCCCACTCGGGGTGACAAATGCAAAAACAACAGTTGATGGACAGAATGCAGAACAATGTCATACATTCACCCCAGTACAGAGATCTGGGCCTAAATCCATCGTTTTTTGCTCACCATGCCATTCCAGTTTGAACCCAGCCATATGCAAATCAGTCTTGACCCTGTGCCTCATGGGAACAGTTCAGCCCGAACTGCCAAGCCAGGTCCTCCCTGGACTGGAAACAAGCATCCTAGGACCGGTTTCGGGGTTTCACCCCTCTTCAGCCAGGATAGCTTGATTCCAGTGGCATGGAGAGCACGGGACCCACGTCTGGGCATACCCGTCCCACTCGGGGTGACAAATGCAAAAACAACAGTTGATGGACAGAATGCAGAACAATGTCATACATTCACCCCAGTACAGAGATCTGGGCCTAAATCCATCGTTTTTTGCTCACCATGCCATTCCAGTTTGAACCCAGCCATATGCAAATCAGTCTTGACCCTGTGCCTCATGGGAACAGTTCAGCCCGAACTGCCATGCCAGGTCCTCCCTGGACTGGAAACAAGCATCCTAGGACCGGTTTCGGGTTTCATCCCTCTTCAGCCAGGATAGCTTGATTCCAGTGGCATGGAGAGCACGGGACCCACGTCTGGGCATACCCGTCCCACTCGGGGTGACAAATGCAAAAACAACAGTTGATGGACAGAATGCAGAACAATGTCATACATTCACCCCAGTACAGAGATCTGGGCCTAAATCCATCATTTTTTGCTCACCATGCCATTCCAGTTTGAACCCAGCCATATGCAAATCAGTCTTGACCCTGTGCCTCATGGGAACAGTTCAGCCCGAACTGCCAAGCCAGGTCCTCCCTGGACTGGAAACAAGCATCCTAGGACCGGTTTCGGGGTTTCACCCCTCTTCAGCCAGGATAGCTTGATTCCAGTGGCATGGAGAGCACGGGACCCACGTCTGGGCATACCCTGTCCCACTCGGGGTGACAAATGCAAAAACAACAGTTGATGGACAGAATGCAGAACAATGTCATACATTCACCCCAGTACAGAGATCTGGGCCTAAATCCATCGTTTTTTTGCTCACCATGCCATTCCAGTTTGAACCCAGCCATATGCAAATCAGTCTTGACCCTGTGCCTCATGGGAACAGTTCAGCCCGAACTGCCAAGCCAGGTCCTCCCTGGACTGGAAACAAGCATCCTAGGACCGGTTTCGGGGTTTCACCCCTCTTCAGCCAGGATAGCTTAATTCCAGTGGCATGGAGAGCACGGGACCCACGTCTGGGCATACCCGTCCCACTCGGGGTGACAAATGCAAAAACAACAGTTGATGGACAGAATGCAGAACAATGTCATACATTCACCCCAGTACAGAGATCTGGGCCTAAATCCATCGTTTTTTGCTCACCATGCCATTCCAGTTTGAACCCAGCCATATGCAAATCAGTCTTGACCCTGTGCCTCATGGCAACAGTTCAGCCCGAACTGCCAAGCCAGGTCCTCCCTGGACTGGAAACAAGCATCCTAGGACCGGTTTCTGGGTTTCACCCCTCTTCAGCCAGGATAGCTTGATTCCAGTGGCATGGAGAGCACGGGACCCACGTCTGGGCATACCCGTCCCACTCAGGGTGACAAATGCAAAAACAACAGTTGATGGACAGAATGCAGAACAATGTCATACATTCACCCCAGTACAGAGATCTGGGCCTAAATCCATCGTTTTTTGCTCACCATGCCATTCCAGTTTGAACCCAGCCATATGCAAATCAGTCTTGACCCTGTGCCTCATGGGAACAGTTCAGCCCGAACTGCCAAGCCAGGTCCTCCCTCGACTGGAAACAAGCATCCTAGGACCGGTTTCGGGTTTCACCCCTCTTCAGCCAGGATAGCTTGATTCCAGTGGCATGGAGAGCACGGGACCCACGTCTGGGCATACCCGTCCCACTCGGGGTGACAAATGCAAAAACAACAGTTGATGGACAGAATGCAGAACAATGTCATACATTCACCCCAGTACAGAGATCTGGGCCTAAATCCATCGTTTTTTGCTCACCATGCCATTCCAGTTTGAACCCAGCCATATGCAAATCAGTCTTGACCCTGTGCCTCATGGGAACAGTTCAGCCAGAACTGCCAAGCCAGGTCCTCCCTGGACTGGAAACAAGCATCCTAGGACCGGTTTCGGGATTTCACCCCTCTTCAGCCAGGATAGCTTGATTCCAGTGGCATGGAGAGCACGGGACCCACGTCTGGGCATACCCGTCCCACTCAGGGTGACAAATGCAAAAACAACAGTTGATGGACAGAATGCAGAACAATGTCATACATTCACCCCAGTACAGAGATCTGGGCCTAAATCCATCGTTTTTTGCTCACCCTGCCATTCCAGTTTGAGACCCAGCCATATGCAAATCAGTCTTGACCCTGTGCCTCATGGGAACAGTTCAGCCAGAACTGCCAAGCCAGGTCCTCCCTGGACTGGAAACAAGCATCCTAGGACCGGTTTCGGGTTTCACCCCTCTTCAGCCAGGATAGCTTGATTCCAGTGGCATAGAGAGCACGGGACCCACGTCTGGGCATACCCGTCCCACTCGGGGTGACAAATGCAAAAACAACAGTTGATGGACAGAATGCAGAACAATGTCATATATTCACCCCCAGTACAGAGATCTGGGCCTAAATCCATTGTTCTTTGCTCACCATGCCATTCCAGTTTGAACCCAGCCATATGCAAATCAGTCTTGACCCTGTGCCTCATGGGAACAGTTCAGCCCGAACTGCCAAGCCAGGTCCTCCCTGGACTGGAAACAAGCATCCTAGGACCGGTTTCGGGTTTCACCCCTCTTCAGCCAGGATAGCTTGATTCCAGTGGCATGGAGAGCACGGGACCCACGTCTGGGCATACCCGTCCCACTCGGGGTGACAAATGCAAAAACAACAGTTGATGGACTGAATGTCAGAACAATGTCATACATTCACCCCAGTACAGAGATCTGGGCCTAAATCCATCGTTTTTTGCTCACCATGCCATTCCAATTTGAACCCAGCCATATGCAGATCAGTCTTGACCCTGTGCCTCATGGGAACAGTTCAGCCCGAACTGCCAATCCAGGTCCTCCCTGGACTGGAAACAAGCATCCTAGGACCGGTTTCGGGTTTCACCCCTCTTCAGCCAGGATAGCTTGATTCCAGTGGCATGAGAGAGCACGGGACCCACGTCTGGGCATACCCGTCCCACTCGGGGTGACAAATGCAAAAACAACAGTTGATGGACAGAATGCAGAACAATGTCATACATTCACCCCAGTACAGAGATCTGGGCCTAAATCCATCGTCTTTTTGCTCACCATGCCATTCCAGTTTGAGACCCAGCCATATGCAAATCAGTCTTGACCCTGTGCCTCATGCAACAGTTCAGCCCGAACTGCCAAGCCAGGTCCTCCCTGGACTGGAAACAAGCATCCTAGGACCGGTTTCGGGGTTTCACACCCTCTTCAGCCAGGATAGCTTGATTCCAGTGGCATGGAGAGCACGGGACCCACGTCTGGGCATACCCGTCCCACTCGGGGTGACAAATGCAAAAACAACAGTTGATGGACAGAATGCAGAACAATGTCATACATTCACCCCAGTACAGAGATCTGGGCCTAAATCCATCGTTTCTTTGCTCACCATGCCATTCCAGTTTGAACCCAGCCATATGCAAATCAGTCTTGACCCTGTGCCTCATGGGAACAGTTCAGCCCGAACTGCCAAGCCAGGTCCTCCCTGGACTGGAAACAAGCATCCTAGGACCGGTTTCGGGTTTCACCCCTCTTCAGCCAGGATAGCTTGATTCCAGTGGCATGGAGAGCACGGGACCCACGTCTGGGCATACCCGTCCCACTCGGGGTGACAAATGCAAAAACAACAGTTGATGGACAGAATGCAGAACAATGTCATACATTCACCCCAGTACAGAGATCTGGGCCTAAATCCATCGTTTTTTAGCTCACCATGCCATTCCAGTTTGAACCCAGCCATATGCAAATCAGTCTTGACCCTGTGCCTCATGGGAACAGTTCAGCCCGAACTGCCAAGCCAGGTCCTCCCTGGACTGGAAACAAGCATCCTAGGACCGGTTTCGGGTTTCACCCCTCTTCAGCCAGGATAGCTTGATTCCAGTGGCATGGAGAGCACGGGACCCACGTCTGGGCATACCCGTCCCACTCGGGGTGACAAATGCAAAAACAACAGTTGATGGACAGAATGCAGAACAATGTCATACATTCACCCCAGTACAGAGATCTGGGCCTAAATCCATCGTTTTTTGCTCACCATGCCATTCCAGTTTGAACCCAGCCATATGCAAATCAGTCTTGACCCTGTGCCTCATGGGAACAGTTCAGCCCGAACTGCCATGCCAGGTCCTCCCTGGACTGGAAACAAGCATCCTAGGACCGGTTTCGGGGTTTCACCCTCTTCAGCCAGGATAGCTTGATTCCAGTGGCATGGAGAGCACGGGACCCACGTCTGGGCATACCCGTCCCACTCGGGGTGACAAATGCAAAAACAACAGTTGATGGACAGAATGCAGAACAATGTCATACATTCACCCCAGTACAGAGATCTGGGCCTAAATCCATCATTTTTTGCTCACCATGCCATTCCAGTTTGAACCCAGCCATATGCAAATCAGTCTTGACCCTGTGCCTCATGGGAACAGTTCAGCCCGAACTGCCAAGCCAGGTCCTCCCTGGACTGGAAACAAGCATCCTAGGACCGGTTTCGGGGTTTCACCCCTCTTCAGCCAGGATAGCTTGATTCCAGTGGCATGGAGAGCACGGGACCCACGTCTGGGCATACCCGTCCCACTCGGGGTGACAAATGCAAAAACAACAGTTGATGGACAGAATGCAGAACAATGTCATACATTCACCCCAGTACAGAGATCTGGGCCTAAATCCATCGTTTTTTGCTCACCATGCCATTCCAGTTTGAACCCAGCCATATGCAAATCAGTCTTGACCCTGTGCCTCATGGGAACAGTTCAGCCCGAACTGCCAAGCCAGGTCCTCCCTGGACTGGAAACAAGCATCCTAGGACCGGTTTCGGGGTTTCACCCCTCTTCAGCCAGGATAGCTTAATTCCAGTGGCATGGAGAGCACGGGACCCACGTCTGGGCATACCCGTCCCACTCAGGGTGACAAATGCAAAAACAACAGTTGATGGACAGAATGCAGAACAATGTCATACATTCACCCCAGTACAGAGATCTGGGCCTAAATCCATCGTTTTTTGCTCACCATGCCATTCCAGTTTGAACCCAGCCATATGCAAATCAGTCTTGACCCTGTGCCTCATGGGAACAGTTCAGCCCGAACTGCCAAGCCAGGTCCTCCCTGGACTGGAAACAAGCATCCTAGGACCGGTTTCGGTGTTTCACCACTCTTCAGCCAGGATAGCTTGATTCCAGTGGCATGGAGAGCACGGGACCCACGTCTGGGCATACCCGTCCCACTCGGGTTGACAAATGCAAAAACAACAGTTGATGGACAGAATGCAGAACAATGTCATACATTCACCCCAGTACAGAGATCTGGGCCTAAATCCATCGTTTTTTGCTCACCATGCCATTCCAGTTTGAACCCAGCCATATGCAAATCAGTCTTGACCCTGTGCCTCATGGGAACAGTTCAGCCCGAACTGCCAAGCCAGGTCCTCCTGGACTGGAAACAAGCATCCTAGGACCGGTTTCGGGGTTTCACCCTCTTCAGCCAGGATAGCTTGATTCCAGTGGCATGGAGAGCACGGGACCCACGTCTGGGCATACCCGCCCCACTCGGGGTGACAAATGCAAAAACAACAGTTGATGGACAGAATGCAGAACAATGTCATACATTCACCCCAGTACAGAGATCTGGGCCTAAATCCATCGTTTTTTGCTCACCATTCCATTCCAGTTTGAACCCAGCCATATGCAAATCAGTCTTGACCCTGTGCCTCATGGGAACAGTTCAGCCCGAACTGCCAAGCCAGGTCCTCCCTGGACTGGAAACAAGCATCCTAGGACCGGTTTCGGGTTTCACCCTCTTCAGCCAGGATAGCTTGATTCCAGTGGCATGGAGAGCACGGGACCCACGTCTGGGCATACCCGTCCCACTCGGGGTGACAAATGCAAAAACAACAGTTGATGGACAGAATGCAGAACAATGTCATACATTCACCCCAGTACAGAGATCTGGGCCTAAATCCATCGTTTTTTGCTCACCATGCCATTCCAGTTTGAACCCAGCCATATGCAAATCAGTCTTGACCCTGTGCATCATGGGAACAGTTCAGCCCGAACTGCCAAGCCAGGTCCTCCCTGGACTGGAAACAAGCATCCTAGGACCGGTTTTGGGGTTTCACCCCTCTTCAGCCAGGATAGCTTGATTCCAGTGGCATGGAGAACACGGGACCCACGTCTGGGCATACCCGTCCCACTCGGGGTGACAAATGCAAAAACAACAGTTGATGGACAGAATGCAGAACAATGTCATACATTCACCCCAGTACAGAGATCTGGGCCTAAATCCATCGTTTCTTTGCTCACCATGCCATTCCAGTTTGAACCCAGCCATATGCAAATCAGTCTTGACCCTGTGCCTCATGGGAACAGTTCAGCCCGAACTGCCAAGCCAGGTCCTCCCTGGACTGGAAACAAGCATCCTAGGACCGGTTTCGGGTTTCACCCCTCTTCAGCCAGGATAGCTTGATTCCAGTGGCATGGAGAGCACGGGACCCACGTCTGGGCATACCCGTCCCACTCGGGGTGACAAATGCAAAAACAACAGTTGATGGACAGAATGCAGAACAATGTCATACATTCACCCCAGTACAGAGATCTGGGCCTAAATCCATCGTTTTTTGCTCACCATGCCATTCCAGTTTGAACCCAGCCATATGCAAATCAGTCTTGACCCTGTGCCTCATGGGAACAGTTCAGCCCGAACTGCCAAGCCAGGTCCTCCCTGGACTGGAAACAAGCATCCTAGGACCGGTTTCGGGGTTTCACCCCTCTTCAGCCAGGATAGCTTGATTCCAGTGGCATGGAGAGCACGGGACCCACGTCTGGGCATACCCGTCCCACTCGGGGTGACAAATGCAAAAACAACAGTTGATGGACAGAATGCAGAACAATGTCATACATTCACCCCAGTACAGAGATCTGGGCCTAAATCCATCGTTTTTTGCTCACCATGCCATTCCAGTTTGAACCCAGCCATATGCAAATCAGTCTTGACCCTGTGCCTCATGGGAACAGTTCAGCCCGAACTGCCAAGCCAGGTCCTCCCTGGACTGGAAACAAGCATCCTAGGACCGGTTTCGGGTTTCACCCTCTTCAGCCAGGATAGCTTGATTCCAGTGGCATGGAGAGCACGGGACCCACGTCTGGGCATACCCGTCCCACTCGGGGTGACAAATGCAAAAACAACAGTTGATGGACAGAATGCAGAACAATGTCAAACATTCACCCCAGTACAGAGATCTGGGCCTAAATCCATCGTTTCTTTGCTCACCATGCCATTCCAGTTTGAACCCAGCCATATGCAAATCAGTCTTGACCCTGTGCCTCATGGGAACAGTTCAGCCCGAACTGCCAAGCCAGGTCCTCCCTGGACTGGAAACAAGCATCCTAGGACCGGTTTCGGGGTTTCACCCCTCTTCAGCCAGGATAGCTTGATTCCAGTGGCATGAGAGCACGGGACCCACGTCTGGGCATACCCGTCCCACTCGGGGTGACAAATGCAAAAACAACAGTTGATGGACAGAATGCAGAACAATGTCATACATTCACCCCCAGTACAGAGATCTGGGCCTAAATCCATCGTTTTTGCTCACCATGCCATTCCAGTTTGAACCCAGCCACATGCAAATCAGTCTTGACCCTGTGCCTCATGGGAACTGTTCAGCCCGAACTGCCAAGCCAGGTCCTCCCTGGACTGGAAACAAGCATCCTAGGACCGGTTTCGGGGTTTCACCCCTCTTCAGCCAGGATAGCTTGATTCCAGTGGCATGGAGAGCACGGGACCCACGTCTGGGCATACCCGTCCCACTCGGGGTGACAAATTCAAAAACAACAGTTGATGGACAGAATGCAGAACAATGTCATACATTCACCCCAGTACAGAGATCTGGGCCTTTCGGGCTGGACTGTTCCCACAAGGAACAGGGTCAAGACTGATTTGCATATGGCTGGGTCCAAACTGGGGTGGTGTGGTGTGCAAAAGAATGATGGATTTAACCCAGATCTTTGTGACTGGGGGTGAATGTTTGCATTGTCCAGCATTCCGTCCATCAATTGTTTCTTTGCATTTGTCGCCCTAAGTGGGAAGGGTATGCCCAGACGTGGGTCCCGTGCTCACTACACCACTGGATTCAAGCTAGCCTGGCTGAAGAAGGGTGATGCCCTGAAACCGGTCCCAGGATGCTTGTTTCCGGTCCAGAGAGGACCTGGCTTGGCAGTTCGGGCTGGACTGTTCCCACAAGGAACAGGGTCAAGACTGATTTGCATATGGCTGGGTCCAAACTGGGGTGGTGTGGTGAGCAAAAGAATGATGGATTTAACCCAGATCTTTGTGACTGGGGGTGAATGTTTGCATTGTCCAGCATTCCGTCCATCAATTGTTTCTTTTGCATTTGTCGCCCTAAGTGGGAAGGGTATGCCCAGACGTGGGTCCCGTGCTCACTACACGACTGGATTCAAGCTAGCCTGGCTGAAGAAGGGTGATGCCCTGAAACCGGTCCCAGGATGCTTGTTTCCGGTCCAGAGAGGACCTGGCTTGGCAGTTCGGGCTGGACTGTTCCCACAAGGAACAGGGTCAAGACTGATTTGCATATGGCTGGGTCCAAACTGGGGTGGTGTGGTGAGCAAAAGAATGATGGATTTAACCCAGATCTTTGTGACTGGGGGTGAATGTTTGCATTGTCCAGCATTCCGTCCATCAATTGTTTCTTTTGCATTTGTCGCCCTAAGTGGGAAGGGTATGCCCAGACGTGGGTCCCGTGCTCACTACACCACTGGATTCAAGCTAGCCTGGCTGAAGAAGGGTGATGCCCTGAAACCGGTCCCAGGATGCTTGTTTCCGGTCCAGAGAGGACCTGGCTTGGCAGTTCGGGCTGGACTGTTCCCACAAGGAACAGGGTCAAGACTGATTTGCATATGGCTGGGTCCAAACTGGGGTGGTGTGGTGAGCAAAAGAATGATGGATTTAACCCAGATCTTTGTGACTGGGGGTGAATGTTTGCATTGTCCAGCATTCCGTCCATCAATTGTTTCTTTTGCATTTGTCGCCCTAAGTGGGAAGGGTATGCCCAGACGTGGGTCCCGTGCTCACTACACCACTGGATTCAAGCTAGCCTGGCTGAAGAAGGGTGATGCCCTGAAACCGGTCCCAGGATGCTTGTTTCCGGTCCAGAGAGGACCTCGCTTGGCAGTTCGGGCTGGACTGTTCCGACAAGGAACAGGGTCAAGACTGATTTGCATATGGCTGGGTCCAAACTGGGGTGGTGTGGTGAGCAAAAGAATGATGGATTTAACCCAGATCTTTGTGACTGGGGGTGAATGTTTGCATTGTCCAGCATTCCGTCCATCAATTGTTTCTTTTGCATTTGTCTCCCTAAGTGGGAAGGGTATGCCCAGACGTGGGTCCCGTGCTCACTACACCACTGGATTCAAGCTAGCCTGGCTGAAGAAGGGTGATGCCCTGAAACCGGTCCCAGGATGCTTGTTTCCGGTCCAGAGAGGACCTGGCTTGGCAGTTCGGGCTGGACTGTTCCCACAAGGAACAGGGTCAAGACTGATTTGCATATGGCTGGGTCCAAACTGGGGTGGTGTGGTGAGCAAAAGAATGATGGATTTAACCCAGATCTTTGTGACTGGGGGTGAATGTTTGCATTGTCCAGCATTCCGTCCATCAATTGTTTCTTTTGCATGTGTCGCCCTAAGTGGGAAGGGTATGCCCAGACGTGGGTCCCGTGCTCACTACACCACTGGATTCAAGCTAGCCTGGCTGAAGAAGGGTGATGCCCTGAAACCGGTCCCAGGATGCTTGTTTCCGGTCCAGAGAGGACCTGGCTTGGCAGTTCGGGCTGGACTGTTCCGACAAGGAACAGGGTCAAGACTGATTTGCATATGGCTGGGTCCAAACTGGGGTGGTGTGGTGAGCAAAAGAATGATGGATTTAACCCAGATCTTTGTGACTGGGGGTGAATGTTTGCATTGTCCAGCATTCCGTCCATCAATTGTTTCTTTTGCATTTGTCGCCCTAAGTGGGAAGGGTATGCCCAGACGTGGGTCCCGTGCTCACTACACCACTGGTTTCAAGCTAGCCTGGCTGAAGAAGGGTGATGCCCTGAAACCGGTCCCAGGATGCTTGTTTCCGGTCCAGAGAGGACCTGGCTTGGCAGTTCGGGCTGGACTGTTCCCACAAGGAACAGGGTCAAGACTGATTTGCATATGGCTGGGTCCAAACTGGGGTGGTGTGGTGAGCAAAAGAATGATGGATTTAACCCAGATCTTTGTGACTGGGGGTGAATGTTTGCATTGTCCAGCATTCCGTCCATCAATTGTTTCTTTTGCAGCTATAACATTATGGCAGCTAACTGTGGAATTTGACATGTTTTTATTGTTTTAGTTATAGGAGCATATAATATATCCTTAAAGTTTGCTTCTGAGGGTGATAATGGTTTTTGAAGGCCCTGAACATGAGTTATAGACCTGAGATGCATGTGAGAGCCTATAACGAGGAAGAGGGCCTTTAATAACCAGTATAGCTGGAGGCAGAAGGGCTATACAGCTAGTAGAACATTCCATCTACTGAGGGTAGAATGTTTTAAATTAAAAAGGGAGAAACAGAAAGACAAACATTGGAATGTTGGAGCAGATGGCTTATCCCAGTCATTATTTGTCCTGAGCCACTTCATCGTCTTCAATGGAGCTCCCAGCATTCCAATGTTATAGTCTATATGTAAATCGAGATGACACATTTATCGCCATATTTGTTTAGTTTTGTTGATGCCTCAGTGTTTGCAAGTATTGTATTATTTTATAAATATGAGATAGATTCAGTGATCAGATACTATAAAAACCCAGGTGTCTGACCATAAGCTGGAAGAGCTTCACAATAGGACTATCATGTCAGAGGTCACGTTGGTTTGCGGCGAGATCCAGCCTCAGTCAGAGGGAGATCGGGAGACGTGCAGAACAGGCCCTTCAGCATTGCACTGCTCATCATTCCCAGGCAAGAGCTGTGATAGGGAATAGCTAAACAACTATTTTTACCAAGAGAAGGTATGCTGTGTGATCCATCTTAAGAAAATCAATTTATAGGCTTTCTATTAATTTCTTCTGCTAAAGATTTAGCATAGCGGTAGAAGCAGGTATAGCTTGTTCGGATACTAGGGATTTGCTAACCATATTAGGAATGTACATATCATTTTTGCTGCCCGTGTCATGCATGCCATGCATTACTGCCTTTATTTTCTCATTCTGTGTTGTTAACATTCATATTTTATGTACCAGACTTGGGTTTTTGAAATAAAAGTTTTAAAATACATCCCTTGTTTCTTAGTGCTATTTTGAGTATGTTATTCATTTACAAAAGAGGGTTTGGAGTTTCACTGTGTCCATAAACTCTTCTAGTGGGTTCTATTACGAGCAGAAAACCCTTCTAATTTGTATTGGCTCACTGAACATAGTCCTTACACCATGGGGTGATAACTCTAACCCAAGCAGCTATCGGGGGTCAGA
Organism: Calotriton arnoldi; assembly: GCA_963921515.1. Taxonomy (NCBI): domain Eukaryota; kingdom Metazoa; phylum Chordata; class Amphibia; order Caudata; family Salamandridae; genus Calotriton; species Calotriton arnoldi. The sequence goes on along the minus strand of CAWUFW010018738.1, from coordinate 189,375 downwards.
TCATGAGAGTATCCTGTGACTATATGTAACCTCTTTACATGAGTTTTGCCCAGCTAATTTTTAGAAGCACAAGTACTTCTGTAGTTCAAAGCCCCATATGGCAAATTTCACAGCTATATGGCGTCTAGCACTGACAAGCTTTGACAATGTTTTGGGTCCTAAGGTAGCCGGAGAAATTGCTTGGACTCCTATACACAAGGAAGCCACTGATACACATCAACTGGCTCTCCCACCGAGCAATAGATACTCAGACAACAAGTACAATTAGGCTCCCAGGCCTGGCATCAGTAACTCATGCATGCCATCATATACACCAGCATTCCCCAAACTATCGGTTTTGACCCACTGGTGGGTCGCCATCCAATTTCTGGTGCGTCGTGAAAGAGCAATAAATATAGATGCCTTTACATTTTGTGTTTATCATGTCACATTTGCTGTGCTTCAAAGACAGAGGTCACACTTACTAATCAAATTTATTGTTTCAGCTCACAAATGCAAACCATACAACATACGACATGAACTTAGATTATAAAAACACATGAATAAAAACATATGTAAATTAGTGCAATACCATAATGTTGTTTTTCTTCAGAACAATTACCAGGCCAGTCGCTCACGTCCCTAAATTGAATGGCACTTCTCTTAGATCATGGTGCAAAAATTAACTTGATGATAAAGTCCAAGTGCTTCCCACTACCCACAATAGCGCAAAAAGGGCTGATGAAGTGCTTAAGGCACGATCTGCTAAGTAAGAAAAACACATATTTAAAAATGATTTAAAAGCTAATAATAAATCTACTTTCAGAGATACCTACCCGATGGAAACATACTCTTCAAAATATGATATAAAAAAACTTGCTGCCTGCCGCTTGTGCAAATGTCTCACAAAGTGGTAAAGGGCATGTAGAGATGAACAATAGGCAGGAACCCATCTAAGGCCAGTTATTAAAGTTAAGTTAGTACAAAGCTTGACCTCTCGCACAAAAATCCTCTGGTGCAAAAGTGCAAGTGATACATGGAACACTTGTTTTAGGTGCTATATAAATGTGGGGTGAAGACGCAGTGCCTCCTAAGTCTAAAGTAGTCAGTGGCATGTATGTGGCGTCCTGTCTCTGGATCGGTTCATGTAAGATTACATGAACCGATCCGGAGACAGGACGCTACATACACGCGTCCCAGGCATTGATGTCGGGCCCATACATGTGAGCCCCACCATGAAACGCCTTCAGTTTTTATTGTAACAAACGATGGTTCTCACACATGGAACTCTGGGGAAACAGTGCGAGTTTTGTGTGCTTGTACTTACTTACCACTCTCGCCACCCCACAATTGGACAATTTATAATCTGTATTTTTAAGCCCTGATGAAGTTCAATGTCAATTGAACGAAACGCGTTGGCTGGAGCCTGTATTGTGATACCATTGAAATAAAGGAAAATAAACATAAAGGAACATTTGTCCGTCTATATCTTTTGGAAAAGACAACTCAGTGGTGCACCTCTCCATAATTACTAATTTCTTGATCTGCGTTGCAGTTTGCACCCAACAGCGGCAGGTGCAGGAGTTGTTTGTGCACACTTCAATAGACTACTGTTAGAAATTACCACACGAGGAACGTAGTAGTGAAGTGGGGCTCTCGTAGTCCGCCATTGGTCTGTCCTTTTATAAAATATAAATACCTGTAAATGAACAGTGAACACATTTTAGAATATAACAGCAGTTAGGAAAACAAAAATTAATTACATTTTTTGTAAAATCTGAAGTATGATGGAAACAAAGATTTTAATAGGATCAGAACAGATCAAGACACTTTTACTTGGTGATGCCCAAATGGTATATATTTCCACACATTATCATTTGTGTGCTGTAGAGTTTTGTTAGCAAAACTGTATGTCTGTGCAAATGTAATGGCCATTTCAAATAAATATGTGCTGTCTAAAAATGACAGTGCACTACCACATGATGCTTTAGAAATATGTTTGCGACAGCGTGCTCCAAAATGTTCCACCAGCTACATACTGCACCCACACCACTCTCCTGCTGAATATATTTGCTACACCATATAGAGCTAAGATTTTTCACAATCCCTATGACTTAAGTGATGTAACATTATTGTCAGCACTCCCACTCTAAAAAAATCCAGCACCATTGGTGCAAAGGTGCTGAACTATGTCCCTAAGCCCAGTTTTAAAACAAACAATTGCAACTATTCGCAAACAAGACTCCAGGTGAACCTTAGTGTTTTTTGCTGCTGTTTTCTTTACTTCACAAAGGTATTTCAACAGAGAATGTTCTCACTATAAGTGATCACACAAAATCACCCCACTAGATTATGACTTTCACACAAAAACTGAGAAATATGTATGTGACCTAATGGCCAGAGCTGTCAGTTTTGGACCTGGGGAACCACGTTCAAGTCCCAACATTGGCTCCGTGCAAATGATTTAGACTCCCATGCTTAAAATAAAATTAAACTCACCTTGTGTAATGCAATCTGGTGCTCACGTAAAGCACGTCAATGCCCTTGAGAAGTATAAAACTGCAATATATATGGAGTCCAAAATGCACTGGGCCTTGTTATAACACAAACATGTATATGACATCTTACCTCATACTCTGCTGCTGAAGGGGTTTTTCCAATTTGCTAAAATCACTGGCATCAACACCAAGATGTTTCAGAAGCCTTGTGATTTTTCGTGAACGGATGTCACAGGCCAGCACCCCTCTATGAAAGTGTTCTAGTTACAGTGCAGTTGATCATCTGCCACTTTTATGGGCAGATCAATATCTTGGGCACAGTCTATAAAGACATAGCAAAGGATGTGGTTAAGATCGTGACATTTACAAACAATTGCTGTTAGAGAGGAATGCAAAAAACTATAGAGTGTGTTATTTTGGTAATTCACAGCAATTGGAAAGAAAGTCTACTATTACATTAAAAAAAAAATGCTTCTGCCGCATGTCCGTTAAAGCTAGGTGGGTTGCGAACATTTTCATTCTGAAAAGTATAGGAAGCACTGATATACACACCACATAACCTACACTCACCTATCCAGACACCCATGGACATGATCAGACACCATTCATTTCCCATGATCAGACAGATAGTGGTGCTGCATATACTAAAGTTGCAGCTGTCTGTAGCTCAACCAAAAAATGGCTACTATTTTCAGAGGAATCAGTTTTCCACCTTCCAAACATTTGTTATCATTACATGTCATTGGTCGGCCAGTTGGTCAAATGCAAGTATTATACATTTCTGAAAAGTATCATTTTTTGAGAAAGCAGAGAAATCGGAGGTAAATCACGTTTTGTTTCAAGGATATCTACAACCAAAAAACAAAAGATACAAGGATCTGTATGACAAAATAACTTGTATAATAAGGCAGTGGTACTGGAGCAAGGAGACTTCATGTGTGGGAAATGAGTGCCCATGTAGAGTGTAAATTGAACTATATACATGCCACCTTTGACAGCATTTCACTGCTGCTCTATTTACAATCTCTCATCAAGTCTCAGCAATGCCATATTCACGAATATTGTCCACCCACTGAAAACAACCCTTTGACTCTTCACCAGCGAATTTTCTTTTTCGTTCGTGAATTGTTTTGTTGTGAGGAACCTATAAGACATGTATGAAATGGGATGAGCCTACATATGTTCCTCTAGCTTTCAGTTTGCAGTATGGTCCAGTGTGCAGAAAAAAAGCTCAGACGCTGTGATAGTGCTTCTGTACTGAATGTTGTTGTCATTACTTTGAGAAACGTTTAAGGTAAATAAGGTATTTCAGTAATTCAAATGCAGAACATGGCCCCTTTAATTTGTAACATGATTACAAAATGTCCAATTTTAGGTCTTTGTTATTTGGGACTCCTGAATGTTTCATTGAAATTTAAAAGTGAAAGGGGCAGATTTACAAGCCCCTTGCGACACTTTTATGCCGCTGTTGCGTCATTTTTGTGACGCAGCGACGGCGCAATCAATGCGCCACTATTCGACATATTTACAACGTGACGCATCTAGTGAGATGCGTCATATTGTAAAGCCCTGCGCTACATTATACCTGCGTCAGGTATAATGTATGCAGGGTGGGCGTTCCGTCGCAAGGAAGCCCCCTAAAAGTGACGCAGTGAAATCTACAAGATTTCACTGAGTCACTTTGACGTCCCCACTGCGTCAAATCCTTACGCCTGCTTGCAAGCAGGCGTGAAGAGTGACGCAGCATGTCGGTATAGGCCACCCTGAGCAGTGCTGCGACACGACTCCAGCACTGCGTCACCCTTACGCCGACAGATGCGTCACGCATCTGTCTATCCTTAGCGCCACGGTGCGCCGCATTGTAAATGCGGCGCATCCATGGTGGCGCAAGGGTTTTTTTGAGTCACGCAAAATAACTGGCGCATCCCTGCTAATATGCAGGGATGCGCCAGTTATTGTAAATCTACCCCACAATGAGCACATCATAAATGTTTTACTCAGAAAAAAGCAGTGCACCTACTTTGAAGGAAAACAGGATTTCTACGAGGAATCATGAACTACTCACATGATCATTATGGGAGTTTGTGCATGAAGTTTGGACGTCTCAGCTCGGAAATATGGGGCAATAAACAGCTGCAGCTTTTTGTGTCTGAGCTGCCAAGCCCAGAACACTAAAGGTGGCGCTGCGAGTGCTGTGTGATGCACTGCGTGTAAACAGATTGCCCAACGCAGTATTTACTCAAGGTACACCCTCCACTACAAATTTCTATATAATGAAAACTGTATAATGGCTAGCCAAATAAAATGTGTAATTTTGTAAAAGAAATATGGTATGTGCAGGGCTGGCTTTAGAGATGTTGGCGCCCGGTGCGACAATCATTTTTGTCCCCCCCTCCTCCCATGACCACCTCCTCAGATTCCCTTACGACCACTGGGCAAAAGTGCCCCTCATCTCTCCATAGCACTCTCTCTCACATACATTTCATTTGCTTTAAAGCACTAGTAAAGGCTGACTGTACTAATAAGAATGTATATCTACCCAAACAAACACTTTTCAGCAACATTAGGAATAGATAATGAAAGATATTTTATGCAGTTTGCATGCTGCTCTTTGATGACAGTTCGTAACAGTCTCTGTTGTATATTAGGGTTGTATCTTATGAATGGTGGTAACAAAAGGATCTCTGTGTCAAAAGCAGTAATCCACTCAGCTATCTACATAAAATACAGATCTGTGATCTGCATGGTACGCGTTCTTTGAAGCAGGCATATTCACCCTCTGTGCTACTTTATAGCGTCAAAACTGCCCCAAGAGAAAAATGTGGGGGCAGATTTACAAGCCCATTGCGTGACTATTGTGCCGCAGTTGCGTCACTTTTGTGACGCAGCTGTGGCGTAAATGTTGCGGCCCATTTACAACGTGACGCATCTAGGGAGAAGCGTCACGTTGTAAAGCCCTGCGTCACATTATACCTGCGTCAGGTATAATGTATGCAGAGTGAGGCGTTCCCACGCAAAAAGCCATGTAGAACTGACGCAGTGAAATCTACAAGATTTCACTGCGTCACTCACGCCTTCACTGCGTCAAAATCCCTACGGCTGCTCAGACCAGGCGTAAGGAATGACGCAGAGCTTTTGAATGGGACTCACCCATCTCTTGTGGCGCATTGCTGGAGTTGCGTCACTTTCACGAGCAACTCCAGCAATGCGTCACTTTTGTGCCAACAGATGCGTCAGAATTTCTGACGCATCTGTTAATCCCTGCGCCATGGAGCACTGTATTGTAAATACAGCGCATCCATAGTGGCGCAAGGACATTCAGCGCTGACGCAAGGAAACTGACGCATCTATGCAGATGCGTCAGTTCCTTGTAAATCTGCCCGTGATCTCCCTCTCTGGCAGGAACATTAATCACAAGAGTTATCTTGACACTTTTAATGCTGCCTGAAAACTGGACGCACAAGGAACTCTGCTGAAGGTGTTTTAAAATGGTAAGTTATTGCTAAACACAGCGTGTTCCCCCCACTGACGTCAGAGCCCCCTCCCCAGGTCAGCGCCCGGTGCGGCAGGGTAGTCGCACTACTACCCTAAAGACGGCCTTGTCTCGTGTGGGAGAATATCACAGGAGGATACTCCACGCGCCCACTGTTAGAGGTTCAGTACATTCAGTGCTGGGATTTCACGCAGAGCCAAGTAATGCTGGTTTAGTTTATCTGTCTTTGCACGAAATCTTGATTGTGTTCCTCCCGCAATACACCATTTTTGTATTCATTATCGGGAGCTGACATTCAAGCTTTAGCGAGGAATGGTATCAGCTCTGTGAGTTAGACGAAAATAAAATGTCAGCGGGCTACGCTCATGCCAAACGTCCCTTCATAGCTGCATTGAGGCCTTTAACCTCAGCGCGAGGAGTCGAGTCACCAGCACGAGGGATAGATGCCGAAGCAAACGTAACACGAAAAGCAATCGCCTCCGGGCAGAAGCCTTTTCAGATGCTGGATGCCGAAATAGAATAAATTCCTATAATACGTGTTTGTTCAGTCTGACTTGGGAGTACTAAACATTCAGGGGCACAAATATTCATATCTACAAACACACCTGCTGTGGCTGCAGGGGAAGCGTGTCTCTTCTCAACTCAGCGGTGTAGCCGTGCGGTGTGTCATGAGCCCTAGTGCAATAAGGCAAATATGCCCCTGGCTGCTGTTTGAAATGTAAAATGCAGCAATAGTGGGCCCCTCGGGACTCTGGGTTCCGGTGCCACTGCACCTGCCACACCAACGGAAGCTTCGCCCCTGCTCCTCATCTGAGACAGGGTTGGCCTTTTGATGCGTGACCACGCGGGGTGCAACTCGCTCTACAGCAGCGGGCATGTGTAATTGAGCTGGCAATATCGCGAGCCTCCCATAACGCGCCATCCCTTCATCCCATTCCTCATGCGCCCTCGGCGTGTCTCTGCCTCTCTTTTAAATCACGTCTTTGAAGTTCGTCTAATCACCGCCGCCTCGGGCGGCAGTCAGAGCACTGAGCTGAGAGCGGCAACGATTACAATTATTTACCTTAAAGGATCTTCGCCACCGTGGAGGGAGGACGGGGCAGGTTTGAGGTCACCTTGACAGGGATTTAGTAATCATCTGCTGCGCGCCCTATGGGTAGATTATTGAAATGAGGACATCTGAGCCTACAAGATGGAGGAAGCGCGGTTCTGATACCAGACAGAATGACTGACATGGCAGGGACAAGTTGATGGGATTTAAGTTTAAGAATCTAGTATCCTTGGTTGAAATAGGCATGCGGGCATGTCTTTCCTCATTTGTTCTATCATATTATTTGTCTCATCCTGCATACATTACAGAAGAAGCACAGCCACTTCTAAGCGCTCACTGTCATGTAAATGAGGCATCAACATGCATAGGGCCTTTCCAGTCTGCATGTATGAGCCGTTTGTGGTAAGGCTGCAAAGATCAAGGCTGGAGTCAAGTTATGTTGTGGAATGGTAACTTTAATAAGCACCTCATGCCAGCAGCCACTACGATCCTCTAATGACCGTAATTGTAATTGCTTTTATATAGCGCTTACTACCCCTGGCGAGGCATCAAAGCTCTTAGCACGCTACTCTGGAACCCAAAGAGGATTAGTGGTGAATTCGTATAGGGAGATATGAAATTAATTTGAGCATGGACATGTGAGTTTGTTATTTGGATTGAAAAAGGATGGTGGAGTGATAGAGGAGGGAAGGGTTTGCATTTATATAGTGCTTGCTACTCCTGATGAGGTGTTGAAGCGCTTTTTGGTGGGTAGCATGCTACTCCGGAACTCAAAGAGGATTAGTGGGGAACTAGTATAGGGAAATATGACATTAATTTGAGCGATGGACATGTTAGCCTGTTAGTGGGATTGAAAAGGATAGTGGAGGGATAGAAGAGGTATGGGTCTAGAAAGTGTTTTTTTTTTTTTTGTTAAATGGTCACACATAGAACTTTAAGACAGTCCGCATTCTGAGTGTGGACCAGAGCAAGTTCTTGTCGACCAATGGGGTGGGGGAACGGAACATTGGCACAAGAGCAATCACATTAAAACAATTCCTAAAATGTTAAACATAACACATCTTTCTTCCAAAAGAACAAAATACTGTTAGTCATCAAATAAAACTTTTCTAGATGGAATCCTTGATCTTGGCATTTCAGAGCAAGTAGGATTTGCTGCAGCAACCTCAGAGTTTGCATTGCTTAGATCCTCATTGCTGTTACAAGAATCACCCCCATTCTTGGTTAAGTAGAAATAGTGTACTTACGAATGACAGATGGTACTTTAGGAAATGGCTTATAACAATCATCATCACATTCAGGGTAACTTTCATGTGTGTTTGTTGGATTACTCTATGCATGTCATTGTTCTTGCATTTGGACAAAATTTGAAAAACCCCAACACTTCCCATCTTTAGTAATCATCCTTCCTTTGTTAACTTTGATCACCTTAATAGGTGTGGAAAATTGGTTCTTACCTTTCCAAACACTTGGCTAAACAAATCCGAACCAATTCACCAACAGAAATACTAGATGCATGAACTTTGTGCAATAGATCATATCTATCTTAACATGTTTACTGTTTGCCCCTTACTTTTATCCTGATGTTATCAATTTTATCCTTAGAAAGATTTTCATCAACCCGGCCACGCTTGATTTTTAGCCACCATGGACATATTTACTACATAGGTTGTCTCCCTTTCAACTATAAGAAAGGTAAAACACCTGTAACTGAATGAGGTATGATTCTGTAGGCCCACAATCTTAAGCATGCAGCCAACACAAAAGGAATATCGCATACCAAGACCAAATGGACACTCTCCTTTAAAAATCTGTTGATCTCTTAACCAAGTCATTACAAGTAGATTGTAAAGGGCTGTTCTGCAATGTTAACTGTTGTGTGCATTCAAAAACTGGGACATTTCATTTGAGGTAAATTGAACCCCATTATCCGTAACAAAGATCTCAGGAAAAAGCTCCCGGTCTGAACACCTCTATCAAAAATACAAGCACAACATTAGTGGTTATTTTCTCTTTAAACATCACTTGCCATTTTGACTGATAATCAAAACCAAGGCGATTTACAAATAAGAGGGCACATTTTTGAAGGGCCCAAATATGTCTGAAACCACTTTTGCCAACCAAACATGAGCCATTTTGTATTCTGAATAGGTGGAACAAGAATCTTGTAATTCTTGTCTGCCACTGAACATACTGTACGTTGTCCGACCAGACGGTCTGCCTCTGCATCCATTCCTGGCCACCAATAACAGCTAGGAAGCAGATTCTTGTAATGCAAAAATCCCCAATGCGTCCCTCATGACCTATTTTTAATTGGTCCCTGTTGGACTTGGCCCTTTTTGCAGGGTCATCCCTGAACTTTTTGCCTTCCTCCTAGCCTATTTTCTGACCTGTTGTTGGTGGTTTTATGACTCTGGGCACTTTTTCACTGCTGATCAGTGCTAAAGTGCATATGCTCTCTATTGTAAATTGTTGTAATGGATTAGTGACTCCATGATTGGCTTATTTGATTTACTTGTCAGACCCTAGTACAGTGCACCATGTGTTGCCAGGGCCTGTAAGTCAAATGCTGCGGGTGGGCTTGCAGCACTGATTGTGCCACCCACAGAAGCAGCTTGTAAAGTATGGCTCAGGCCTGCCATTTTAGAGCCTGTGTGCAGTCTGGGACTGCCATGTCGACTTGGCATGTGCACCCACTTGCCAGTCCCTAAACCTTCCCTTTTCTACATATTAGTCACCCCTAAGGTAGGCCCAAGGGCAGGGTGCATTGTATGTAAAAGGTAGGACATGCCCTGATGTGTGTGGCATGTCCTGATAGTGAATGACAGCCAATTTCGTTTTTCACTATTGCAAGGCTATCTGTTCCCATAGGCCAGAATGGGCAGTTTGATTATAACATCTTATAATACTAACTGACCCAGGGAACAAGATAGGAAAATAAAGTTTAGTATGCCTGAACTCAGAATGTTAAAATACATCTTTTAGTGTGGGTGATTTTTACATTCTGTGTTTGAAAATACCACTTTTAGAAAGTAGGTATTTTCTTGCTCTAACCATCCAGTATGCCTCTGCTAGGTTTGTGTATTCCATGTCTGGTTTGTGAGTGACAGGGGGCTGGAGAGGGCCTTGGCCCCAGCAGTCTGATGAGTCAGGGCTGGGCTGAATAGAGCCTACATAGAATAGAGAGTAGGGGGCGGAGATTTCCTTTCACTGACCTGAGCCCTCATAGAATAGAGAGTAGGGGGAGGAGATTTCCTTTCAGCTACCTGGGCCAGGTCTGCTTTCAACAATGCTGTCTCCACCTCCTGCCAGGAAGCTGCATCAGGGAGGACAGAACTGGTTTTGGCTGGGCACGGACACTCTCTGCCTTCAGAGAACAAAGGATTTTGCAGTATAAATATTGGGGCACAGACCCCAGAACTTTAGATCACTTCTGGGAATCAAGACAAACCTTTACCAAGGAGAGGAACCAAGAAAGCTGAAGGAGGTGACTGCCCCTGTGCTGTTGTGCTATTTCTGGGGTTGGCCTGCAGTGGTTACTTATTTGCCAAGGAAAGGAGAAAAGGAACTTTGTGAATTTATCATCTTGAAGAAGAATCTCCAAGGGCTTGAAGTGTGCTTGCCTCCTGCCTGAAGTCTCAGGGATACAAGAATTCACCACCAGCTCCCCTGAATTCCCTTGCTGGGAATTCTACCTGCCAGGGAGGTGCCTGCTGTTGTTTGGGCCCTCTGAGAGATTGTGTGTCGCTGGGAGCTGGAAGCGCGACTCAACGAGGAAGAAGCGTGTCGCGGCTGCTGCCGTCGCATCGCCGAAGAAGCGTGCTGCCACAGCTGGTTGTCATCGCATCGCCGAGAGGAGCGTGTCGCATCACCGGAGAAGCCTGTCGCTGCCACAGAGGTTGTGCGTCGCACTCACCGGAGAAGTGGCGTGCCGCAGGGGCCTGTCGCGGCTCAGAAGTTACAGAGATTCGCCGCACGGCCGTGGCGGGCGTGCACGCATCGCCCTCCACGTTGTCGCATCACATCAAAGACGCCATCTTGTCGCATTGCACCGGATCGTCGCATCGCGGCGCCATCTTGTCGCATCGTAACCAGGACGCAGTAAGAAAAGACGCATCAACTCCCCACACAGTAATGAAGCGTCGCGTCACCTCCCCTGCGCTGCAGTAAGGAACAGATGCCTCCACTCCGGTGAGTGTAAGGAACGGCGCATCAACTTCCCTGCGACCCTTTTGTTTGTATTGCGTGACGCATCCAAGGTACTTTGAGAGTAAAGTGTCGCATTTAATATCTAAATTGAACTAAGCTATTTCTACCATTTTAAAGTCATATTTTTGAATACTGTATTGTGGATTTTTGTCGTTTGGTCTTGTGTTAAATCTAGATAAAGATTACTTATTTTTCTAAACTGGTGTGGTGTCCATTTGTAGTGTTTTTACTGTATTACTGTATGTGTTCACAAATGCTTTACACACTGCCTCTGAGATAAGCCTGCCTGCTCATGCCAAGCTACCAAGGGGGTGAGCAGGGGTTATTTAGGAGTGTAGCCCCCTTACCCTGACTAGAAGCAAGGGTCCCTACTTGGTCAAGGTACCTACCTCTGCCAACTAGAGACCCCCATTTCTAACAGTCCCAAAGCCCTTTTGGACGTATGCACTTATCATTACTGTAAACTAATTCCCCATTACCACTCGAATCTGGTTCTACTTGGGCAAAAGAATGTTGTGGCTCTTTCAGCTCCTTACACCTTGCCCATCCTTCACACATATTTTTTTAACCAATATAAGTTCATCATCCTTGTCATATTCAGATAGCCACATATCTTCTTTTATCTTTGTGTCATACATAGAACATATATCACTTACTACTGTCACAACATCCAAGTCATCATTTTCAAATATTTCAGCTTCATCATTTGTACAAGGAAATCTAGAAAGACACTCTGCTGCTTGATTCTTGTTACCTGGAATAAAGACAAAATCAACATTATACTTCTGCAATTTAGAACTTAGTCTTGCAATGCGAGCAGTTGCATTTTTCCATTCCTTGAGACAAAATGTGAATTAATGGCTATTGGTACGTTTGTAACGTGAATTTGGTACTCCATACAAATTGTCCAAAATGGTTTGTTTCCCATGCACATAGAAGAAGCTCACGCTCAGTAACAGAATAGCTACGTTCAGTTTTACTCAGGGTCTTTAATGCATATGCCACTACCCATACACAATCTCCCTCTTTTTGCGACAGCGCAGCGCTCAGTCTATAGGTGCCAGCATACACTGATATGATGCACCTTTTATTGGTTGAAAATGGGTCCCATGCAGGAGCATTTAACTCACTTGGGTCTCAAATAATTTGCATTTTTTCAGCACACAATACAAGTCCAATTGCTGCCAACCTTCAGCAAACATCCATTAATATTGCCAAATGTTCACCTTTGCCCTTGGAAACTATCAAAATGTCATCCTGGAAACATCTCACATGTTCATCCATGTCCCTAAATATGTGAAACATTATCCTTCGGAACACTGAAGACGCTGAAGCCAAACCAAAAGGAATTCTCTTAAATTGGAATATGCCAAAATGAGTAATAAATGCTGTCAAGGGTCTAGAGGTTTTAGATAACTCTATTTGAAGGCATGCGCTACACAGATCAAGAGTGGAGAAGGTATCAGCTCCTTCCAACATGGCTCACAGTTCATTAACTTTGGCAATGGATGCCTATCAATTTTGGTTTTACTGTTCAAATCTCTCATGTAAACACAGAGCTTGAGATTTCCATTATTCTTCTTTGCCTGAACAATAGGTGAAATCCGTTCAGATGACTCAGTTTCTTCTATGATGTCTTCCATCTTAAACTGATCAAGCATGTCCGGCAGACCCTTCCTGACACTAAAAGGCGCACACCTCATCTTTTGTGTGATAGGTACTGCATTCTCTTTAAGTTTTATTTTGTGCTTGAATCCTCAAAACATTCTCATTTTATTGCAAAATACTTCTAAGAAAGCTGATATGATTTGTTCATTCATGTCCCAGTTCGTAATAATTAGAACAGGATTGTTGGTGCACAATTCCAACTTTATGTTGAGTCTTTTCTGATCTTTCCATCATAATACATTGGCCCCTTCATGTGCTACATAAAACTTTATATTCACAGATCTTCCCTTGAATCTTGTGTTGGTCAAGAAATGCCCCAAGAAATCCATTTTGTGACAATCAAATGTGATTGCTCGTATGTCAGTTCGTAATGAACGCCTCACAGACTTTCAAAGTTTTGCTCCAAAGTAAACTTTTGAAATAATTGTAAATGGTGATCCAAATAAGCCATGACAGACAGTTATTTTCCATGCATCATACTGGAACAAGTGGGAGGTTTAATTACCTCTTCTCTAACCATAAGTACCATGTTTGTTTTCAACATGCTCTCCAGGTAATCATTCTCCTCATGTTCAGGTGTTTCCTCTGACACTTGAGCAATAGGGGAATTACATTGCTTCTTGGAGTGACCACACATTCTCACAAAATGCCCCTTTCTTTTAAAATTGCTGCATTTATTATTTCTATCTGGGCAATTTTTTGAAGAGGCTACATGAGATGGATCACCACATCTTGAACTATATACCTTACTCCCATTTTGCCTGTTTTTTGTTCTTTCTCATTTAATTTGTTTGCTATTAACATAACATATCTCACCATCTTTTTTTACCGTTGAGATTCTCCATAACCTCCTTAACCCAACTCATAGATTACTCAATGGCTTTTGCCACTGTAGTTACTTCATCCAATATAGGATCTCCCATAATCCATAATCTTTCTTGAAGGAGCGGTTTTTAGTGTTTACTATGAGTTGGGCCTGCAACATCTCATTTGTTGTGTTACCAAAGTTGCATGTGTTTGATAAACTTCTCAAAGCTGTAAGAAACTCAAACGTTTCTCCATCCTTTTGCCTACGGGTGTAGAAGAGATACCTTTTCAATGTTGTCCTAATAGTGGGTTTAAATCTTGCCTCTAACCGTAACAGTGCGTCCTTGTATTCATTGTAATCATCCTCCCCTGCAGGACTTTCTACCTTAGGAAGTGATCAGAATATATCTTGATCACAAAGAGTGCAACGGGATACATTTTTTCTTTCCACTGGCATTCTGTTCCCTTCAGTTGCCACCAAATATGTGTGAATCTCTTCCTTCCATTATTTCCAGGGTATAGATGGTTCACCCTTAATTTATAAGAATTTTTTAGGAGGATCTAATTGCATCCTAATATAGAGGCACTAAACTTACAAAAGGCCCTTTAAGTATATGTAATGTCAATGAATGGGAGAAAATATTATTGTTAAATTAAACATATGTCAGAGAATGTATGAGCGTACAACATTCACTGTTCTTATTATTATGTATAATTCAATGCTTCCAATTCACTTCATATGGGGAACTGACTTTTCTAAAATGGCTGCATCTACTTCTGGAACTCATAAATTGTATTGCTTTCCATGGCAAAAACAAAATGGAGGCGGAAGCCAAAACGAGGTGTGGAACGGTGTTTAATCTGATTGTGTAATTGAAGGAGTTTACTTCACAGGATTCCCTCAAGGAAACGTCATACCTTGCTTTGATGTGATAGGCTTCATCAGCGACACCAACCGCTTCGCCCACAAAGAGTCAGAGCAAACCTTGGCCCGATTCACTCCTTCGGCCCACCCACTGAGGCAGGGATAACGTTGCACACCTTCTCCCCCTGCAAACCACATGGAACACAGCAAAGCACACAGTTCTCCTTGCGGTGAGCAGGCAGCAGCCGGCTCACATTTGGCAGCCAAAATGAGCCATATCCTTCCTCGTTGCCAATAAATGTTCCAATGCAACACCCATGGATTTTGGCGCATTCCCAGATTTACCATAAGTGGTAGACCTGAAAATACATCAAAACTGCTACTCATCCCCAGGTGAGGCATAACGAGGAGAACATTTTCCTAGTTTTTTCTCTTTCTAGATGTGCTGCAGACTGCAGCACACGTTGAAAGAGGAAAATGCCTTAGGGGACTGTTTTTGTGCAGAAAGGTGTCCATTCCTGCACAAAAACAATCCTGCTTACAATACAGGCACCCTTGCACCAGGGTGCCAGAGAGCCTGCAATGGTGCTGGCAGTGGCGGCTCCTCCATTAGGGCGTGGGGGCGTCGCCCCACTGTTTTCTCGCAGTGCGAGAAGCAGAAACATAAAATGGTAAAACTACCATTTCATGTTTCTGCTTCTCGCACGCAGAAAGCAGAAGTGCCTGGTTGGGTGCGGGAGGGTGGGCGGTCCTGCTCAAGGGCAGGGGGGAGTGGCTTGCCCACTGTTGTGGGCCCTGACTGTTTGTTCGGCCCCAGGGCCAACCAAACCAGTCATGCGCACTCTCCCTTTTCTCTATGTAGGCTGCATGCAGCCTACATAGAGAAAAGGGCCTCCGTACAGGCGCCTGCCCGGGGCACTGTCTGCCTGCACCGCACCAATCACAACGTTGCCATTGCAGCGTTGTGATTGGTTTAGGGGAGCGGGAGGGAGGCTGCCTAGGTTAAACACAGGCCCGGCCGGGAGCAGCAGGAGCTGAGGCAGAGGCGTTTGAGGAATAAGGTAAGTTTTTAGTTTTATTTTGATTACCGTCCTGCTGTCGGCGTCTCCCCCCCCCGCGCGAAACCCCCCCACCCCTCTCTTGCCGGCCGCGACTGGGTGCATCCTGTTTGTCTCGGTAGCCACGTGCACTGTAAACCACACACGCAGCTGCTACAAAACGACTTGCTTGAAACACAGTTGGTTTTCTTTGAATTAACGTCTTCTGCAAAAATGTCGACTTGATCATTTATGTCCAGTTCTTTCATCTATTCCTTTCCACTGCTAATGAACCGGTTTATACGCGCTCCGGTGTACCTTAGGGTGAGACGTCAAGATTATTAAGATCACACACTGTTGTCAAGTAGGAAAGCTGAGATTCTAATTGACCCCTGATCCGTGAGTGCAACAGTGCCCACTGCCCAGTCACAGAGGGCCGCAGCTCTTAAATGCAGACACCCGGAGTCGGCCTTTGCCAGAATAGCACCCTGGCCTGGGCGGAAATAAATTTGGCGCCCTAAAATGAGCTTGTTTTGTGTTCAGGGGTCAGTCCCTGGCAGTCTGCATCAGAATTATGACTGGCCTCTGAACAAAAACACCTCTCAGCTGCTCACGTTAGTGCCAAGTTGTTTGTTAGAGGGGATGGGGCTAATACAGTGTGGGTGGGTGGTGAGAGGGAGAAAGAAAGGAGGCGTCCCTGGCAGCAAGCGTTTCCCTCTATAACAAAGCCGGATTTAAAAATAAAATGGTGAAGTCCTTCCTGGGTGCAGGGGGTGTCACTCGCCAGGCTCCAGTGCTGCTGACGGCCGCACTCCTCGCCTGACAGTTATATTACTGCTGGTCCCACCTTTCAATAAGCGCCTGTCCGAAAGACTGACTTTCCCGTTTCTCTATGACTGTTATTATTTTTCCCTTTTCTCTATGACTTATTATTTTTCCCCTCTGCAAAGTTATTAAAAAAGAAAAAATAATGTAGGAGAAAAAAATTAGTTTGCCTCCTTTCACTTTTCATCACGTCTGCCACTGGAAAGTGACATTTACAAAGAGGGAAGCCAGGCACAGAGCGCGCTTAGACATGGGAGGCGTGCACATACAGGGGTGATGTGGACATGCGTGGGAGACATGCACAGATAAGAAAGCTGTACACGGACACATGCCTGTAGGCAGGGAGTTAAGGTATAGACCAGAAGGGCACACATAAATAGGCAATACTTCCTGTGTATGAGCGGAAGGGAATGCAGAGTGTCTGAAGGGTCAAGGAATGACCATGCGAGGGGTGGAATCGGTGCACCCATGAGCATGGACCTTGCACACGAGTGGAAGCGGGTGCTTGTGCAACGGGTCCTCCTACCTGGGGACAGAAAGCAGGCACTGCGGAATGGCGGAACATCGGAGAGGATGTGTTGCACGTTTTCGGGGTGATGGCTAGCACGGAGGCAGGGACATCCAAACTGAGAAATCAAAAGGGCACCAAACATAGCACAAATGCATGCACAGAATTGTATAGGTTATTGCGCTGGACTGCTTGGGTAGTGTTTGATTTTCTGTGTATTGTTTGCTCGTTTGCCTTGTGCAGTGATGCTCATGCAGCGTTGGGTTGCGGGTGTAGTGTGATGGGTGCTTGCTCGGAGTTGAGGTGCTCTGTTAGCATTAGATTGTCAATGTAGGTTTTGTTTCCGAAGATTGTGCGAGGGTAGTCTCTTCTATAGTTGTCACCGTTCATGGCTGAAGTTTTCTAGTGTGTGTCGCGGATTTGTAAGTAAAGGCACGTTTTTCCTACTCGCATTTCGTGGCCTTTGTGACGGGTAACCAGTGGAGTTTATACAGTACGTGCTTTCGCCAATTTTGAAAAAAGGGTGCACGGATGCGAGCAAAAATTAACAGTTCAGAAGTGCTATGTAAATTATTTGCCTTTGGCACGGTCCTTTCCAGTGGATGTCAGCGGTAATATTTATTGTCATGGGGCCCGTCCCTGGAGCCCTTAAGAGTCACAGGGAATTTGTTACACAGATGTGGACTAAGCTGGTGTTCAGAAACAGGGTCTTGTGAAAGGTCAAAGGTTTCACCCTTCCTGCTCCCTGTTCCTTTATTTTTCTGTAACAGCAAAAAATATGTCGCAAAAGAAGCGGTGGGAGCGCTGCTACCAAATGCAACCGTTCAGACAAAAAGGTGGACACTGCTCATAGGAATGTTTACACATTTAGCACTGGTATGGAAAGGGCCTAAACTTCTCGTTTCCATACATGACATGAACTTAAAGTGGGCTTAAGTCAGCCCCTTGCACATGACTGGCTGGCTCTAGCGTCTATCTCAGTTGTCTCATCTTGATTCAGTGGTTTTCTTCCTGTTTGTCCCACACAGGAGAATTTCAGTCTTGCACTGTTTTGATGGAGGAGTTGAAATTTTCTTTGGAATACTAGGGACCTTTGGAATTCAAGGAATACCAGCTCAGTTTAGTACAAACCATCACTTGTGAAAGAATAGCACACAGTGGCACAGATGGACAGAGCACGTGGTAGGCCGGCGTCTGATATGCATCCCATTGGACAGACAGTTTTGCCAGTCACTGTCTTTGTTAGAACAGATTCACAATTGCTTTATTAACATTCCTGCTTTCTCAAATTTGCTTGAAAATGCACCATTTGCCCACTCTTTTTTCAAAATTTTCTAGGGGGAGAACCCTCCCAAACCCCCCGTAGGTGGTTTGGGCTCACTCGCTACGCTCGCTCGCTACAGTGCTGTGTGACAATTGTTTTATGTGCCACCAGTTTCAGATGTCACCAGCCGCCACTGGGTGCTGGGCAGCACATTGTGTGTCAGCGCTGGGAAAAAATAGGAATGTGCCATATTATGTTAAATGATGTTAAATATTCCTTCCCTTTCCCTGTCATGCAGCGCAGCAAGGTGACTTTCTGCGCTGTGCTGCACTGTCCTGCACAGCGTGACTTGTTGGTAAATATGACCCAGAATTAATAGGGATAGGATTGGGCCAGGACCAGAGAGGAAGGTGGAGGGAGAGGGAGAGCGATCAAATGTAGGGGGTGCAGGCCTGGTGGTGACTGTAAAAAAGTGTGGATGGACATGTGAAAAAATGAAAATAGAACATAAGCACAACAGATAAATCACAGAGAATATGAGGGATAAGAGATTGGTGCAAGAGAGTCAAATTAAATAGGAGGACTAGCTAAAAGAGCAGTAAGAGAACTGGGTACAGGAAGGTGTGCACATCACAGACAGGGCTGCACAAGGGGAAGTTAGAAGGACATTATGCCCCATATGTTGGTTCTTTGGAAGGGCTCACTGCTTCAAAAATCTATTTTTAAATCTAGCCTGCATTTTTAATGTTTTGCCTGCACAGCGTTTGTGCTGTGCTTACGAAATCTCGTGTTAACAAAAACAAATCTTAAAATGGGTTTAGAGCCCACCCATTACTTAACCATTACTTACCATTGGTTCGCTCCCACTTCACTCTCCCAGACCAGAGTTCGGATGACAGGAGTATACCGACCCTGGAAAAAACTACACTTGAGGCAGAGCGAGTGACTTGAAGGTGGGACTGGTGGCGATTCCTCCATGGCCCTATAGTGTGGCATGGGAGGGATACTGAGCAGTCCACACAGTCCTGTGGAAGCCCGGTAAAGAGGACCTCAGGGGATTCCAGTGAGAGGGGAATACTGATAAGAGAGGGAAGCCTGAAGTTGCTCCACCATCGTGCAGTTGGAAGCACTGAGGCATCTGAGGAAGATTCTTCAGCAGTCGCCAGGACATCATCTGTCTTTGGAAGCTTGCTATCCATGGAGCGGGGCACCTTTGAAGACCAATCAGCAACAAACTCCACTATTGCTCCAAATGCACCCTCACAGCGAACATTGTAAATAGACTTCCAAGCAGTGAGACCAGGTGGGACAGGACCCACAGTGCCCAGGTAGACTGTGACAACTTGGGCTGGCGAGCTAGATATCTGCACTTCATTTACACTGCCACTGTGCCCAGAGTAGTCTGGTTAAAACGATGGAGATGTGCTGGGAAGCCTGGTGCTCCCAGCTGCACCTGTCAACTTATCCTGTCCTGCAAGCAACCTGAATAGACTCAGTGGAGTTTTTGTTTCGTCATTTTGTTTTCTCACACAGGTCTCGTTGTCCCTTTTTAATAAAGTTTGGGAGGAATGTAGTGACCGACTGGTCACGTTCTAGTGTTTCCAAATACTGTGTTTCCACAAGCCACTCCTAAAGGGCTGGCTTCCACACTCACCACACAACCATCCGTCACAGGTGTCACCGGTCAGGTGACCCTGCTAGTAAAAGGGACTGGGACATGTGCCCTGGGCCAGTTCCAGTATGTATGACACTATGTCTGCATGATTATTCTAACTGCATGGGGGCCTAGGCCCCAACCCTTACACGGACCTCCAATGTGTGGCTTGTTAATTTTATTTTATGGGAAGCTTCTACAATTGTAATCAGTACAGGCAGGCAGGGAAGGTTAGTCCATGCTATCCTCTCACTAGGCCTGCACACACTCTTCCATCACCTCCCCCCTCCATTGAGTTCCTGCAGCTCCCCACTCACTTGCAGACTCACAGACCATTCCCAGACCCAGTTCTACTCACATAACCCAGCATCATCGAGGCCTCTCTCTACAGCGTCACCTCTTGGTGATTTTCTCTTTTGCAGCCACTGCCGCATGTGATTCTGAGGTGGCCTGAGCTCAAGTGGTGCCCCCTCAGTACAGTACCCTGGCCTGAGCTCTCCTGAGTGAGTCTGGAGGGGGACCCCCTCCATGTACTTTCAGGGGGGCCCCCTCAAGTTTTGTTATGCCACTGTGCAGCACAGGTGTCTGGTTAAAAGATTTCTTGCAAATTCACTTTTGATAATCTGGTACACTGCATCTCTACCTTGCTTCTTTGATGTTAGCGAGGGAGGGGGTTGGCAAAAGGTTTGGGGCAAAAACAAGGGTATGCAGTTCCTGGGGAAGGCTGTGCTTAAGGGGAAAGATGGGGTGGTGTCTCAGGTGCCAGGAGGATAAGAAGACAACAGGGGGGATCGCTCCTTTTAGGAGCAAGGGCCCTCATGCACCCTGGAAGGTGTCATGCTTCATCATTGGGCAGCTCCTCATTGGGCCGGCGCTGCAATGCCCAACGGGCTCCAAAAGGGGGCTCTTTGCCAGAGGTCTTTTCTTTTGTGAATGGGTTGAACATGTTTCATGCTTATTTAAGTCCAAGGGATCCCGGCATTTCATCAGGACCAAGGGATACTTATCTACTCAGGTAGGGACGGATTCAGTGTGTGTATGTGAAGTGCTGTACCCTGAAGTTTGGACTCGTGATGTAGTCCAGCATAAATAGATATACAAGGTACCTTCTGGATACGCCTAGAAGGGGGAGCTAATGGCCCCCTCGTGAAGTTCTGGATGTTCGCACAGTGGCGAGGGAAGGAGCTGCAAGTGGCGCTCCCCAGGGTATAGGACCTACCCCACATCCGGTAATCTCGGAAGACCTTCGAGGAATGAAACATGTTGACCCCATTCACTGCACATATACCAATTTGAGCTCAAGAGATCGTAATTCTCCCTCTCTAACTACGACTTTACAGTCCTTGTTTTTACCATAGCATAGGAACCCAGTCAATAAAGGATATCTTGTTGGATCCCTATAGCTATTTTTAGCTCTCACTCGCACCTTCCCATCTCTACTCATATTACTCCTTTGCCCCCTCTCCCCTCAAACTTCACATTGGCAAAAAGAAAAGACATCCGGCAAAGAGCCCTCTCTAGGGGCCCGTTGGGCATTGCAGCGCCGGCCCAACGAGGAGCTGCCTGATGATGAAGCATGACACCTTCCGGGGTGTGTGAGGGCCCTTGCTCCGAAAAGGAGCGACCCCCCTGTTGTCTTCTTATCCTCCTGGCACCTAGGACACCACCCCATCTTTCCCCTTAAGCACCACCTTCCCTAGGAACTGCATACCCTTGTTTTTGCCATTCAATACATAGGGGCACATATGCTGGACCTGTCAAGTCCCAGTCCCTCTCTCTGTGATTCATAACAGGTTTGGGGCTCATACAATGTATTTTGTATTTGCAGTCTTTGACACCATCACAAGCCAGTCTACAACACTGGGTTGAGCTAGCTGGCCTGCCCTTTGCTTCTTTTTATTTTAATTTCATTTTAATTGTCTTTAAAAATGTATTGACAGATCTGCGATAATTTTATACAGATCGAAAGCACGTTTAAAGTCAGCCGATATAACAAAATGAAATGAAACACTGATCTATGAAAGGAAAGATAGCAGTTGATAAATGTTGCTGTGTGGTACATGTTTAGTACTCCTGCTCTTCTGAAGCACTACAATCAAAAAAGCTGCAAAACAAGCATTGGAAAAAGCCAATAGGTTTCACCTATGCTAGATCTACTGGCTTTGTCAATGTCTTTTATACATGTTGCACAGTAGCGTGGGCTGCACAACATGGCTGAAAGCATGAACGTCACTTGGGGGTCACGAGGGGTCACAGCTGCGACCCCTGGCTTGCCCCTTGTGACCCCTGGCACTGCTTCTGATACCCTTGGCCTGAGAGGTGGCAAACCCAGTGTCAAGAACGCTCAGAAGGCTCACATCTGTAGGTGGCAGGTTCCACCATGCTTTTTGGCCCATGTTTTATTATACTAATAGTGAATAATAGTGTTTTATTCACTATCAGCATAATAAAAAATTAAGCAGCAGGAACTGGAACAGGACCTTGTCTGGCATTGACAGGTAGTGAAAATGGAAGAGAAGGACTGAGATTGAAGAAAAGATTTATCAAGACATTGTGATGGTGCAAAGTCACACAAAGTGATGCAAACTGGCTTAAAGTCTGATTTACTTTCCAGTGCAAAACATTTTTTATACCGAAAGGTAGCCTTTAAGAAGTGCAAAGTATGCTTTCTGCTGCTTTGCACCAAAGGGGCATGCCATGGGTGTTATATGGGCATTCCCACTCACGTATTTTTATGCAAAGCCCTATATACTAAAAATGTTAGACAGGGCTCTGCGCTAAAAAATAGCACCTTCTTGAGGCAAGTGTTACTTTGGCGAAATGTTTTAATTTCTACTAACCTTTTACGGGTAACTTGTGTGCTGCACTACACTACACACATCCAATGTGAAAAAAGTTTTAAGGTTTGTCTAGGCACAGTATTCTGTACTGGGAGGCTACCCTTCAAGTATAAAATCTATACTAGACATCATGCGCACACCGCTGTACCATGGGAAAAGGAATATGTGAGTGGTGCTAGGTTGCCTATTTGTGCACCAGGGCTCAGGAACGAGCAGCAGTGCCATATCTTTGTAGATTTGTCTCTTTAATGCTCTATTCCCTAGTGTAGCACCTTTGGTTGCTGCGCTTCATGGTGCTATTGTTTTAGTAAATGTCCCCCCAAGTGTCAGTTAGTATGAGTGAGTCAGCGAGTGAGAGAAAGAGTGACTGCAAAAAAGTGAGAGTATGTGGGTGAGAAGGAATAATTATGAGTGTGAGGGAGTGCTAGAGAGAGTGAGGGAGTGTGGGTAAGGATGAGTGCGAGTGAGTGGCAGTGAGCAAGCGTAAATGTGAGTGAGAATGAATGTTAGTGAGAGAGAATAAGTGAGTGTGTAATTCAGAATGAGTGCATATGAGTGAGCATGAATGAGAATGTGGTGTTATACTTGCAAGTATGCCCTTGACCCTTGCATACTGTTGGTAAATTCTTGCATTAAAGAGACACCCATGGCAAAATTCTTGCGCTGGCATACTGGAGGCAGCTCTCCACATCACAGGCACATGTGATGAAATGCTAGCAAATGAGGGCACACTAGAGGTCATACTTGGCATATGGGAACATCCATGACAAAATGCTGGCACTGGTGTACTGGATGTAATTGTTGCCATAGGGACACCTGTAGAAAGCTGCTGGTGCTGCCAAACTGGAGGACATTTTTGGTATAGGGGTACTTGTGGCAAAATGCTTGCGCTGGCTCATTGAAGGTATTTTTGGCATAAGAGAGGACAACCATAGTATATAGGAGGGGACAATCATGACAAAACGCTGGCCCTGAAATACTAGAGAAAATTTTTGACATAAATGTCACCTGTGGTTTACGTATGGCACTAATGACAAAAATGTAGCAGTGGCATGTTGTATGTAATTTTGTGAATAAAGGGGCAGCCATGGTCTATGGGGAGCACCCGTAATAATATGCTGGACCTGGCACAATGGAGGTAATTTTTGGCATATGGGGACACCCCTAACACATTTTGGAAAAAGTGGGGTCAACTGCTCTTGGTGAGCGTCAGGTTAAGTTAGCCTGGCACAACATGAAAAAATTGAATATTGAATGTATGCTTTTTCAGTGCATGTGTTTTTTTTAAGCAAATTTATGAGAAACAGTGCTTTAAAATGCACTATCTGGTCCCATTTTTTCAAATTGTTTTGGAAGGTAACATCCCCCCAGCACACCGTTCGCCCCAGGACCCTCGCTACAATTCTGGGTAAGTATTGTGGCTCACCACTTTCAAACATCACGAGCCGCCATGCCCAGAACAAACGGTAATATGTGTCTTGATGAGCACTATTTACTTTCGGCAGCCTCCACTGCAACTGCAACTAGGACTTTACACGTTAGGTTTTGAAAAATTAATAAATTCAGTACTACAATGTGCACTCTTCTGATTAAATAAAAACAATGAACTAAAATGTAAACATTTTATATCAAATTGTTCCCATGTTTCATTTTTGGGAATACATGAACATTTTGCTATCTGAATAAAACCTTCACCTATGTGCTTCAAATGAATGATAGGGTCTTCCCAAATCAAAATGCATTAACAGTAAGGAATAATTTAGGTCAATAATTTTGTTCATATTCAATATATGGGCTTCATCAATTAATACAAATTGGACATAACTACTATTGTTTTATTTAAATGTCTTTTTTTTCTTCCCTGTGATTTATGAACAAATTTATCAGTGAAGTAGGCAGCAGAGGAATTATTAAGTCATGACAGTTTGTGGTATAAACAAACAGGCTCCCAGTGCTGTTGTGTGTTTTATGGCACTATATCCTCTTCAGATGGACACATCATTTTACATTTAATACTAAGAGAATCGATTAATGATCCCCCATGCATATCACATATGCACCCTAATAAAGGTGGTATCTAAAACAGTAATTAGTCTATGTTGTGTAATTATTTTAATTATGCATTTATTATGGAACTCCAGCAGTGTCAATTATTTTGATGTCTTCAGAGCTAAGAGCATGTGACATCACTTCCTGAGGAATACTGAGGGTAAAAGATCATATTATGTCACTTCCTGTGATGTAATTAGGGTCATGGGTTTGTGATGTCACTTCCATTACCCCTGGCATTTTGATGAATCGATGCCCATGGCTGAAAGTAAAGAAAATAATAGCACTGTGACACAGCCAGCACGGGCCATGGCATAGAGCTTTTTTCTTTACTTTAAGTCATGGCACAGCAGCCCGCGCTGCTGTGCAACATGTTTAAAAAACATTGATAAAGACAATATATCTCACATAGGCGAAACATATTTGGCTTTGCCAATGCTTGTTATTATTAATAATGATGAGGCAGCTAAAATGGACATTTTCATACATGGTGTTGGATGCTGTATCAAAAGCTTTGAATATCTGTTCTCTTTTCCCGGAGAACACTTTTTAGGTTTCATATGAAGTGCCTGTGCCTCATGGTATAAACAGAAAAAGAAGGACCCCGCATTTAGTGTTTTTTACGCAGACCCATAAAAACATCTGAAAAGCTTGACCACAGGAAGAAACACTATAAATAATGGAGAGACACTTTTAGGGAGTAAAGTTTACTTGTGTGGGGTAAGATCAGACTGTGAAGACTGGCAAAGATGAGAAGCAAAAGCAAGGGAAAAATGTTACCCTACATACAGGCATGGGAAAGTCCTGAGTGCACACTTATGGACAGACAGAAGAAGAGAGGAATGTAATTTCTAGAAATTCAACGATTATTGCACAGTGTTGTGAGAAATGTTACATCACTTGAATAACTTGACCTGATCTCACAATTGCTCACCTTTGATAAAAATCTGAAGCTCAAGTACAATGAAGAGTGAGATTCTCCATCAGAGCACACCAGTCAATGTTGTGGGTTTCTTCATGGAGTATGTTGGGAGTGGAATAAGAAAATATACACTGAGTAGGCCTGTACATTTAGAAATGCTCAAACTGTGGGGGGAAATACTCCTGGGTTCAGTGCCCAAGTGTTGTAAAAGGAGAACAGGAGTTGATGTGGGTGAATAGAAATTGACTCGGCTCAAAGTGAGGTGGGCCTAGTGTAGAAGGTTCAAGCTTTTGCACCAGCAGTAGCAACGCAGATACATACAAAAGTTCAAAGGCAGCCTTTGATCTTTTGTATGAACCAATGTTCCTACATTGTAAGAATCGGAAAGATGTTGGTTTGATTTCACTATTAAATGGACTTTGGATTACTGCATCCATGCTGCTTATCCTTGGACTCTATTTTTTCTGTTCGGACTTCCTTGTATTGTGTGCTTTGCTAAAAATTATTGCAAAATTATTAAACAGCTGTTTTTGTGCTCATTTCAAAATTAGACAGACAGAGCCACCATGTGATGGACCGTCATAAGTACCGGTGCTGACAATTAAGTGCAGGTGTCGAGCACCAGAAACCACTGTCTCAAATTAAGCACCGCTGTTAAGGCTCGGGGAGGTGGGCCATGTGGCTTTCTTTCCTTTATTATTGAAATTTGGCCCTGGGGATTGGGCCCCTGGGGCTTAAGAAGGCATGAGGAGGGGCCAGCCTCCCTTAAATTATGGAATGAGTAATGTAATATGTGAGGTCATAAGCAGTGCATGGTGGGGCGCAAGTTATAGTCAGCTCTGCTAACTATAACTGGTGAAACAGTTTTTTTTTAGTTCAAATGTTAATGTCACTTTAACCTTTGTTTTTTTCAGTGAATGAATAATATATATATATATATATGTCCTAAAGGCACTCATTGATTCTTCCCTCTCACCTCTTCAAAGGTGCACCACTAATTAGGGTTCACATGAATAACACTGCCTGATGCTTTTTAAAGACCTCAGGCACTGGTTTCATAAGAGATATGAAAAAGAGAGGAGGATAGTGCAGACCCTCGAGGAACTGTTGTTTGTGAGATACCAACTCCTAGCAAACCTGCGGCAAGGATTTAGTGTCCTTCATGCAGGCAGTGCAGGTGGCAGAATCAGCACCCCCTCCTGCCCCCGTAAGTAACGTATATAGGTTGTGGAAGCAGATTCTGCCAGAGGAAGGCCAAGATCATATAATCTGTAAGCAGAGTGACATTTCTGTGCCTGGTAAAACGTTGTGGCTTTAATTGCGGGTTGATTTTTGCTCAAGGTGTTCAGCTTCTTAGCAAAATTAAGCACATTTTTGTGTTTAAAACTCAGGGGAGACTGTATACATATTTAAATATAGTATTTGATAGGAGGCAAATGTCTCAATGTTCTAGTCATCATATATTGAATAGATGATCTTACAGCTTGTTGCCAAATATTTTCCCCATTGATCTGGGACAGTAGGCTTAGGATAAACTATTCTGCTACGCCAAGCACATACATATAAGACTGAGATGTGTGCAGAATGTTCTCTCACAGCCCTTTAGTCTGGAACTTTATTACTGCCAAGATAAATGAAACGCAGTTAATCTGTTGGTACAAAGTTGGAAGGGCGTCACCTTCTAATTGCATGGTTGTGATTGTTAACACCCCTTAGGCTCTCATTACAAGTGGCTGCTTATTTTCCTATCCCTTCACAAACTCCTGTTTCCATTTCCCCCCAGATAATTTCAGGAGGTGAAACCTGATGAAATTTAGTGGGAGAAAATGCCCTGTAAATACCAGCACTGGCAGAATTTGGTCTGGAAAGCGCTAAAATCCGCATTATCCCCCATTTTGAGGGAGGACATTTTTATTAGGTGCTATTTTCTGCAACTGGCAAATTTAGAACCTCATGGTATTGGATTTGGAAATATCAGTCCTCAACCCAGGGACCTCATTATAACATACAGAGTATTTGAGGCGTTATCGTAACTTACTCAATTCCCAAATAGCAGGTGCCTTTGAGAATGGAGTCAAAATTTGTTCAAGTTTCTCGGTTGTTAGGATTTATGAATTTTAATGAAGGCGTCAAACATTTGTCGGGTGTTTTAAGAAGCTGCACTAAACTTATTAAATTAGTGAAGGAAAATTACTTATGACCTTGTCGGCCAGTGGAGGGTCTAAGTGATATAGATCGGAAAAGTAATGACGGTTCTGTGTTCTAACTTTAATTATCAGATAGATCCTTACGCAGTCACCCATTGTAAGACACTTAGGCCCTCATTGTGATTGGCCTCTCAGTTCCGATGGGGCTCGTAACAGCAGTTACCTGCCATATTAGTATTATGAGATCCACAGGTCTAGGGAAAATGAGGAAGTACTGAGGGTACTGGATATGGAATTATTGATTGTCCCGGTAAATCCTCATTTCTTAGTGAACCCTCAGGGTTCAACTCATAATGGGACCGATTTCCCCCACCCCCCAAAGTTACCTGCACCCACCCCTGTTATAGGTAATTCTGGAGGAGGAGAAGTACTGGTCAATTTTAAGTACCACTCTAATGAGGGACTCAGAATATTTTATACAAAGAGGCACGTCCAATCCACTGAAGAAATATTTCTATGGTGGATTAGATCACGCAATCTAATGGGAGCTTGACCTAACCAGTTCAACATCATAAGAGAGAGCCAGAATCACCAAAAAGTATAAAAGGGCATTTGGCAAACAAACACATTTCTCTAAAAGCAAAAACTAAAATATTCCGTTTTGGGAGGAAGACCCATCCTAGATGGCAGACTGGTATTCAATCTCTATTTTGTGTGTTGCAACCCGTCTTGTGACTTTTTAGCTATGTGGTCTCAAATCTCAAGAGCACTGGTGGGTGCCCCACAAAAATTTATTGCTCACCAGTAGAGCGCTAGACTTTGCTGGGAGAAGCTTTAAAGTGGGTCTTCGCCCCTTGTAGAGGGCGGCCACTATCCCCTTACCCGGCTATGGATAGAGTGAGAGATGGTGATAGCCGATTGATAGGCAGGGGCACAAGCTTTTATATCTATAGCCCTGGGAGAGTATCACACAACTCTCAATCAGTGTGTGTTGAGGGATTGTGCATGCGTGGTGTGCAGAAGGAATGTGCGGAGCATGAGATGGGTCTTGTGTGAAGACACATTGCATTCATCACAAAATCTGGTTCCCTATCCTTGGAGCAGACCCTGGCACTCACCTCCGGGACCTCACAAGAGTTTTATTGTTGACTGTTTGTGAATAGTATTATGTCTATCCTAGATCCCTAAAGTCTGATCTAAATTGGCTTGACCTGCTGAGGAAATCATCACTCATACCTACCTCGAGATATATAAGGGTAATTTATCTATCAGAACCCATTTATTGAAAGAATAGAGAGATGACAAGGGCAATCCATCTAATTGTTGAAAAGTCCACAAAACAATCCCTCGCTGAACACGTGAATTATAGCAGATGCAAGAGTGGAAGCTAGGTGAGGGCCCAAGAAGAGCACTCTGTATGCTTGAGTCCAATGATATGTATATGGAGCAATATTTTGTGTCAACAAAGTACGATCTCTATGTCACATTGTCAGAGTGCGAAATAACACGATGTAATCAATAATGTTGCATGTAAACTATGTGCTTTATCCAGTCTGCTATCCTAATTGTTTATTTTTGCTAATAAAAAACAATTAAAAAAAAAAATTGTTGAAAAGTATCTTTTGCGGACTAATCAACAGGTCTTAGGACCTGAGGTCATATTGTAGGTCTTTCTAATGTGAGCATGTTTCGAAATTCAAGTTCGATGGACGATTTAAGCCCTAACATTGTAGTATTGAGAATACAGAAGTTCTGATTTCAGAGGACGTCTGGCAATTTGGCAGTATGTTTGTGTCACAGAAATGTTCCATTTTACAGGAATTTACAAGGATTATGTTGAAGGCATTGGATAGGTTGAAATGAGGCACACAGATGATGCAGTGAATATACTGTGTGTTCACATCTCAAAGTCATCAACACCAACCAACTATATACGAGAAATCAAAGGAGAGCTTACCTTGTAGCATGCTACCCATCCGAAAATCCACGTGGGTGCACTGCATAAAGGTATGAAGCGCCATATAAATGGTACACTACAATACAACTAGTTGTGGCAGTGATTTGTGGTTTTTCACAGGGATGTGACGATTTTGCTTAGTGTCAAAAGAGTACAATAAAAATGTTATTAATCTTCCGATCAGACTAAATAGTTTGAAGAAAGGAGTATATGCATGCTCATGCAGGTGGGAGGAACAGCAGTTGAGTCCGTGGCAAGCAGTGACGTAGCAACGGTTCTATAAGCTAACGCAAGCCGCATTTGGACAAAATATCCCCAAAAAATATTAAGATGCAGAACTATCGAGTTGGAAATATCGTGATACACAAATATCTTGTGCAAAAATAATGTTGACAAGAATATCGATTTTAAGGTAAGTAATATCAATGTTAAAAATATCTATGTTGTTAACAATTTACAAAAATATCGTTGTTATTATATCGTTTTTTAAATATTTTAATGTATTTAGTATGTTATAAATTGTTTGTATAACTATTGTTAATGTTTTTTAAAATAGTTTGTAAATTTTTAGTTGTTATAAAATTTAATTTAATAGTTTGTCAATTTTAGTGCTATAGCGGGTTGTGAGGCTTATAGGGGTACAAAATGGGAAGTAAATTAATTAATAACTAATTTGCAATTAATATTTTTTAATTGGCAATTATGTTAATTGTTCAATTTTTTTTTAATTAAGTTACGTTTTAGTTGCGGGTTGTGGGGTTTGTAGGGTGGAAGTAGTTTAATCATAATTAATGAAAAAATAATTTGTAATTATTTAATTGATAATTAATTATGTAAATTGAGTAATTATTTTAATTTTAATTTATAATTTTGGTGTGGGTTGTGGTTTTTGGAGGGGTAAAGGGTGTGAAAGAAATTTATTATAATAATTAATACTCAGGGGTCGATTCCGAATCGGGCCGGAAATCTCTCCGACCGAGCCGGACCCGGAGAGATTTCCGACCGAGATCGGACCCGTGCAGTCCGACCGAACGAGTCCGATGCATTCGTATGCCACCGGACACGAGTCGAGTCGGACTCCCATTGAACTCAATGGGAGCCGGTCGTCACAACGCGTGCGCGGGCTCCCATTGACTCAATGGGTGCGAGGCGGACAAGGGCGCCCCCTACAGCGAGTACGCCGCGCGGCGCCGCGGCATCGCACGCACAGGTAGGGGGGACCCATGGGTCCCCCTGTGTGCGACTCGCGCGGGTGCGCGTGCGAGGAGGGGTCCGACACGGACCCCCAAGTACGGCTCCGACAGCGAGTTCGAGTCGGACGGCGCGAGTCGGTCGGAGCGGTCGAGGTGCGCACTCGTACTTACCCGGCCGGAAAACGTCTCCATTGCGCGGTGCGAATCGGGTCCGAGCGAGTCGGTCGGAGGCGGTACGATCCGGAGTACGAGAGTCGGTCGGAGCAGTCGGGTCGCCCGGACGGAGTCGTCGGCGGAGTCGCATCGTACTCGCTCGGCCGGACCCGCGTACGGTTCGGTCGGGAAAAAGGGCTCCGAATCGGATCCGGTAAAGCCGAATCCTATTCGGAGCCCTACCCGGCCGAGATCGGAATCGGCCCCTTAATGTTAATTAATGATAATTATTAATAATTGTTAATTATGTAAATTGTGTAATTAAGGTATTTTTTAAGTTATATATCAGGTGCAGGTTGTTGGGTTTGTAGGGGGAAGGGTCAGAAGTTAAATACAATTAATTTATTTTTTGTTAATTACTATTAATTGTTCAATTGATAATTCATTATGCTAATTATGTAATTAAAAAAAATTCTTTATATATTAGGTGCAGGTTGTTGGGTTTGTAGGGATAAAGGGTGGGAAGTTAATTAAACATAATTATTTTATTATTAATTGCTATAATTGTTTAATTGATAATTAATTATGTAAAATGTGTAATTATAATTTTTAGGATATATTTTAGGTGTGTTGTTTAGTTTGTAGAGGTATAGGGTAGGAAATTATTTAAGTAATAATAAATGTAAACATTTTTATTAATTTATTAAAAATGGTGCTATTTATTATGTTGTGTTAATTGTGTTATGCTTTTTAATTGTACATATTATATTTGTTGGTTGTTATGATTGTGAGAATATAGTCGGACCCCCCAGGATATTGCGGCATAGATTTGGAAATAAATTTTGCAGCACAAAAATTGAAATTTTGCTGCAGTATTGCAGCACTTTATTTTACTCGTAATCATTCCTTTTCAGCCTTAAATCAATGGAACCTGTTTTAGTAGAGTATTCCACTTTGAAATAGGCATGTTTAAAGTTTCTGCAGCTCTACGGAAGCACAGCTCCAATCCTAAACTTGTGAGATGGGGCCGTATTTTTCCCGGGGATATTCTAGCGCCCATATATGCACCTCTTCCTCAGGCACCCTAGAGCGCAGGATCGTAGTGGGTGGAGAAATTCGTGGTAGTGGAGAGCGTTTTCCAAAGTCACGTAGGCATAAGGTAAATCTTATACAAATATTACTTAGCGATGGTCTGCCCAGAAATCACAACTTTGCCCCAGTCATCACAAAGAAATACATAATGACATCCCTGAAAGGAAACTCTCACATATCCAAATATATATTTATTTTCAGTAAAGTAGTTGAGAAATGAATTCTTAATGGGAGTCTTGCCGCCCCTCATGGTGGTCTACTAGGTTGTTTTCCGGGTCCCATGGGGGCAGAGATTACCCTGGTCCCGTTACTATATGTATGTGAGATGATGTTATCTACATTATGAGGGTGGATTAAGAGCCCTGCTTTTTTGGAGAAGCTTCCTCTACAAACAAACATTTTCCCTGTTCTCTTATCAGAAAATAACTAGAAAACAAGTTGTAAAAAAATGAGAAAAGGCTTGTTGTGTGGCTACAGATAGCTTTAGCTGACTGCCAGAGGTCATGTCAACACCACACACAACGCTCAATATATAATTTGCAGAGATGGGTTTTGGGATAGCCCCCTTCAGCTATTGGCTTGTTTTGGCAAGTCCGTCTTCAGTCAATGGCTTGATCATGTGTGGATACCAGTCCATTGGATTTTGCAAATGTCTCTTTTTTCATACACATTTAACTTATGTAAATAGGCTCAAAGTAGTCCACTGATACATGCACATGAATCTATGATACAGTATTCCAGCACCTCAGCAAGGTGGGGCATTGCAGAGGAGTGTGTAGAGGGCAGCTGCATCGCGGATGACAGGTCGTCTATCTCCTCTACTCTGAAGCTCTCACTACAAAGATATATGGCAGCTACCTCAGAGTGAAATTTTTCCATGAGAGTAATGAAGTTTCGCAGTGATGGTAATGAAAACGTCAATATAAGATGGTCACAATTTTCCATATAGTTCTAGAGGACCCCTGACCATTTCAGAGCACCAAGCAGACCCCGGTATGCTGTTGCTGGGTGTTCTCCTTCTGGCTCCACCCAGGCACTCCATATTAATTTATAGTGCCCACCACCCTTCCTGAATTCCTGCAGGGAGGGTTTGTAAATCATTGGCTCAGAGGGCTCAGCTCCGGCATGGTCAGGGACAGCTAATGCATTTGGGCATCAGAGCAGTGCCACACCACCAAAGTGCCACTATAGAATTGTGTGTATATCGCTTCACTTCACCCTCAATGTCTCAAAAAACAGAATGTTGGCACTGGGTGGCAATCATACAAACTGGTTATTTCAATTGAAAGAGATATGCGCATCAACAAGAGATTTCTTTAGTGCAGGAATGTGTTGGAAAACGCGTTTTATTAAACTCAAGAGAATTTCAGTGCAACACACTATTGCGCACACTGTACTCTCTCCTCGCAGTGAAGTGAACTTACTTCACACTGATGGAACGATTCATGATGTCAGGTGAAAATAAGGCGAGATTTAACTTCTAATATTATTTAGTATAGAGACAAATGCTGTATGAAGAGGCCTATTTTTTTTGGGGGGGGGGAGGGGTAAGGGGGGGCGGACTAAATGCCAGAAACCATGCCCCCAATCAGTAAAACGTGTATTCTTAAAATGTAGTCAAAGAGAAACTTAGCACTGAAGTGCTGACCTGCCATACTTGACCGGCAGCAAGCAGAGCTATTTCTGTGAGGTGAATCGGAGTATTGTGCATGATCAAAAGTCAGTCGACCGCAGTGCATCACATCCATTAAGTGAAATAGGTGCATTTCCATGCGTGCGCTCAAAAGCTCAAATGGCACTGTGGAACAGGGGCCCATCACTCATCTAACCACTACAACAATCCAGGTGCCCAGCCTCGCTTTGTGTCAGTGTACACCACAAGATGTCCTCATTTCCAAAAAGCTGGGAATTGAGAGGCGAAAATTACTGTTAGTTATGTTTTCACAACTCTGTCAGCCTCATCAAAAAAAAAATATATATATATCGCATTCTCCAAATTTCGCGGGAGGTTTTGTAAAAAGTGCAGCATTTTTAAAAAACAGCAGATTTCACTTTTATTTTGAAAATTCCGAAATCGCAAAATCCTGGAGGGTCTGTATAGTATATTATTTTAAATTATATTAATATTATTTGTTTTAATTTAAAATATTTATTAAACATCGTAATAAATATGTTTTATTTTTTTTAAATTTATATATACATATTTTATATTTAAATATTTATATTTCTTGATATTTAATATAGTTGTTAAAATATTTATTTTGTTTGAAGTAAACTACTCTCGGTCTACTGTTGCACAGACTGGAGTGGGAATAGTAAATTTTAGCGCTCCGCAATCCAATGCTTCCCTACTGTTGCACAGACTGGAGTGGGAATAGTACATTTTACCCCTCCTGAGTCCAACCCTTTCCATACTGTTGCACAGACTTGTGTGAATAGTAAATTTTACCTCTCTGCAATCCAACACTTCCCCTACTGCTGCACTGACTGGAGTGGGAACAGTAAATTTTACCCCTCTGCACTCCAGCAATTTCCCTACTGTTGCGCCGACTGGAGTGGGAATAGTAAATTTTACCCCTCCTGAGTCCAACGCTTTCCCCACTGTTGCACAGATTAGAGTAGGAATAGTATATGTATTATTCCTACAATTTTATAGTTTGGTTTATATTATTTACATTTATATTATGATGTTTGTGTATTTAACGTTATATTATTTTTATTTAGTAATGTTTGTAATAGGTTATATAGTTTTAGTATAATGTAATTTTTTATATCGTTTACTTTTTATGTGTAATTAAATTGGTATGTTTTTAAAAACCAATTTGAGTTCATTTGTTACGGTTTTCAATTTATGGTGTATATATATATATATATATATATATTTATTAAACTTTACAAAAAAATAGTAAATTATACTATAAATTTAAATTATTATTTTAATAATAGTTTTAAATTATATGTTTAAATAAACTTACACACATACATGTGTGCTTTTTTAAATAAGTATAACATTTATATATACTTTTTAATTATTGAAATATACTTCATTTACATTATATTACTGTTAAATGTTAATATTTACTATTGTTAACTATATATATATATGTTAAAAAACAATATTTTTGTAATCGATATTAGTGTACAATGTAATATTTTTTTGATATTTGTCATTTACAATATAAGTATAGGAAAGCGATAGTTTTGTGCTTGATATTTTTTACACAATAATTATATACCACGATATTTGTGGTTTCGATATTTTGTCCGTAAACCGCTGACTTAGGCCTCAGCACCACTTAACCTGCTGCACTATTGATAGATAAGCCCCTTGTGGCAAAAGCCAATTACAGCCAATGAAAGCGAGACAACTGTCATTTGGGAAATTGAGAATTTTCGAATAATAGGAGTACAAATATGACCAGCATACACAGGCAATATTGTGAGAGAAGTTGGTACAGTGAACACCCTGCATGCCCCTCATGTTGTATGCCAGTCTAAAGCATCAACATTGCTAGGCTTGAGAATCCCCTCTGGAATGGAGGTTGCTGGTTTTCATCTCTGCATTGATGGCCCAGTCATTCATCCTTGAAAGATTGGTAAAAGGAGTACCACTACGTCTGTTAAAAATAACTAATATTTGTGCGCCTAAAAAAATCTGATTTGAGCTCTTTTTACTAGGTGCCCGTAAAAGTGATAGAAAATCGTAAGCTGAATTGACAGTGTTTCATTCCTGTTCCACTCATCACGTCAACATGCCATATTTATAAGCAGCATGCTTTATCGATACAACAGTACAAACATAGTGTACCCTGGAGTTTACTAATGTCATAAATGCGAAGGAGACTTTATGTAAGGCTTGCTTCAGTTTTAGGTCATAGGTATTTTAAAGCTTTAGTTTACGAGTAAAAATGCACTTAATGGATACTACTACATTCACAGACTGTACCCTGTAGCTCATGTATCATGAAAATGCGGCTGCCCGCGCCCCCAAAGGGGGCACCCTAAAAGGGCGGCCCCTTAGTGCCATTGCGGCACAAGTCTACCCCCCTCGCTCTAGCTTCTAGGGGCTTCCGCCGGGAGCCCGTTGGCCAGTGGGCGTGGGGCGTCACTTCCTGTGTGCCCGGGGTGGAGGGAGGGTATGTATACCTCCCCCGACCCTCGCAACGGCCTCTTTGCCCAGCCACGCCATCTCTCTCCCGCTGCCCTGACGGCATGCATCCCTTGGCTGCCTTACCTTCACGCCGACCCCCGGAGCTGAGAATCGGTGAGTGCATTCACCCCCCCCCCCCCTTAGGTTCATGGCGGCGGAGTCTAGACTTCTATGCCTGGCCACTGCCGAGGCTACTGTCTGCCAGGGGGGGTTGGTCAGCTCCCGGGGGCACAGGGCGGCAGCCGTCCCCCCAGGTTAGGGCAAGCGCTCAGCCTCGCCGCGTGGTGTTGGCTAAGTCCTGGACCGTTTGGGGGGGAGCCAGCGAGGCTACCGTCCCTCACTGCGACCCTAGGCAGCGGAGTCAGCCCCGTGGGTCCGGCGTGAGCAGGACTTGCGTGGTGGGGACGAGAGCAGCGAGCTCAGCAGCGCTCACCCCATCCGGCCTGCGGCCCGCGTGGGCATGTTAGTGCGCGGTGGAACAGGCGGAGGGGCAGTGAGCCTCGTCGGGGACCCCCTCCGTTACTCGAATAATCGGCAGCACTGCGTCAGGGTCCCGACGGTGGATTGGGCAGGGCAGCGAGCGGCGCCTGGCTCCCCTCTCACTGCATCACTATTCAGCGCCCTGGCCCGTGGGTGCAGCGAGTCTCGTTGCCCCTTTGCTCGGCTGAGTAAGTGCCGAGGCGGGGTCCACAGGGCCAGAGGTTGCAGGTGTGGAGGGAGCGAGCGTCGAGGGCTCCCCTCCTCCCGTGGCGGGTGCCGTCCGGCGGTGCCGGTTCCCGGGCCTCAGCCCATGGGCACAGGATTTAGATGAGGTTACAGATTTGCTGCCAGCCTTTGTGGGGTTGGAGGCAGGGCAGGGCCTGGCTGTTGGGCGAAAACAGTCCCGGGGAAAACAGTCCCGGGCGAGATGGAACAGCAGGGCACTCCCCCCTAATGAAGTGGCAAGTTCAGACTTCACTCGCTGCTGCCTGCCTGGTGGCACTGCCTTTACTGTGGCTTCAGCCATGCTACTGCAGTAAAGCGGCAGTGGTCCACCCAAGCTGTACGCGCAGCCTAATGCTAATATTCCTTTGGCAGAGGCGAGCATCAGGGCAGCAACAGTGCGTCAGCACCGACGGTCATCCGCTCCAAATTCAAGGAATGTAAAATGACTTTGGCTTTGTCTTAACAGGACATCTTATGTAGTGCTAAAAATGCTGCAAACAAGAACTCATTTCTGGTTATTCGTTCGCAAATGCTAAAATGTTGCTGTAGACGAAAGCGATATTGCGCCACATGGTGGGATGCCATAATCTAACACTAGGCGAAGTCGTATAAGGTTACCGTGTTATATTGAACCTCACCAGGGCCTTGTTCTTATCCTTACTTGATAAGAGTACGTTAGAACTTGCGGGTGACAATCTGTCTTGTGTTAAAGGTCGTATGTAAAAACAAGGCTTCTAATCCATGTTTCCTCACATCTGGTGCTGCTGGGTAAATTACTCCCAGTTTCCCCACATTGTGTGATCCTGGGGACATTACTTTGTCCTGATTAAAGTTGCCCTCGGGCGCCTGTGCTGCTCTTCAGCAGTCAGAAGCATAGCTGATGCTGACCGAAGCATTCCAACATTGCTCCCCCCAGAGCTGCAATGGCAAATCGGTCTTACTGCCATTCTCCTGCATCTTTTGCTGCAATTAGAAACGTCACGTGATTCACAGGCCGGGTTAGAAACCCGTTTGGCGGCACCTTGACAACCTCTGTGACAATGTAAAAGAACCCTGCACAGATGATTATGTGAAGCACAAGCCATTGAATAAAGCACTACAGTCCACAAAAAGGAAGCGGTTAATTAAAACACTGCCCTCCTTTTCACTGCCTCATTTATTTAAGTTGTTCATAAGGTGATTGAGTGCTAACCTTTAACACAATCTATTAAAATGTTTGCATCATATTTCTCGGCAACCTTGTACAGTGTCAAAGCGTTGCTCTTTAAAACGGACACTTTTCTGTCTTACAGCGGTCGTAGGGGTGTATGTGTCTTTGAAACCTTTTCTCTGCGGCAAATGGGGCCGAACAACGACTGGAAGGAGGTTGTTCAATGTCCTAGAAAATGCCAGACCGTGGCCTTTTATGCCCAACTTGTACAAACTAGAATAGAAATAGTAACACGTACCTGGATGCAATGACAGAAGCAGCAAAGTGTCGGGCGGCACACTACGCTAAGCACAGATTTTAGCACACGTACTATTAAGCAGTTTATCAGAATAAGCGTTATTGTATTGTCTGCGATTACATGCAATCTGAGTCCGGAAACGGACTTTGAAGCATTTTCAAGAGGGCATTTTACCAATGCAGTGCTTAGTCTAGAGAGCACCTTCCTGAGTAACTGAAAGCAGCTTATATTAAGTTGGAAAAAACAAAGACATAGTTGTATCTGTTAGAATGCAATATCAAATCTGTATAAGATAAACTTCCAGTATGACGATGGGCGGGGCTTCAGGCGTTGTTCAACGATGGGGGCTATGCCGCCGGGCCTGATCTTTGCATTTTGCAGCGCTAGGGTGCGCTGTTATTACTCGCTGCTGCCGCTCCCCAGCGCAAGCTGAGCTCATCACCCCCATGTGTAATGTGTGTCAGTGGACAAATACCAATAGTCGATGGATGGCCCTGGCCTGGTGTACCTGCCGCAATGGGGCTGGCAGGCTCGCCAACAGTGTGAGGCAGATGCCTGGGGGCGTATGTCAGCATAGATAGGAATCAATGTGCAATCTGTTTTCCGGCATCCCCACTGTTTTTCTAATATTACGCACCGCTGAGAACAGAACAGAGGGTGCCGTCCATTGGCCCTGCTGTCCAGTGACTTGCAATGAAAATGCTTGTTTCATCTATAATTTGTTGTCAGAAGGGATCTTTTACATAAGATACAATATGTTCCTGCCAGTGGTGCTTAGATTCAAATTCTTTCAGGTTCGCCCTTTTTAAGATGGTGGGTATGAGCGGAAAACAGCTGCTAAGGTACCATGGATAGTTACGTTGGCTCGCAGGGCGAGGATGCCATACCACCATCCGTTTCATGCAAGGGCCTTTCTGGTTAGCATAGCGCCCTCCCTCGGGATGTGCAGCGGGGGATGGCGTTAACTACAGACGCGCATGTGTCATTGGCCAATGTCTTTGGGATCCCGACTAGGGGGAACAATCGCGCAACGTGCTGAGTGCAGATAGTGAATTGGTGGTACAGTTAATTATAGTTTCTCATGTTCGGTTTTGCATCCGATACTTGGGAGGCATCCGGTTGAAGCAGCACTCCAGAAGCTCAAACCATGGCTTCCTTTACGCTGCTGGTGTCTTTTACACCGGCCGGGTTCTGCTGCGTCCGTGTTTCACGTAAGGGCCTCCCTTGTGCGCATGGTGCGCTCACTCTGGCGGTTTGGGGGGCCAGTGTTGTCTACTGACCCTTGCACAGGTCATGGTCAATATTCTCACAATGAAGCCATAAGCGGTTGCTCATCTACCCTATGCATCTAGCAACCATTGAAAGCCGATAGTCCTGGCTTGCTGTAGGGGGCAGGTACGGTTGATTCTATATCTGGACACAATGATAGAAGGGACAGAACTACGCAGCTCACCATGCTAAGCATTGAGGTCCAGCTTGGATGCTCCATCCACGCCCGCCATCACATCACGCAGTGCTGAGTAATTTCGACCAGGCTACCATAGGGGCTTGGGCGTTGAGTGTTGTATGCAACTAAGCTATAATTGTGGCCTTTTATCTGATGCAGGTAGAAGCATTGACAATAGATGGGCTTGTGGTAGGTGTAGTGTTCCTTTTGTAGTAATATAGGGACGCAATGACATTGGCTAAAATACCAGGCAAGGCACGGCCTTCTCCAGCACGCGTGGGTGGCTCCGACGCTTTAAAAACACGACATCCTGGAGGATAGGAGTGCATATACTTGTAATCAACAGCACATGCTGTAGTACTACCAGCTGCTCTGGGGCCAAATTATTTGGGGCACCTGTTTGGAACAGCCTTAATTGACAAAGCTCAGTTCTTTCATGCCCACTGTGAGGAAGGTTACTGACAGTGCACTTAAGAGGCACCAATGCCTTAGATCTCTATTGCGTCCCATGAGTCCTAGTAGTGCTCCCACTAAGCCGGACGCTATTGTGAATTTGGAAACATGGCGACTAGCATTGGCACGATCGCCGAACGTCACGTGCACCTTACAAGTCCAGGTTCAGCAGCATAGGTACTAGTGGAGAGATCCCGGCATATGGGATTTGGTTGACCACAAAGGGAGAACTGGTTGACATGTTGCCATGTTATTGAAATGGACGACATCTACATAGCAACAGGTGGATAGGGCAGGGTGGATAGGGCATTTGTTAATGGTGCAGGAGGGTAATTATTGTTTTACCCTAGGAAACTGGGATCTCATTCCCAGGATTTGTCGTTTTGGCCGTCGATTACCAGCCCAATGGTGGGAAAGTACAATTTTACATTTACTTGGTGCTGTTATGCTAAGTACAGTTCCTACCAGCAAATAAGGGGTTGTGCTAACGGAGTTGTAGGACGGTGGCCCGATTGACCTAGTGAGTTATGTAATCCCTGTGATGTCATGATGAGGTTTGGTAGCACAGGGTAATAGGGGCAGATGGTACTAAGTCTCTCTTGGATGGACGATACGAAGGGTAATTAAAATAAACTGGTATGGAGTCTCTGCTGTAGTCTGCCACTGTGGGAGTATGGTTGGCACATTAATTTACACTGCCTCTGGGATAAGCCAAAGTCTCTGCCTAGCCACTTAGGGGGGGCAGGTGTCCGCCTAAGTGTGTACTCCTTTCTGACTAGGGAGGTGGGTTTGGCCAGGCTTAGGTGCATACCCTAGCCAACCAGAAACTCCATTTTCAACATTGGTAGAGAATGGCGAAGAGCTACGGTCAGGCTAGGATGTCTCGTGCTTTCGCCACCCTGAGTCCCAGTCACGAGCGGATTGTATCAGGGTGAGCTGGCTGTGGGTCAGGAAGCGCCAAGGCATCAGTAGCACTGAGCGGCTTACAGCCAGAGGCGGTATCAGAAGCACGGGCCATTTGTTAGATTAGAGCCCTACTCGGGGATACCACCTTAAGTGCTTGGAGGTCTGTTGGCACCGCCTCTCAATGGAAGCCATTGTCTGGCGGGCTGCTCTGAGCAGAGCGTTTGCAGGAGTAAGTAACAGTTTCCGCTACCAGTTCAAATGTGCATCTTTCACAGAGTTACTCAGATAACTGGGACAGGAAGTAAGGTGGGCTGGATAACTCTTGCCTCCACCTGCATTGGCACATCTTGGCAGGAGTGACTGCCAAAGGGATGGCACTTAAGCCAGATAATGTTAGTACCCATCCAACACCAAGCCGATTGTTTAAGGCCACCCTTGGGCCGCATTTACACAGCCCAGTATTAGGCCCTTGTGGGTCAGTGCCATGAATTACTATATTGGACTGAACAGGAGGCGTGACCGTGGGGTACACTAGCAGATGTTTGGCGAAGAGTTAAACTTCACCCATGGCCATGGTGTAGTTGGAGTTGTCACTCGTATTTGACCTGGGGTTCGATGCTACACGAGGGCATCGCCGCGCTGCGGCCAGAGCACGAGCATTGTGCTTCCCAGGGGGGCGGCAAGTGTAGGCAAGGCTCTTTCCAAATCTAGCACCAGAACACAAGGTAGTCAGGGCCAACTTGTCTGTTGGGTGACTTGGGTAGGCAACTGTGTAGTTGTCACTCCCCGAAGGGGTGAGTGTCTCCAATAGTGGCACAATACGTATGTGTTTCCCTGGCTTTACAGCTGTGTCGAGCCTGTCTCAGTTAGAGGTACGCCCAGGTGGAAATTGGGTACTTAAGGTTTGAACAGGGGACTGGGAAGCATGGTTTCCGTCACTTTGGCAGGTTCAAAGCACCCAGGGTCAGAGGTGGACAGTAGGTACTGTGCATCTGTGATCTGACGGCAGTTAGGCAAGCGGGGGCGCTGCGTAAGTTGTAATTGCACGAAAGGGTGAGGTGTCTCCAGCAGTGGGCGCAAGCCATAGATTGTTTCAAACCAGCTTTGATACCATTAAGGTGTTCACCAGGGTAGCACGCAAAGGGGTTTATGCATCCATCTGGGCAGCGGGGCGAAATAAGTACACCCCAGAACCAAGGGCAGAGGATATGATCCTGCAGTTAGGCGCAAATGCCCGCCCGGTTAGTATAGATGCCTCGCTGGGTGTGGTGACGCTGTCAGCCGACAGGGTGCTGCCGTCCCAAGAAATGGGGAAACAAGGGGCCAAGCACAAAGGCTACTATGTAAAGAACATTTGCCATGTCCAGTGATCAACATAAAGTAAATTTAACTGAGCAGGTAATTTCCACCGCTGGGGTGCCCAGGGGTGGGCAGTGGAACGCCCTTGCCCCCCTATTCGGCAATAGTCGAGGATGAGGGGAAAGTAGGACTTGGTCAATCCTTAATGTTAGGCACCATATCGCAAACAGGGCGCACTGTACTGAAATCGGACAGATTCTCTTAGCTGGTATGCCTAGGGGGTTTCACCAGAGGGAGTTGAGCTGGCGTAATTCCCATAAGGGATGCATGGCAATGGCAGGAAGTCACCCTTGATTATTGGCACTTACTTCTAGTTATGACCATTCCCATGCGTCTCGATTTAGAAGCAAAGGGACGGTGCAAATGTGAGGCATATTCCCCTCGCCCGAACTGCCAAAGTAGGCAGGTGGGGTTGGGAGCGGTCACCTAACTAGTGGGCTGCTGTCCCATCGATGGGGGACACAGGTGTTCAAGCACACACGATGCGAGAAGGACAGCAACTTGGGGAGATCAGCAAACAGATGGGGCAAGGTGAGCCTTGGTGTCTGAATCCGTCCTGCCCAGAGATGGCACAGGACTAGGTCATGAGAGGCAGTGGAACTTCCCCGCAGGAGGGTGAATAGTTTGTGGCATAGGTTCACAGGCCAGAAGGTCCTTTGGTTTCACTAGACACTAGCTGATCCAGGATAACGTCAAGGGCCACTGTGATCTAGATGGGGTTCATCGATCACCAGTATGGAGGGATATAATTCCTTAGATTTGCAGGAGGCCTGGTATTGAGCGGTCGCATGTGTGAAATGCGCTGCTTCGGTGAGATCAGCAACTACAGGGGTCAATGTGAGCTCTGGTGGTCGGAGATGATTCACCGCTAAGGTGGCACGGAGCTAAGTCAGAGGAGGCCGGTGAACATCCCCGTACGAGGGAACTGTTCATGGTGCAAGTTCACAGACCAGAGGGGTCTGGGTTTCATCAGACACGAGCTCATCCAGTCAAACGTTAAAGGTTACTTTGAGGAGGACGGGGTCCACTTGTCCCCGGTGGGGAGGGACTTGTTTCTCCTGGAGTTACAGGAATGTTGGAAAGGGCAGGTTGCAGGTAATTGGAGGTGCAGTGGTGGGGGGCCCTGGCTGCGGCGGTGGCCGCCCCCAGGGCTGTGGCGGAGTTACAGGGCGATCTGGAAGCAGTCCGGTACAGTAAGGGTACCTCTGCGGCAGACGGGTACAGTAAGGGTACCTCTGCACGGCACAATAGGGGTGCCAGAGCCAAAGACCAGGACCCTCAGGGCAGGGTCCTGGAGAACCGCGACGGCGCCCCGTTAGTCCTTCGGGCGGTTGGGGGCCTGACCAACCGGGGGTTTGCCCTGATACGCTCCGCCCTGAAAGGGGCGTGAGTAGGATGGTAACAAGGGACACGTGATCCAGTGGTGGATCAACAAAGGTGTAGCGCTGATCGGACATCCATCCCACAGTGCTGGCTCATCAGGCGGGCAGGGGCAGCATAGGTTGGATGGCTGCCTGCCCATGGATCGCCCGTAAGATAACCCACCTTATTGCATACTCTTGTATGGAATAAACCTGCGACAAGTTTTTCCCATAAACAAAGTGTCTTGTGTCTTTATTCATGCACGTTTATCTATGGGAAGGTGGGGGATGTTGCCGGTATTGGGACTAAGGAAACGGATTATGTACGAGAATTTGAAATATGTTAGGATCACCTCATTTTAACATTACTGTGACATTTGCGTGGAGACATTGGGTTAGGTTTACCATTTAACAAGCACAAACATAATGTCTACTAGATTAAATGTACACATTTCAACAGGGGTACGTTTGCTGGTGGTAGTTTTTCTTGTTTGTTTAAAAGGATCG
This sequence comes from Calotriton arnoldi, assembly GCA_963921515.1. Lineage (NCBI taxonomy): Eukaryota > Metazoa > Chordata > Amphibia > Caudata > Salamandridae > Calotriton > Calotriton arnoldi. Next base: position 144,828 of record CAWUFW010018738.1, on the reverse strand, counting down.
TTATTAAAGAGGTTATGGAGAACTGCATTTACATCTTAATTTACAGCAGTTGTTTGACTTGCATAGGGCACCAGGGGACATATTATAGAATACGCCGCGCTCTCCTTATTAGCGCCAAGCACACCTTTCAAAAGGTGCGCTTAGCGATAACAAGGAGAGTACGCCGTATTATATTGAATGTGTCGCCCCCAGGACAACCTCAAAGTGGTGCTGTCCTGGGGGGCAGTGCACTCAAGTGAAAAACGGAGCGGCTTTGAAGCAGCCGCTCCGTGTTTCACTTTGCAGGCAGCAACCAGCCTGCACTTTCAAGGCGGATTAAAGGTCCCCTTGCAGGCAGGTGCAGTGAATGACTGCACTTTCCTGGAAGGGTATGTCTGTGGGGTCCATTCCCCCCTCCAGAAGGCTGCCATCAGGAGGCGCATTAAGAGTGCGCCACCTTTTAGGCGGTGCACTCTCAGTGCGCCTCCTGACAGCTGCTTTACCTCTGCGCCCACGTCTATAATACAGCGCGGGCACAGAGGCAAAGGGATTCCCTCATTTGTTTGGGGCCATACCTCCATGCAAATGAGGAAATACCCTCTTGTGATAGCGCACAAGCATCTGTGGCACTCTGTGATAGAGTGCCCCGGTGGTGCACAAAGCGGGAGCACATGCCCGTTGCCCCCCCCCCCCGGGACACTTTGCATAGTACAGCCCCAGAAGTAGATTCCTTTCCATGATTTAAGGTGAATGTTGTTTGGCTACGATAGACCAAACCAGTAGCGGCCCGTGGAGGGAGTTCCGTGGGGCGGTGAGGCGGGGCGGGGGAGGGGCAGGGTGGGGGGTAGTAAACACCGGAATATGGATGAACGGAGGTAAGTAAACAATTAAATAAATAAAACGAATTTCATTCCGTGCGCTGCATCGCATTTTGCGCTGCAACGCACGCAACGAAATTCGTTTTATTTATTTAATTGTTTACTTACCTTTGTTCATCCATATTCCAGTGTTTACTACCCCCCCACCCTGCCCCTCCCCACCCTGCCCCTCCCCGCCCTGCCTCACCGCCCCACGGAACTCCCTCCACGGGCCGCTACTGGACCAAACTATAATATATATACATATATTAGCCAGTGGCTTTTGCCACTAGGTAGTTAGTTAGGTCAGTACTTATATAGCAAAAGCATTTTCTGGTTTGCTAATATCTTTGCTGCCATTTGACGAATCTTCGCAAAACTTTCCAAAAAAGTGGTCTTTTCTGATCAGCTTCTTCCTGGAAAGTTTCAGGGTGATCCATCAAGCAGGGGCCAAAAAAAAAGTGGGTTCCAAAACGCTAATGCATTTGCCATAGACTTTATATCAAGGTCCAGAAAGTGTGTTTTTGTGATTTGGTGTAAAGCTGTTGAGACAGTGGGTTTGAGAGACTCTTGTGAGAGTTTATCGAGCACTATGTAAGAAAAAAAAATAGAGCATTCCGATTGGTTGGAGGGCTTTTATCCCCCTGGGCCACCTCACTCCCATGGTAGTGAGGGTCCAGCAGGAGCGATCGCTCTAATTAGTTGGCCACAACAAGAAAACAAATGCTGCGTCTGCCATTCTAGGACTCCAGGGACATAGTCCCCCGACCTGAAAATGTTTATTTTTAAAACAATATAAGGGGGAAGGGTAGGGATCTCCTACCCTTCTAGCCATTGTAGTGGCGGGAGGGGGGGTCCCAGAGGAACAACCCCAGGGGCCAAAATTGAAAAAACAAAATGAATATTTTCCTGTGAGATTGTGACAAAAAAAAAAAAAAATTGCGGCCGCAATTTGTTTTGAGTGAAATTACCCCGGGGTGGGCCGGGCCCAGGGCTCAATAAACATGTATCTAGAGAAGGGAGCCATGTGTGGGGCCCCCTTCCCTGAGCCAATATTGTCCCCGCGGACGTCATGCCCACATGTCAGTCATTATGAAAGGAGAGGGGCACATGCAGCCCCCCTCCCTGAGCGGATTACAGCCCCTAGGACCCCATCCCCCACGGGCCTGGTATAATAATGAAAGGGGAGGGCGAACCCCCCACAAGGCTAAAAGGCCGGTGGACCTCAACCCTCAGGACACAGTTTCCCAGACTGCTCACGCTCTTGCTGTAGGAACATAGTTATTGCTTCTGCCTGACGAGAGCAGAGTAAAATATCTGCTCCTGTTAGACACCTGCTGCACCCAGGATAGGTGCATGTGGGGAGATGGTGGGTTCCCACGGGCTCACGCTGCTCCCCCTTTTCTCTCAATATTGTGTCTTGTGGTTGCCCTGGGTGGGCACCGGAGCACCCAAATGGGCCCAAGGGGATGGGGCCAAAAAGTCCTGGTTAGAGGGGGGGGCCCGTGCTGCCTCCTCTTAAAAAAAGCCCCCGGAGATGGGTCCCCTGGGCCAGTAAAGGCTTCAGGGGGGGCTGCATGCCCCTCCCCTAATAAAAAAAAATACAGCCTAGGGGATAGGGTCCCCAGGGCAGCATATCATTCCTTCCCAATAATTTTTTCAAAAGGGAGTACCGGATGGGCCCAGGACACCGAAACTAAAAGTAACCAAAAGAACAAAGAATAATAAATGAGTGGCAGGAGCCGCTCATTTATTATTCACTGCTCCTGGAAGGAACGCTCCATGTTCCCCCCCAAGGGTTCCTTAAACTTTTATTTTTAAACTTGGTGATGTCCCTAGCTGGAGCAGAGGCACCACCAAGCCTTTTTTTAATGTTGTGGGGGGCTGCAAGCAGGGCAGCAGTCCCCCAGCAACTTAAAAAAAAAAACCAGTGTTTTCTGGTTCATTAAATCCTTGAACACAGGAGAACTTACCATATGTTTTTTTAAAGCACTCCTAGCTGGAGTTCTATGCTCTTCAGGTGCGGAGCCTCCTTGTGGTTGGATCTAAAGCTACACTTTCTAGGCTGAAAAATGTTTTCAAAATACATGTTGATGTTTTTTTAATGAAACTTTATTCATTTTTTAATGACAATTGCCTTTATTAAACATCGAACAGTATTGATTAATGAAAATAAATATCTCTGCCTTACTTAAAATGACATCTTTTATATTCACCCATGTGCGTCCACAGGAGTTTGGGCACTTGGCCCTGCGCCACACCCCCTGCTGAGCACACGTCTTACACAATGGGGGGTTGGGCGCAGGTCCTAGCCCGTGGCAAACCGCACGATGTGCTGCAGCAACCCCCCCCCACCCACCAGCGGCTGGCTATTGCTGTTCAAGTCCTGTGGCATTTAGTGCTATTTTCCTAGCGCAAAATGCATCCTCTGGCCCATTTTAGACGCAGGGGTGCATTTCGCAGTAAGAAAATAGTGCGAAATGCTGGATTACGCTGCTCATGCAATTACGCATAATTACAAGTAATTTTGCCGTAATTATGCTAGACAGAATTGCACCAGTTATGCCCACTGCTAGATATAACATGTGAGATCATAAGCATTGTATTGTTTGACAGGAGCGCATGTTATAGTTATTTCACTAAACTATAATTGGTGAATTTCAATGTTTATTAAACATTAATTCTCATTTCGCTTGACTGCCCAACTATAAAAGCACTTTAAAACCTTCTTTCTTCTCAACCGTTTTCTGTTTTTTTATTACCTAACTATAATGTCACTTTAATCTTTGTTTTTTTCTGTGAATTTCTAGGTTTTCTTTTATCATATTCATTTTCAAAGTTAAGCAGATGCCCAGCGCCCTTTGGCCATATTCAGCAGGGAGGTTTCTGGAGAGCCTGGCCTCTGCTAACCCCCTTTCGGGGGCCCAACCCCCGTGGGCACTCAACCCCCTTAAGCACTGAGTCAGTTGGCCGCATGGCCTGCCCAAACCCCCTGGGCACTCAAACCTCCACTGCACCCGGCTTTCAGCAATGCGTAGCAGGGAGTTGCTGCATTGTCTCCCTCCAGCCAGGCCCTGCACTACACCCAACTCCTTGTGGGCACCCAACACCCCCGCAGGCACCACAGAGGTAGTCTCGCTGGATAAATCAGCACAGATTGCTGCATGAGCTAGCTTCTGGACAGGCCCTGCATATAACTCTTTGTGGGCACCCAATGCAACTACAGGCACCACAGGGGTAGTCTTTCTGGGTACCACAGTATCAAGTGCTGGTATCATGGTACCCACAACCTAAAATATTTTCGTTTGGTCTTAAGAGAGGGTGCCTTAAGTCAACCCCGACTCATGTGCACTTTTCAATTTTTTTTTCAGGTCTCTGGAACTGGTCCTCTGAGTTCTTTAACTGCAGCCACAACATTTTCTGTGGTGTTGTTGCCAGCCAATCAGATCATTTGGTTACTGTGGTACCTTAACCGATACCACAGTACTTAAATTACCGGCAGGAGCAAAAGCTCCCTCTGCTTATCGGAAGGGCCTATTTTTTAATTTTTGGTACTGCAGGAGTCCACTGGTTTAGCATGGGACTTGCCGCTAGATAGCTGACTTTTTCTGAGGTTTTACCCCCTATGCCCAACATGAAACCCTCTTTGAATGCCAATTTCTCGAAAACAGCTCAACCGATTTACACCAAATCACAAAAAGCATGCTTTCTGACTAAAGTTCTAACTGTTTGCCAAATTTGTTGTCATTCCTTGCAGCCATTGTTTTGCATCAGAGAGTTATGGAATTCCCATGGAATTAACATGGGAAATCACACTTCTGTGATCCCTTTTTTTAGGTGGTGACTGCTACTATGTAATACATATTACGTAATTAAATATTCTTATTGAATATTTCTCCATTGATTAATACTTCCATAATTCACAGTGCTGATTTCCTTATCAATCTATTTAACTTCCCTTAACAAAGAAAAAGTTAAACACATGATTTCCTATTTCGTTTACTCCTGGTAAAAAGAAAATGCATTCACAATGACACTGTCAAAATACATTAACCAGCACACCTGTTAAGCTCACCCTTTCAGAAGCAAAATTTATGCAAGCATCTACCCATAAATCCTTCGCCCCCTGTGAAAATAAACTTTGAACACGCCAAACCCCGTCAGCAAATTGTTACACATTGCACATTGTGGGGTGGGTGGGGGGGATGTGAGCAGGAGTCCATCAGAGGAGAGGTGCCTGGTAGGTTTGTGGGAGTTTAGGCAGTGGTTGTGGTACATGGGGCCATGTTGTGTCAATCTTTGCATGTTTGAGTGAGGAGTTTGAAGAGTGCTTGTTTGTGTATTTGGGAACCAGAAGAGCTCTTTGAGGAGCATGGTTGTGAGTGCGAGGTGGAGGGTGAGCCTGGTCACTGAGTTTTCTATGGTCTGAAGTTTTCTGGTCAGTTGAGTGTTGATTCCAGCATAGAGTGCCATGCTGTAGCCCAGCTTGGTGGTGATGAGAGTTTGGATGATGTTTCTGCGAGTGTGGAGGGGAGTCATTTGAAGATCTTTTTGTGCATCTTGTGAGTGTGAAAGAAGGAGACAGAGACTGCATTCACTTGGCTGGTCATAGTGAGTTGTTGATTACTATTCTGAAGTTCTTTGCGTGGGTTGCCAGGAGGGGTGTGGTGTTGTATTCCGCTTTAGGTGTCCGTATATAGGTTTTCCTGAAACATGTCCTTATATAGGCACAATTTGCATTGCCCTTATATAGGCATAAGATCCCAGTCCTTATTTAGGCATTAGCCATGCTATCCAAATACAGGCATGGTGACTTACATCCGTCCACCCCAATGTCACAACGAGTTCTTAGAAACCAGACCCTTAAGCTCTTGGGAGTTCCCCTAGCACAGGATTATTGATTTCTCCAAGAACTCATTTATTATGCATGAACCGCTATACCTTAAGGGTTCATTCCTGACGTCTTCCTCTGCCCGACTTTACGTCAATGCTAACATTCCAAGGCACCTACCGGGTATAAATATACCTTCCCTTGCCCAAGCAAGTAGGAAGAGACCTCGACTTTGGAGGAGCCCGTGTCCCGGCCTGACGCACTGACAAGAGACGCTGTCATCCCTGCTCGCAGAGAATCCAGCTTCCAGTGTTCTGACTCCCTTCGCGGGGTGTTAGAGTTCGAGACCCGGAAGGCGATTCCCACCTCTCATGCTCAAGGTATGGAGCTGACTAGAACCTAGAGGGACTCTTGGCATACTAGACTATAGCATACCATATTATAGAATACTTCACCTACTTCTTACCTTGCACTACACTTAGGTTAGGTACACTGGGGTAGAACTAGTTAGAGAAGCATCTTATGAGTACTCGCATTTTTAGCTTATGTTATTTATGTATATGAATATATGTGTCATAGCTAAAAGAAAACGTAACACAACAATCATTAAACAAAAGACTACACAACCCATGAACCATTAGGGGGGTAGTCTCCAAGGCAACTATAGTCCAATCATATCACAGTCCATCGTATATAATATCGTGACGTCCCTTCCGCTTCCTCTTTCTTCACTGCTCGTCAGTTAAGTGCATTCCTTACATTCTTGGCTTCATGGGTTGTGTAGTCTTTTGTTTAATGATTGTTGTGTTACGTTTTCTTTGAACTGCTATGCAAATAAAGTGAGGAAAGATATGCATAATCCTCGCCTCCGTCCTGCCATAGAATTCATTAAACTTTATTTGATCTGATTTAGAAACATAGATCATAAAAGTGTACATATAAACAGTAAATCCTCTTTCCTAATACAATACAGTGAGAATTAATTAAAACCAGTAGGTAAAAACGGGTGTTACAAAGCCCGGTTCAGAGCAACTTCAGGTTAACAGAATCGTAAAGTTCAATGTTTCGCAAGATCAATCTCATGTACTTCGTGCAAAATACGCAATAAGGGGTCCAAGTAAGATGTAACGCTCCAATACCTGACCAGTTTGCACTATATAAAACTGCAGAAAAACTAAAAATAAAAAGTGTTTTGCACACTTCTGTCATTGGGCTATATGTGGGCTACATCTGGTTGATATTTGTGCTACATCTGGGCTTTTTTTTCCCTGGTGGCCATCTTGGGAGACTTATTTGTTATGAAGTTTCCTAATTTCGTCATTTACTGCAGTCTCCTCAGTAGGAAATGCTTTCAGTTTTTTACTTTGATTCCATCAAGAAGGCATTCAGATGTGTCACACATTTGCCATAAATTCAGAATGTTAGCACTCTAGTTGTTCATTAGATCACTGTAGTAAAGCTACTGCTCACCAGGGAGTTAACTGGAAGTCTACTGCTGGTATTGAAAGTGATTGTTTCAGTCTGCATGTCAGAATTTTCTAATGAAATAGAAGAGGATTTGAGATCTCACTTAAAACATGCCCTAAATTTTCTTTCTGCAGCACTAACCATAATTTCTATGGCAAAATGAACCCCCTCATTTTGTTCCTTTTTAAATTAAATGTTTTAAGTGTTACCAGTTTATTCCAATCAAGATGGCTTCAGGTGTGCCATAATGTTGTCATAAGTAAGACTGTTAGCACTCTAGTTGTTCTTTAGAACACTCTGGGAAGCTGCAGTAGAACACAAAGGCATCAACTGACAGGCTGCTCCTGTTGAAATATTACAGGAAGATATTTGAGATCACACTTGAAACATGTCCTAATTTTTCTTTCTACAGCACTAACCATAATTTCTATGACAAAATGAACCCCATCATTTTGTTCCTTTTTAAATTAAATGTTTTAAGTGTTACCAGTTTATTCCAATCAAGATGGCTTCAAGTGTGCCATACTTTTGTCATAAGTAAGGCTGTTAGCACTCTAGTTGTTCTTTAGAACACTCTGGGAAGCTGCAGTAGAACACAAAGGAATCAACTGACAGTCTCTGCCCTTGTTGGATGTACATGTTTTACTGAGAATGTCAGACTTCATTCTCACATGACTGAGAAAGATAATGTGAATTTACAGAAAATATGCTCTCATTTTAGCTTCTGGAGCACCTTCCAAAACTGTATGGGACAAGCATGTGAAAATAGTTTTCTCTCAAACATGATTCATGATATCCCAGCAGAAGGTTTTTCACAGGGTAAAATCACCTTAGAACACACCACAATTCCTGAAATTAGTATGGTACCATCAACAAATGAATTCTAATGTAACTAAAGTCTGTTATCACCCTTTATAGTTCTCCTTTTGGTAACCCTCACAATCTTCGATTCACTACAATGCATTTCAATGGGGTACTATCATTTATATTGGTCCCAAGATGGCTGCCAGCAATTCCAGGATGAAGTGCTGACAGCCAATCAGATCTCACGATGACATGTGTGGTTAGGCTCCGCCCAGATATATATGTGTTTCCTTTTTCAAATTTCTCAGGAACTACTGAACGGATTTACACCATTTTAGCAAAAGGCACGACTCTGAACCAAGGGCTACCTTTTTGCCAAATTTGGTGTAATTCCGTTCAGCAGTTCAGGCTGTAGCTGCGATGAAAGGTTCCTATGGAAATTGCATGGGGAAAACACGTTTTGGGACCCCCTTTTTTTTCTCTGCCCCCACTTGACGAATCACCCCGAGACTTTCAGGATAGGCGCGGACCGGAGCGGGCCACGAGTTTTGAAACTTTCGCGAAGATTCGTCAACCGGCGCCAAAGTTATTTCAAATAGAATGTTGCGGATTTACTATGGAAAATAGGTCCTAACTATAACTATCTACTGGCGACCACCAGTAGATAATATATATATATATATATATATATATATATATATATATATATATATATATACACACGCACATACATACATACATACATATATACACATACACACTGAAATCGAAATCAAATCTTAAAGGTGCATTGTAGTTAGGTGGAAATGTCAGTTAAAACATAAGATTTTAAATTAACAAACTGAATGAAATTCACCAGTTATAAGTATTTCAAGTAACTCCAACTCATGTCCTAAAAGTTACTATAATTCGCTACCACCATGCACAGTGTTGTATTCAACGATGTGATTTCAGATGTCATTAGGGATGTAATAGGTGAGGGTACAAGCGTACATGGCGAGGGCACAAGTTATAGGTACTTTAGGGCATGTGATAGTGCTTTCACACAGCTCGAGTCAAAACAATATGAAGTCTGTGCAGTTGATGATGGCTAAATTGAGGACACCTAGAGTTGGCTTCAAAAGAGCGATTGGTCAATTATAGATATTACTGCACTGAGCGCCGAGCTCAGGGAAGATTGTGGGGGGTGCTGTGTTTTGAAATATCTTATGGATTTAAAAGCACCTGCTACAAAGTTCCTTTGGTGCCCAGCAATTTTCAGGCAACAATAAAAATGTCAAGATAACTCGTGTAATTAATGTACCTGCTGGAGCGTGACCAGTTTTGTCTAGTGGCAGTTTTGACTCATTATGGAGTAGTGCAGAGGGTTAATACGCCTGCTGTGGGGCACATTTACCAGGCAGAGCTAAGAGTTTTGTTTTATATAAATGTATCAGAGGGTTACTGCTATTGGAAGAGCGATCGTTTTGTTACTTGCAGTTCATAAGTTGCAATCATAGGGGCTTATTTGCAAGCCCCATGTGCCGTCGGTGCGTCACTTTTAACAAGGGAAAAAGTGACGTATCAGTGGCAAAAGAGGCTTGTAAATAAGCCCTATAGTGTAGCACAGTGAGCTGAGAAATGTCAGTGGGGAGCTGTATGCAAACTGCAAGGTATAGCCTAAGTATGTGTTGCCCCCACCCCAAGAGACTTTCACCCCGTGCTGCTTGCTGCCCACGCCAACAGTAAAAAAAAAAAAAAAAAGCTGTTCGCCTAATATTTTTTTTTTACTGTCAGCCTTGCTGCTGTACAACATGGCTAAAAAAACATTGACAAAGCCATTAGCTCTCTTGCAGGCGAGGCATATTGGCTTTGCCGGTGCTTGTTTTTCATTGGTCCTACAAATGGTTCAGTGGGGAGACACCTATCTCAGCTTTAACTTACCATCTTAGAGCTATCAAGAGACACACACATTGCGAACCCGAAGGCAGGGCTAACAAACCCCTTCCAATGGCTCTAAACACTACCCACATTCATCGAGCATTCCGCGGCGAGTAAGAGGGGGTGCATAATTTGGCAGACCGCTTGAACTTTAGCAGGAAGGACCGATAGCCAGTCTCCCCAAAATGCCTGTGGGAAACAGAGCTGTACTCCTCAAACTACAATTAGCTTTTACAGCCAAGTTTTCTGCACAGAGAAAAAAAGGCTAATTAGTTTGAAATGATTAGCTCAAAAGCATAATGGCACAGCAGTACTGAGCCATGACTGCCTTCTGACTCTCCAGGGTGCAAGAAACACTAGTATAATTAAACGCATACAATTTTATTCCACAAAATGTTCATTGAGAATTTTCCTTAAACCGTTTGATTTTCGGATGATATTGTGATTGCTAATTGGAGGTTCTGTTACATGTAGCCAGCCTTTTAGATCCTGTGCTATTTGATGTGTTGGCCTGAAGCCACTTTCATCTTTAGACAGCAATTAGGTGTACATTTGGCATCATCTCTCTGAGTAATAGCATTCACTTATCGGTGACAAGTAATGTGAATTTAGTGTTGAAAAGAGATTTAGGGTCTCATTTAGAGTATCAAGGGGATCCCCTGGACTGCCAAGTCTGCCTAGGCTATGGCCTCCGCTCCTCTGGTGGAAGACTATTCGTGGTATTTCGTATTTGGCAATCCTTGCCAGGCAGGCTCCATTGAAAACACTGTAGCTTTGCCAAGTAGGCGCCATGTTTGATTTGCTAACTAGGCAACATTTTTAGTTTTTCAATAGCAAACTGCCATAATGTAAGTTTGTTATTAGTGGGATTTTGTTATTGAAAGCTAAAAAAAGAAATCATTGGCTCCGATATGCTGCATGATTTCTCCGAGCGCTTGGGTGTCATTTGTTTCCTTCCAGTTTGGTACTGTCTCAATTCTTGGTAGTCCCAAATATGAAAATTGTACATCAGAGCGACTGCCCTAAACAGAGAGTTTAGTCTGAAGTATGTTCCCCTTACTTTATGGGCTCTACATTGGGAGTCATTACATTGCAGGAGTTACAACAGGAGTCTTTACATTATAGGTCAAATTTGAGTCTGTTACTAACCAGGTAAGTTACTTTTTTTGTGTTTTAAGCGACTTAGGGCCTGATTTAAAGTTTAACGGATGGGTTACACTGTCACAAGTGGGATGAATATCTCTTCCTCCTTTTTACGAGTGCATTATATTCTATGGCACACGTAATTAGTTGGATATCTGTCATGTTTGTGTGTGTGTATATATATATATATATATATATATATATGTATATATATAAATAAATTAAAAAAGGGGGGAAAGAGGAAATGCCCGGCGCTACTTCTCAGATCCCCGTTTTGCTTACAGGGAATATTCTATACAATAAATCATGAACTGAGAAAAACACAAATTACAAATTGAATGTCCATATAAATCCTTATTTTCATTGTACGTCCTTCTCTTGGACACTTGAAAAGTTCGTCTTCAGTTGATAAGAACACAGGTATTACAACCCAACAGATACATCGGTGACCATCTTCATTTACATGTAAATAATACAACACAGCCAACACATGTTTCCCGAAAAAGTTTCACTTCTCCAGGGCTGTTGACAAGAAAATACCACTATTAGTAACTGAGATCACACGTGTGATGATACATAAGTGCATGTTACAGATGCAACACATCTTATAATGGTAATAACCAACAGGGAAAGAATACACATATATACATATATATATATATATATATATGGCCTCCAATGTGATCCTTTAGTTCGGCGCGCTCACCATCTGGTGCTCTGCAAAGGGGCCGGATCCTGGCCCAAAGTAATTTTTGCAACAAAGGACGCGGCACTCCAGAACTGATGTTCTGCACAATTTATTCTTGGCAACTGCTCAGACCAACGCGTTTCAGCCCTCTCACGGCTTTTCTCATATATATATATATATTCCTCAAAGGAGGAAGACAAAGAAGAAAAGAAAAAGAAGAATACATAATACAATAACAAGTAACAAGTAACCTGTCAGATGTACAAACATATTCGAATACAAAAGACATATTGGCATGTTCACATATTATTCCAACTTTAGAAAGGGAAAATAATAGATACAAATGTTATAACAGACACTCAAATCAATTATTTAGCTGGAGAAATACACACATCACAAATGGTACCCAACTGATAAATAAAACAAAAAGATATATAACAATACATGCATGAGTGTGTGTATCTCTCTCTCTCTCTGCATGTATTGTTATGGTTCTGTTTCTTTATTTTAGTGTTTGAAATTTAATTTAAATCATATACAGTATACAGTATAAAGAAATAAACTGTAGAATGATTTAATATTTATAAATGTGAATTTATTTTCATATTTTTAAAAGTATCATTAAATGTAGTGGTATAGAGTTTAAGTTTTATGATTTCTTTAATGAGTTGTAAGGAGTATTTAGGATTCAGTATGGGTAGTGTTTAGGGGTAGTAAGATGCTTTTAGGGTTCAGGAATGGGTAGTGCAGAGGGGTAGTAAGGAGTTATAGGGTTCAAAGATGGGAAGTGTATAGGGGTAGCAAGGAGTTTTTAGGGTTCGGGGGTGGATGGTGTATAGGAGTATAGAAGTAGTAAGTCATTTTTAGTGTTCAGGGATTTGTAGTGTTAAGGAGGAGTAAAGGGTTTTAGGGCTCAGGGATGACTAGTGTTTAGGAGTGGTAATTGGCTTTAAGGGTACAGAGATGGGTAGTGTTTAGGGATGGTAGAGTAATTTTAGAATTAAGGGATGAAGTTTATAAGTAGTAAGTATTTTTTAGGGTTCAGTGATGGGTTGAGTTAAGGGTTCAAGGATAGGAAGTGTTTAGGGGTAGTAAAAAGCTTTTAATAATTCAGGGATGGGTAGTGTTTAGGGATAGCAAGGTTTTTTTTTGTTTTTTTTGGAGTTCAGAGATTGGTAGTCTTCAGAGTACTAAGGGGTTTTTAGGGTTCAGGAATGGGAAGTGTTTTGGGGTAGCCAGGGGTTTTTAGGCCCCAGGGACGGGTAATGCTATGGGGTAGCAAGGAGATTGTAGGGAGTACCATTAAATTCTGTTTAGGGACAGTATGGTTTTTTTAAGGTTCTCGGATAGGCAGTGTTATCGGCAGTAGGGGGTTTTAGAATTCAGGGATGGTTATTTTTAATTGGGCAGAGGGAAGTTTTGAGGGTTCACAGATAGGCAGTGCTTAGGGGCAGCAAGAAGTTTTTAGGGTTCAGGGCTGTGTAGAGTTTAGCAGTAATAAGGGCTTTTTAGGATTCAGGAATGACTAAAGAAACATTACATTATATTAAATAAAGTAAACAAATTTAATTTAAGTAAGGTTTAACAATACATTAAATTAAAAGAATTTAATTAAATTACATTTTAAATAGGGTTATTAGTGTTATTAAAAAAATTAAGACTTACATTGAAAAATAGATTACATTTTAGAATATATATGTCAGAAATTCAGGTTATTTTTTGAAGGGGTAGAGAACTTACTTCAAGAAATAATCACAATCGTTGTCATGGTGAACCATAAATGTCAATAAATAAACCTAGGCTTAACCCTTTGGTAGCTTGGCACTAAGCAGTCAGGCTTAATTTAGAAGTCATGTTTAAAGTATATTTGCAACACTCAAACAGTAATAAAGTAAAAAACACAATACAAGAAAAATCCCCAAACCAATTTAGAACAGAGAATATTTTAATGCATAAAATTACACCAAAACAAAAAAAATCCAGCAGGTACAACTGGAGAAATAATTTTTTTTAATTTGAATTAAAAATAAAGCCAAAATGCATAAAGTGCCAACCACAGTAATCTGGTTGCTCTAGACCAAATCACAGTCAAAAGTTAAAGGCTAACATGATGGAGCGCAGGGCGGATAAAGGGACCAGGTTCGACCCACTGGATAGGTTACCTTCGCACTTAAAAACCTTGTCAACGGGTCATCAGTGGGTTGGGTTGCAGGCTTGGTCCAAAGAGGGGCTTGTTCCCGGTGGCCAGCTGCAGAGCAAGAACTCAGTGGGAGCCTCGGCTCTGGCAAGAAGTTCAAGGCAGTCGACAGCAGGAAAGCTCCGAGTGGGCGAAGTCTAAAGTCTGGCCCCAGGAAGGCATCATTGACAGCTGAATGCTGCTGGGGTTGGTCCCAGTAAAATCCTCTTTGTTTTGACTTAGAAACTTTTCAGGAGTTAAGACCCCTTCAGTGAGGCAAACCAGCAAATTGAATCTGACCGGCGTTTTGACGTCTGCAGCTGCAGGTCAGCTCGTGTTCAGTGATAGACTCTGGCTCTTTTGATGAAAAGCTCTTAAATAGGTTCTAAGTGTCCAGTTTGTAGTTTTCGGACAGGAGAAGTACACTCTAACACCAACCCTGGGTCCATGACCTGGGGGGCTCTTCTTGGAGGTTAGGACTCACTCCAGTAGAGGCGAGTAGCAGGGTCCAGGGCAGTTCCAGTTGGAACTGGTCTGCAGGAAAGTTGCAAAAGGTGCCCTTTGGAAACTTGTTGTGGTCCTGTTGCTTCCACAGGTGGTCAGCCTACTGTCACTTTTGGGGACCTCAGATCAAGGCAAGCAGGTCCATTCTTTCTTCAGGCTCTAGACAGCAGGCCAGTCCTTCAAAAGGCAGGGGCAGGCCTGGTGAAGGGCTATTTGGGAGTACTGGGGCAGGTCCCTTTGAAGTGTAATCAGGGCAGGGAACAGCTCCTTCCCAGCCATCCTGTCAGGAAGACCCACCCCCTATACACCCAGGCCCTTTGTCCACATTCTGGGTCCAATACTCATTTCCCAGTGGGGTAGCCATCAACATTCTAAGGCAGCTGGCCACTCTAAGACGGGCCCCAGCAACTTTAGGCAGGGAAATGCCAACTTTCTAAAAGTGGCATTTTCAAAATAATAATTTTAAATCTGACTTTACCACTGAAGAGAGTTTTAAATTATAATCAAAGTGTTTTCTAGCTGTTCCCAAACTTTAGCACTTATTAAATGTAATAGGGTAAACCAGTGTTCTCTATTTTAGGAGATTTCAGTCCCAGGACATGTAAAACAAAAAATATACCTGTCCTAGTATTTAAATACCATGCACTCTGCCCTGTGACCATTTAGGGCCTAACTTAGGGGTGGCATATAAGAATTAAAAAGGAAGATTTAGCATTGGCCAGGGGATATTTTGCCAAGTCAAAATGACAGTTTAAAATTTCCCTGCAGGCTGAATTGGCAGACTTGAGACATGTTTTAAGGAGCTACTTTAGTGAGTGGCACAAGGAGTGCTGCAGTCCCCAAGTAGCATTTTGCAATTTACAGGCCCTTAGTACAGGTAGTGCCATATTCTAGGGACTTATAAATAAATTTCATTTGCCAACCATGTAAAACTTAATTTATTCTTTCTGTACAAACCCAACTTAGTTATATAAACTTTAGAAATTCTAAATTTTCTATAAGTCGCGCACCTCTGTACACAGTCTTGTCACCTCACTTGCCACACTACATTAACTATAACTCGCGACTCTACCATGCACTGTGTTATCCAGAACTGATGTAATTTGAAATGTCTTAAGTGTTGTTATCAGTACTATAATTTCACGTTATAAATCATGTAATATGTAAGGGTATAACCAGTGCATAGAGAAGGCACGAGTTATAGTTAAATTAGTGTGGCGAGTGAGGTGACAAGACTGTGTAAGTAGCGAAGAGTGGAGTGGCATAGAGTGGAGTGGCGAAGAGTGGAGTGGCGGAGAGTGAAGTTGCATAGAGTTGAGTGGTATACAGTGGAGTGGCATACAGTGGAGTAGCGCAGAGTGTAGTGGCTTAGAGTGGAGTGGCATGTCATAGAGTGTTGGAAAGTCTCATACAGTGGAGTGCAGTGGAGTGGCATAGAGTGGAGTGCAGTGTTGTAGAATGCAGTGTCATAGAGTGTGGTAGAGTATAGTGGTATAGAGTGTTGTAGAGTGGAGTGGCATAGAGTGGCGTAGAGTGGAGCAGCATAGAGTGGAGCGTAGCAGAGTAGAGTGGAGTAGTGTGTCGTAGAGTGGAACAAAGTGGGGTGGAGTGGTGTAGCGTTAGTTGCATAGTGTGTCTTAGAGTGGAGTAGAATGTCGTAGAGTGGCATAGAGTTGAGTACAGTGTTGTACAGTGACAAAGTGTAGAAGAGTATTTTACAGTGGAATGTAGGGGCATAGAGTGTGGTAGTGTGTCGTAAAGTGAAATAGAGTATAGTAGAGTTTTGTATAGTGTACTTGTATGGAGTAGAGTGTTGTAGAGAGGAGTATCATACAGTGTTGTGTTGTTGAGTGTCGTATTGCAGAGTATCATGATGTACAGTGTAATGGCATAGAGTGTTGTGGAGTAAAGTGCCAAGGCTTACAGTTGAGTTGTGTACAGTGTAGTGGTGTACAGTGGAATTACCTATAGTGGAATAGCGTAGAGTGGAGTGGCATATGGTGGAATAGTGTAGAGTGGGGTGGAGTAGTGTAGAGTGGAATAGCATATACTAGAGTAGCGTACAGTGGTATAGAAACTTATAAATAATTTTCCCTACCTACTTTAATAAAGTGGTAATAGGTAGAGAAAAATAAAACCTAATATTTACTTATATCTAAGGCCCTAACCCAGAACACAGGCAAAGTTTACTTAAAACAACATGGCTGCCTTTAACGTTTGTAAAGGCAGTCATAAGCCAATCACATAATGCCTTGTCTACAGCATGCACAGCGGTACTTTAGCGAAATTTCGTGAAACTACAGTACCAATAGATATCATTAAGTTTAAATACCTTATAACTTTAAAAATACTTACCCTATATACCTGTGCTAGCACTAAGGTTCATCTGCATACTATATTCTATGATCATGCTAAATTTAATGTAAATTCGACTGGGCATTTGGCCGATATGCTTAAGTACAACGTCTATGGAAAATGCATTGCAGCCAAAATGTGTTTTGGGACCCTCCTTTTTTTCTTTGCACCCCGTTGACAAACCTCTGTGAAACTTTGCATCATTCACTAATGTAGTGAAAGCTATAGGTCTGGAAAGTTGTGTGAAAATTCATCAAACGGGTGTAAAGTTATTAGAGAGCAGAAATCTGAGGAATTCTTGGCAGCTGCTTTTTGACAGATGTCCTTCATATGCCAAACTCTAAATGACCGCCCCCAACTTATGCATAATATTACCTCAGCATAGTGTAATAATATACATGAGAATGTCTTCCTCCAGAGATGGGCAGTGGGAGTGTGAGGGCAGGGATTTTAGAACAGCCACAAATATATGTTTGTGAGTATTGCAAACGTTTTCTCAGTCCATTCCCATCTTAGAAAAGGTCCGAGATTCACTTCTGTCAAAGACAGAGCGGGAACGGACTGGGAACACCCACAAACCTTGTGAAGTGTTGGAGAAAAAGTGTTGGGGAAAAAGTGTTGGGGAAAAAATGAAAAAGTGTAATTGCAGTAAGGCGAAGACATTTTTGCAAGCACAATTCCTATGTGTAATTACGCATGTGGATCCTCCTTTGCATGCAAATAATTGTGAATTCACAAAAACCTTCCAGCAGTAATCCTGCAAATCAGTGACTGCCGCAGGTTTCCAGGCCTACTCCTAAAAGCCTTTCTGAATTGTAAAAGTTAGCAAATCTGCATCAAAATCAGGGAGCAAACCAATGGGCAAAGATTTATTTTCAATAATCAGGTCCATGCTCTTTGAAGTAGGCAGAGAAATATGTTAGTTGGAGAGCCTCTCTTTGTGAAGGATGTGCGAGGTAAACAGTCATCCTTTTCTGCACATTGCAGTCTTTTTTTTTTAGGTCGAGCCTAGGCAGCGCTTGCGCTGTCTTTTCGAGACCTGTTGTATTCAGGGTTTGTGGGCTTTAACTCCGCCTTTGCTTTTGATTTGCTATTTGGGTTGCTCTTCAACATATCTTGATTTCTACTGGTTCGCTGCCCCTCTTTGTCCCTCCTTTCTCTATTTAGTTACCACCCATAGAGCAGTGCCTAACTACTCAGTAGCTTTCCACTGGAGAGCTTATCTGTTAGTTCAGGCGCACTCTTTTTCTGTTCGTTGTTTTTTCTTCAGGCAGAGAGGTGTGTGTACATAGCTTTGCAACAAGGCAGCGTGAACAAGCGGAGAACGGCGTGGAAACATGAGGCGGTGCACCAGATCACCTCCAACCTCTGTTGGCGTGTTGCTGGGGGACCGAGTACACCGCCTGCACTCCCAGATGAAACACAAAGAGCAGCGTGCTGACACAGGGCACCGTACCCAAGCAGACAATGACGTTGTGCTACTTTAGCAGAGTTCGGTACTACTTTGGAATTTATTTACGAGTGCTTTTCACAAGCGCAACTGTTTATCCTAAAGTCGCTTTTCACGACCACTACTGTGTGCCCTGCCCTGTCTTTGTGCATGCCGCGCTGCACCTTTCCTCCCTCCCCTTGTGCTCCACGCCCCTTCTGCCAATTCCCCGTCCCTGCTCTTTGTTCCGCCATGACAGTGCCCGTTCAGTGTGTGCATTCAAAGCGAGGGGCACAGGAGGCTCAGCGGCGACTCTAGTGCTTGCCGCGCTGCTCCTCCTGTAGCTCCTCTTATGTTGTGCATCCCTTCTGCCATTAGCGCGCCCCGCCCTCTCCTGTTAAGTGAGTGGGTTGTGGCTGTAGTGGCTGCGGATCCAGTAAACAGCCCCTCCCGTTGTTGGCTCCTTTATTGCAGCCCCCGTTCCCTGTCTGGGCTCGGTCAGGTAGGCGTTACTGAGCAGTTTCCACTTGTGTTGCCTGCCGGCACAGCAGATTTCCTGCTCCTTTTACGATAAGGTTTCTGCAGGCCCCCCACACACCTTTCATCAGTCTAACTGCCGTTACAATTGAACGTTGTTTCTTAAATTTAACATTTTGAAATAACTTTTTCTCTGTTGGCTTTAGTGACATCTGTTTCTCTCAGGCAGGCAACGAAATGGCACATATTTTTCACTTGAAAGGGACCGCACGCACTGGGGCACCGGTGACTGGGGGGTAAATTGATGTTCATTTATGACTTCAGTTGCCCTGCTAACTGCACAGAGCCCCACAGCACCCCGCAGCCCTACCCTCCCCACATAAAAATATTTATTGGTTATGACATTCCGACGCCACTTTAAGCCGATACCAGGAGGCTGTCTTATGACAGAAAAACAAGGGGCTACCAGATTATAAATAAAGCCACAAACATGGCCCGTTCCAAGGGGATTGGGATCTCCAAAATGGAAAAAATGTAATTCTGCTTGGTACTTTGAAAACCCTTGCATGGGACCTGCATGGGTGCACGGGAAAAAGCGTTTACAATGCTGTTTCCACAACGCATGGCTTCAGAACGTGGTCGTTACAACGACCGCGTTGTTGCCACGCGTGCCATTACATCGCAAGTCGTATCAACGATTTGCTGTAGGGGGCGTGCAACACCAGGGAATGTGTTGGATTTTAAATCCAACACCTTCCCTGCTGTTGCACAAACTGGAGTAGGAATAGTAATTAATACTATTCCTAAGTCCAGCGCGCCCCCTACAGCAAGTCGTTGATACAACTTGGGATGTAATGGCATGCGTGGTAACAACGCAGCCGTTGTAACAACCGCATTGTGAAGCCATGTGTTGTGAATGTATGTGTTGAAACGTCATACATTCGGGTGCACGGGGGTATTTGTAATGCGGGAAAAAGCAAGGTAATTGCTGGCTGGGCCCACCCCATGCTCCTCCTTCTGAGCAACAGTAGAGAACTGAACTCTTTTAGACTGTGAGGGCCTGCTAGATATGGTGAGAACCGACGCAGACGAAACTTTTCAAAGCGCAAGGCAAAATAAAATGTTGCCTCATGGAGCACTCTCTACACACCTGCTATATGTTACATTTATTGAATGTAATGCTTCAATGTAAGAAGCATTTCTCGCCTCAACAACAACACCCCAAAAGGCAATTGTCAAACCGTTTGTAGTAATTTTACACCAGTTGGGGCCTTAAAGATTCTGCGTCACCTCGATGTATGGAAGTGCTGGCCTCAATATCTGAAGTTTCACTAGTGATTTGGGAAAAACGCCCAGGCATATTTTTAGTTTGATGGGTGTCCTGACATCCCACTGAGGCGGCAGAGACCCTACCAGTGGTTAATTTGTAAAAAACATAAGTACCGGGGCTCTCGTCAGGAGGCAGCTTGCACCAGCCCGTTTCTCCTGTTAGCGCGGCTTAAAACAGACCCAACTACTTACAATGAAAGTGGGGAGGGGATGCGGCGTAATGGCCAGAGCTGCCAACTTGGAGCTGGGGAACCAGATTTGAGTCTCGGCATCTGCTCAGCATCCTGTGATTCTGGGAAAATCACTAAATCTCCCCGTAAATTAATGTGTCCTTAACTGGTGCTCATGAAAAGAGCCATGGTGATGATTAAGTGCTGGTACTGAGCACTGGAAACCACTGGCGCAAATCACGCATTGGCCGCCTTACCTTTGCTAGTCTGGTGTAGGATTTCGGGATCCCACCTGTTTTTGACAGTGCTCATTTTCACCCAGAGTGTTTCTGCTATAAGACGGGAGTGCTTTTGTTAAAAATAAATGTGGAGCAGGCCACCATATGATTGATGCCTGCTCGGCATGTGTTTTTTTTTCTTTTTCAGAAATAAATGACCAGGCAGGGGACTGTTTCTGAAAAACTAGATACAAATGTCCCTGGCATCAAAGGAGTTTTCTCACTGTGTGTCCGGGACATGTTTTGATGTTTACGTTTGGAATGGGGGCCGAAAATTCTGCATCTGAAGGCTGGCCCTAAGGAAGGCAGTCCTTCTAGTGTTCTATAGCCAATGGACCTGAGATGGTTGGGCCACCAGCTAAAAGTTTCTGAACGTGGAGCAAGCTGGGCTCTGCTGTCAGAAACCAAGCAGTTCCACTACCTGTAAATGAGGCTGAGGAACCCCAGGTTTGGTGAATGGGACATCCACTGATTTAAAGAGGCTGTCCCATATCCACAACACTCCTAATGCCCTTCTCTGTCTCGTTGTCACTTTCACCTGCACCCAAAGTGTTATAGTTAGGGAGGGTCCACTTTGGGGTTTTTGTGTTATAAACATAACACAATATAACAAATGCAGGGCAGGTGGCTGCGTCCCATTGGAGGGTGGTGCATAGCATTGCAGATAGGCTCTTTATACACTGAGCTTGACACTAGTGGCACCTGAATCCCTATGCACATCAAAACCAAAATCAGAAACACAGTAGGTCTTTGATTCTGGATTTCAGGCACAGCTGTGATGGCATATATTGTGCTTAAAATATTTGGGCCCATATTACCGAAAAGGTGCACTTCCCTGGTATGTGATAGGTGCACCTTTACCTGGTGCACCGGGCGCAGGCTGGGTCAGTGCGCCCTGCCACAAAAAATGCACTGTTTGTAGAGTAGGCACAAACCTGTTCCAGCAGTGGGAGCCCCTGGATCTGCCCTTCATTGTGTAGGCAGCAACACAGCCTGCGTTTTTAAGGGGTTCAGTGATCCTCCTAAACGTGGTTACACTGAGAGACGGCACAGGCCTGCAGTAGATGTCAGTGGAGTCCATAGGACCTCCTAATCCCCCTTCAAATGAAGTGCCTCGGTGGGGGACCACTGACTGTGCACCACCTCTGTGGCTCACAATCAACGTGCCCCAGGCAGCTTATTTACCTCAGCGCCTACATCTAGAATGCATCGTGGTCACAAAGGGAAAGGATTTCATAATGTGCATGTTGCCACACCCTCATGCAAATGAGGGAATAATAGTCCCTCGAGATAACACCAGCACACATTTAGCACTGCATCATCTGCAATACACAATAAGCCTCACAAACATCTGCATCGCCTTCAGTAATATCAAAGTGCCCCAGAGGTGCACAAAGTGGGCACAAATTCCCATTGCATTCTGAGACAATGTTCTAATACAACCCCAGGTATGGTAATCAGGCAGTTAAACGTTGTCTTAGGTAGAACATCAATTAGCGCTAAACATTCTCTGCTGTTCATCTGAACGTTCAATGCAATAAGTTGCTTTGGGTTGCTGAGCATCTACCAACCACATCATGGCTGCAGTACTCAGAGGAAGAACCTTTCCAACATTTATTAAATACATTCAGCTTGTATTAGAGATCCCATGCCAGTGCTGAAACCTGTCCTACATGTGGACAAGCAGAAGAACCATTTATCCATGTCATCTTGTTACGCCTACTATATACTGAAATCAGGACGTGGAAAATATGAGATGGAACGGGGAGCTAAAAGTAGCCATGGAAAATGTTTTCAATAGCAGCCTTATATTGGCATGAGTAAGAACAGCAAAAGTCAGTTTGGTGATTTTAAAGAGGATATGACCTCATAACATCTTTTTCGGTCTGTCTAAAAACACCTTTAACTATCAGCAGTCCTATTGTTATCAATGCTATATCATGACTGATTACAGACAGCTTTAGCTGTCTCTCAGACGCACTGTTGGCTACACACAAAAATATACATAGAGTGGGTTTTGACTCCTCCAAAAGGAGTATTTCTCTTTCACATCATGCCATTTGAAAGTTGGATGTGCCCATCTGCCTTTCAATGGAATTCACAAAGGACTGTTTTGCATCTTCAGAGTACACCCAATCATCACTTATTCAAATCATTATATCATACATGCATGTTGTATGCAAATCATGTTTTACATTTTTAACTGTAGCATGCATTCTTAGGGTGCGCATAGACACCGCATGCACTGTCGGGAGACCTGCTGTAATCAGTTTAGTGGAAACGTTTTGAACTCCTGTTTGCTCTTTTCTTTTTCCCACACCCTAGTCACTCAAGTCATAGTGTGTAGAGGTGCTGAGAGGCGGGTACCTCTGAAGACCGGGGTGTATAATGTGAGTCAGCCAGCAGCCACCAGGCTCTGTCTGAGCCCTCTTGCTGTAACACTGCCCGGGAGATTGTTGGTGCTATTGAAAGGCTGGTGGGGCTTGGAGACACTCTGCCCCGGACCTGCTGGCTTTCTCCCAGTCGGCAGGATGGCTCAGTGAGTTGGGCAGCTGCTGATGACATGTGTGCTCCTTGCGTAGCATGGGCTCAAATCATGGGAGGGATAACTCAGCCTTTCATGCTTTCGGGGCATATACTTTGAGTAGGGGGGTGCACTGTTGATCACAGTGCTCTGGGGTTGCAAAACTTGCAATGGCAAACACTAATTAAAGCTCATGTCTGTCACTGAATGTTGCCTGTCTTGTTACCATGCTATTCAACATTAATGCGTTGATGGGTTTAGAATTGAAACATTCTTTCTTTGTTTTGCATTTTCATGTTTTGTGCAGTCTTTTCATCACTTGGAGTGGATTGCATTGGACGTGTGGGGCGCTCTTGTGTGAGAGATGTTGGGATATTTAAGCGGAAATGTGAAAGCCTTAGGAAAATAATACAAGCGTTCAGTTTTGTGTTTTTGAATGTTTATATGATATCAATCAATCAATCAATCATGGCATTTATAGAGCGCGCTACTCACCCGGGAGGGTCTCAAGGCGCTGGGGGAGGGGGTAAGTTACTGCTCGAACAGCCAGGTCTTGAGCTGCTTCCTGAAGGAGAGATGGTCCTGGGTTCGCCGAAGGTGAGTGGGGAGGGAGTTCCAGGTCTTGGCTGCCAGGTAGGAGAAGGATCTTCCTCCGGCGGTGGTTCTGCGGATGCGTGGTACGGTGGCGAGGGCTTGGCTGGTTGATCGTAGCTGGCGTGTGGGCGTGTAGAAGGTCATGCGGTCGTTGAGGTACTTTGGGCCCAGGTCGTGGAGGGCCTTGTGTGCGTGGGTGAGGAGTCTGACTATCCCTTTGTGTTAGAGCACTTCTGAGGAAGGACTAGTTCAGAGAAGAGTACGCTTTCTAAAATCATCGGCATGAGCAGTAGCGGCCCGTGGTGGGAGTGCTGCCGGGCGGTGACGCGGGGGAGGGGCTGGGTGGGGGGTAGTAAACTACGGAATACGGCTGCACAGAGGTAAGTAAACAAACAAATAAATAAAACAAATTTCGTTGCGCGTGCTGCATCGCCAAATGCGATGCAGCGCGCGCAACAAAATTAGTTTTATTTGTTTGTTTACTTACCTCTGTGCGGCCGTATTCTGTAGTTTACTACCCCCCACCCTGCCCCTCCCCCGCCCCACGTCACCGCCCGGCAGCACTCCCATCACGGGCCGCTACTGGGCATGAGTGAAAGGTACTTGGGGAGGAGAGGGACTTGCGGAAGGGGCATGGCGGATGTCTAAATCATGGAATGGAGCGTTTTAGAGAATACAGAGCCAGGTTTGTATCCTGGCTGCGGCTGAGCATTGTTCAATTCTGGGCAGATCAAATGGTTTCTTTCCCCTGAAACCGCTTTGCTGATGCCAGTTGCTTCCTCTGACAATGTGTTGCTAGTTTTGGTGCCAGGATTGGTCAATGAGTTGCACTGCTGCTAAGTTCTGACCTAAATGTGATTTGAGGTTGCACGTCCGAATTCAGGCAGGGTCGGCTCACCCCTTCATCCTTCCGATGTCACGATTGATTAATGGCAACTCCTATTGTGTAGAAAGCTTGTAGACTGCAACTGCCCCATTGCATGGGGAAAATATCTGATTGTAGATTGTTCACATCCACCTACAAATTGTTCCTTTCTCTTCAGTAGCAAAGCTGGTTCAAAGTACGCTTTATTTATTTGATGTATTTTTTATAATAACTTTACATACCACCTATTTTTTCTTCACTCATTTTTAACATTTATGTTAAAAAGTTTTTAGTGACCTTGTAGCTGCCTGCAATGTGAGAGGTTGGTTAGGTGGGGATTTATTCTTGTTTCGATTACTTATAATAAAACCATGCATAGCAGAGCTGAAAGACTTGTTATTTAAATTTAAAACTTCAGTAGTAAAACAGCTGCATTGATGAATGTTGCATTTATTTGTTTGTTTTTATGCAAATATAAAGCAAGTCATGCTTAGGTGATAGCATAATATTTTTTTTATTTTAGCATAATTTAATTTTTTATTTTTGTAGCATATGCTTGCAACAAAAGATAAACCATTGCGCCAGCGCGCCAAGGTCAAACCTATTGTCTTTGCCAGTGTTTGTTTCTCTTGTGTCAATATTTTTGGGTTATCCATTTTTAGGTTGCAGACTACCACACAGCACAGCTGTCTGGTTTGCTCAAGACATCTTGGGGACATTCAGAATGTTTTCCACCCGTTGGTTACCATTGACTTTGTGGCTTGTAACTCTAATTTTCTGGCTTTATTTGCTTTTTATTGGGGCCAGTTCAGGCCTTTAGTTAGGATGTCACATATTGACAATTCTGCACCACACAACATATTTACACTCCACATAATACCACTCAAAGCCACATAATTATACTACACATAATTACACTCTACTCAACACAACATAAATACTCCCCACATAAATGCACTCTATAACCATAACACACAATTCCAATAGGCATAATTTCGCTCAACGCCACACAGTTCCACTCCACACAATTCAACTCCACACGTTTCCAAAAAACACCACATAATTCCGCACCAAACCACAGATTTCAAATACACAACACAATTCCACAACACACAACACACCTCCAATACACACCACACATTTACACATCATACACCAACTAACAACTACAATACAACCCACATAATTCCACTCCACACCACATCGTCCACTACACTCCAAACCAAAACACATAGGTAAAACACATTGTCATTTAGAATGCCAATAGCTCTAACTCTTGCAAATGCGAGACCTATTGCATTGCAAATGCTTGGTTTTTTTTGCTTAGACCTTTCTGTTCCTATCCAGTTTGCTTGCAATCCAACCTAGGAGAACATTTGTTACTTCATGCATTTCGTCATGTAAAAACCAGAAATAGCCCTAAGTAGAATCCTTCCATAGTGTGTTAGGAGAGGAGCTGCTAATTCCACAGCTCCGACCATGCATTATTCATGTGTCTACCATAACTATCCTTTGATAGAATCATAACATGCTATGTCTGAAACAGTATTTACATGCATGAATAATACAGCTCTTTGGTGCAGTGAGTGTTATTGCTCCATGCCTCTGACTTTTGAATTGGAATTAGGACATTGAATTCCTCAGAGTTCCAGTGTCGTTCCTGAAACTCAGATGAGATTGGTATGTAACTTCCTGGATTGAAAACTCCCAGTGTAAACTCCCTTGCCAAGTAGAGAGGTGAGCTTGCTCAGAATTGGGGCTTTACCTTCCTCATTTCCCTCAATATATTTCAAAGTGCATGCAGAGACAAGATCCTGCTAGACTAGAGTCAAAAGGATCACCAAAAAGAATTCTTCTCTGTTAAGAATTGTCTGCAGAACAAGATGGTGAGCACAGTGACTGCTTCTCCTCATGCTTCTGATGCCACTCCTTCTTGCTGATTCCCAGTCCTCTTTCGATGATATTTTCACTGCAGGCCAATTATGGTGAGAGGTAAATGACCTTGGATGGTACCATCTGAGTGATATGGGGGACCAAGAATATTTTGTGTGAAGGTGAGCCAGCCCACACGTGGTGTGTCTGGAGATGCCTTCAGACATTGACAGTATTTTCCAAGAGAACCAGGGATGACACCAATCTTGCAGCCCTGGCCAGCTCTGGGTGTTGGGTGCCGAGGTGACCTTGGAATCCCGACCCTAGGGTTCTGTGAACACTAACAATCCCTGCAGAGTAACAGCAGCACAACTTCGGATGAACTTTAATATGGCTGATAAACACCTCAAGACAGAAAATATTCACTCTTTACAACCCAATGTGTGCCACATGCAAGGCATGATTGATGATGAAAATAGTGGCAATACAAGGGCTGAGGGCCTGGGACTAATTTGAATCAATTTGAAAAGTCACCATTGGTGGCTAAATCTTACCTAAAATGGGTGGAACAAAAGGTGACGTCGATGAAGCCTCTTTAAAGAGAGTGGGTGAAGCTTTAGAGCCCTGTTTAGCTTGACAGAGAGAGTAACTACTACTAACAAGTGAATGTCTGACATTCACACAGCCTATTTGTCTTATCTAGTGTAAGTGCTGGCTGGATACTTGCCATTCATCTGCCGCGTTCATCTTTGGGGAATACGCACAAAAACAATAACCCATCACCAGCATGTTCAGTAAATATGTGAGGAACGCCACTATTTATTGATGAAATAATTCCAAAGCTGCCTGGCGTTACTGTTCCCTCGGAAGGCATTCCATGGGTGAGGCGTGGATGTTCCCATGCATCCACGTATTGTTTCAGCGCATTCCCAGATTTACTAACACATGTAAACCTGGGAATGTGTCAAAATGCTACGCCCTCCCAGGTGAGGAGTAATGAGGAGAAATATGTTTATTCCTACTTGTTTTTCCCTCTTTCTAGGTGTTTCCTCGTTCTACTGTAATGCAGGCCTGCTTGCACCATGGTGCAAGGGTGCATGCATTGGCTCTAGACTGCACTCAGTGCACCAGTGCAGGGAGAGAGCAGGAATGCATCATAACTTAGTAGATATGGTGTATTCCTGCCCTTTCCCTGTCACGCAAAGCAGTGCAGCAAGTTGTCTCACTGTGTTGCATTGCGTTGTGTGACTTGTTGGTAAATCTGCCCCTTGGTCTTTAAAGCTATGAGCAACTGCGCACTAAATTACAGATCAATAGGCATAACTCATTTCACACCAGCTTCCAGTTCATGATTTGCTAACCAGCACCTCTTGGTTACACCAAAACATCTGTGTGCCACATCTAGATTCACTTCCTTCCACTATACCAGTATTCAGTTCTACTAGTATTTACTTACAATCTTGGAGCAAAACTCATTTAAGATTGTTCTCAAGGAATTTCTCATCTCACAAAAGCAGCTACAAATATCCACTCACTCCTGTTACTTGAAGGTTTTCCTTGTTAGTGTGTATATATCAGATAGATTTCAGGACTATTTTTTATGTTCCTTCCCTGCAACATCCTATCAAATTCCAGCACAATCTAAATATGATATGCAGCCAGAAAGAACTGTTGTTGGCGTAAGTACGGTTTAACAAGGGTCTTTTGTGTAACATTTCAAGTAGAAATCTCTTGTTGCCGTAAAATCAATCCATACTAAAGCTGTTTCTAATGAAAGCACCATACAACATTAGTAGTGTGCGCCCATTACATGGCATCGGTAAATTTTAATAAAAATATAAATGAAAAATAGATCGGCCTCTTTGTCTTGCTCCATCTGAACGCATGCTCTAGCACATTAACTCTTAACATCAATTTCCATTTGGAAATGTGGTCTTTGATGAGTCGCTGACAGTCACAATCTGCCAGGCTGCCTCATTTAATTGTCTCGGAACATTTACAATTTATCTGCAGTTTTGTAAGACCTTTACATATGTATAGGGTTATTGATTGTTATAAGATTATCACCTTATTTTCTGACTGCACTTTCCATTCTTTAAAAGTCTTGTCATGGTACTTGCTTCACATATCAAAATAACCTTTGAAATCTAATTTATTTTCTCTGGCAAGCTGACTCTAAATAGAGACTTAGTTGGAAACATTTCAGAATATTTCTCAGCACCATGTTCCACAGAGCATTGCTGGTTTCCAAAACTAGGACAAGCCAATTGTTGTTTTTCATTAAAATTATGTATTGTCACATAGAGCTCATCACATCATTTATACACCCTTGTCTCTTGAAATAAAGTCGCAATATTTTATTACAAAGCTATTAAACAGCCCCGTGTGATTTTATATAGAATGGCATATTAAAACCAAACAAAAAGGGGACAACAGAGAATTTTGGAAAATGTTGGATTCAAAAAGTGAAAATGAATAAATAAATACAGTAAAGGTTACCTTAGTTGACAATTCAGCACAAAGTTATCCATTTCAATTAGTCACCTCCTGAGCTCATCCAGCGTTTGTGGTAGCCACAAAGGGCCAGTCGTTGGTAATGTCATATATGATGTCATAAATTAGGTCATTGATTACGTAATGTATGATTTAAAATCTATGATGTGTAAAGTCATGATCTGTACATTGGCAGATTGCATAATTGACTTTAATTGGTGGATGTTTGAGGTTTTGGATCTACTGAACTTTGTAGATGTTTTAAAAACAGTGTAGGATGGCTTAATCTCTATTAAAGTATTTTTTAAAATAAAATAATTAATGTACAGTCTGCTTGAGTTCCCTAAACACAGGGCAAGTCCTTTGACTGTAACTTGTGCATATTCATTCCATGTACACAATACTAAGGATATTGCCTTCGGCTAAGCCCCTTGCGTGGTAATCCCAAGCATGGTTTGGGGATAGTTTGCAGAGGGGTATATTCTGTAGAAGTTTACTATGCACATTGCATAATATTGCATGCCTTGTATTAATGTGCTGGTTGAAGGAAGCATGGTGCCTGGCTTAAACATTTTCCCTATGCTCAGTATATACCTACAACTGTGTGCCATGGCAAGGCTTGCACTGTACCCTTTGAATGGTACACTGTGCTCAGGGCCATTGGAATTATGCGATTGTGAGGTCACAGTGTTTTTTCGCATAATTAAAGATTTGCTGAATTTGCTACATAATCCATCATCTGCTGCATAATCTGCAGATTTTAACCCCAAAATAATTGTTTGGAGCTCAAACGGTTCAAAAGTTATTAAAACACAGTAAAAAGTGTTGCTGTGCAGTGAAAGGCAATTTGCAAAATTCGACTGCTCACCTTATTTCTATATTTGGGTGTTAAACTGGTACTAACTAGGTGCAATCAATGCTCAGACATTGTTTGCAAGTGTAAAAATGTCAAAATAATGAAGTTATACTATTACAAAATGTGCTGCAAAATGCAGCATAATTTGGCTTTTCTTGCCACATAATTTGCCCCCGCCGCACAATTCCAGTGACCCTCACTGTGCCTTTGTGCATGTGTACAATTTGAACTGACCACTAAATACAGCTATGTTCTGTGTAGTACATTCAGTTACTGCCATTCAACAAACGCTACACAAAATTATGGTTCCAAATGGATTTATTTGTATTCCCATTATGTGTGTCAGGTAGCTCTGGATATTTATATATTCTCGCTCAGTTTAGTTCCACAAATCCTTGTGATCTTCGCCAGGCCAATTGCTTTTTTCCCAAAATGAATATTTCAAGATGAAGATATTTTGGCAGGGTCCCTACCGCACGAATCCCTTAGATCTCTGACTGTCACAGTCTGCCAGGCTGCCTCAGTTAATTGCCTCGGAACATTTACAATTTATCTGCAGATTTCACATATCGGTTCTTAGTTGGCTGAAATATCCTTTTGAAATGTTTAATGCGGATTTGTGAAATTAAGCCAAAGTCATAAATCATAAGCCACCAAAAATGTGCATTCAGGATGACATTAAAGGTTTACCTTAATGTTTGATTCCAAGCGCGAGTCTCATAGTATCTCTTACTAATTTTCTTGCGTCTGTTTTTTGGAGGAGACCATATATACAATGCAGACGTGCTCCAACATATGTTTCGATGAGTTACACTATTTATTTAAGCCATGATGTTCTCACAAACTCTTCATATGAGAACCAGTTTGTTAACCAAGGCAAAACCTGGACACGTTTCAAGACCAGTCACAAATGAAAGCAATCAAGCCCTCATAAGGAGCATGCCTAACGGGCCTAATAGTGTAATGAGTGTCTCTGCCCCAAACATATATATATATTTTTACAAATGCCATAAAATATGCATTTAAAGTACATGATTCCAAAGATAATGGGTGAAGAGCTACATGAAGGGGAGCTCACAAGAGATGCCATGAACTCAAGTTTGCCTGAGTGTCTCTGAGCACCATTCCACTATAGAGTCAAAATCATCCTTTATGGAGTAAAAATGTTTAATTTGTCCATTCGAAAATTGGGTCCCTCTCAAAAACACTCGAGGCACAGTAAGCAAATATCTGTGTTCATGTCACACTGCCACGATTGCCTCTTTTACTGGCCTGACTTTACTTCTGAGCTGTGAAAATGGTGTCTAAAGCGTCGTGAAAATGAAAGGGGTGATTTAGAAAGGTGCTTTTTGGGTTTTTATAATAATGACCGCAGAGTTTATCCTTATTCCCATGGCCTATTCACAACCGTGGAGTTTGTGAAACAATCTCTACAGAAGAAAGCAAAACAACACACGAGTGGGTGTTACAAATGCATTTTGCTCATAATTGAATTGTGTTTTATTGAAGGAATGTTGGCAAAGACAACTTATTTTGCCGGTAAGAATGTTCATCTGTCAGTAAACTAGCCAGTTACTGGCTAGAATTTGCTTTAAAAGCCCCTTGGATAGTAGTCAGTGCTGTACTTAGTACTCCTACTGAGTCTCCTTTTTTACATTAATGTGCAGTTGATAGTTGTTAGGAGACAGTTTGCTTAGTATATGGTTATTGTCCAACTTCTTCGACAAGTACGAACCCTTCATGAGAGCAAAGGATCTGCCCATCAGGAACCAACTGCGGTGATGTAGATGATGCCATGGATAATAAAATTCTTATGGGAACAAGATGACTAGGGGCCTTATTATGACTACAGTGGTCCATGGGACCACCGTAGTCGTGGTGGCGGTCTAACCACCGCCACACTGCAGGACCGCCCGCAGTATTATAAGTGCGGCGGTCGGACAGCCACTGAACTGCTGCTACCGCCATGGATCAAGGATCCTGCAGAGGTCTGGCAGCGGTTCGAGGCCAAAATATGCTGCTGATGCCGCAGTGGCACCGCTGAGCATATTTTGAATTGCCTCGCCGCCATTCCTTTTCATGGCGGTCACACCGCATATGAAAAGGGTGGCAGTGAGGCAACAAAGACCCTTGTGCCTCTGTGCACCGTGATGCATGCAAAGGGGCACATGTTGTGCCCTCTGTTGTTTTGCACCCACAGTTGCTGCATGGGAAGAAATGCACGACATGTTGCATTCCTTCCCGTGCAGGGACGTGCACTGGCGGTCCAGCAGCGGTGCTGTTTAAGGCTCACAATGAGCCTTTAAACAGCAACGCTGAGGGACCACCACGCCGCCCGCCTGCCAAACCACATAATTACTTCTAATCTGGCGGGCAGGTGGGTGGCAGTGAGTTTCGGCAGTCCTGGAATGGAGCGGTGGTGTGCCGCCAGCTCCAGGACCATAGAAACTCATAATAAGGCCCCAAAATACCATGATGCAGTAATATATGGAGATGAGTAAACATGTCACAGCATTCTGGACTTTATTTGAACTCTTTTTATCTTCTCGTTAGACACAAAAGCCCTAATTATGAGTTCCTGGAGAGGTACCCCAATGTGCAATACCGATGTGGGCCTTTCCAATATGTCCAGTGTCTTAGGGTCCAGAATATTTTGATCTGCAAATACCACATCTTGTGATCCTGGGTCTGGTGATACCGGACCTGGAGCCTTTTGTGGTGCTCCGGGGCTGCGGGCATCTGCTAAACCAACTCACCTGCTGCACAAAGGTGGTAGAAGCAACTGCTCACCCTATATCTCCCTTTCGCAATACTACTCCAACAGGTGGTAAACTGGTGCAGATTTGGGCCTATTATTTTCCCCAGATTAAGGAAAACACACAGATGTATGTCATCAATAATGTCATTTGAGATGCCATCAGTGATGTCATAAATGATCTCATGGAACATGTCATGAGTGATGTCATATGTGAGGTCATAAGCAGTGCATGGTGGGGCGCAAGTTATAGTTGGCGCTGCTAAGTCTAACTAGTGAAATTCTGTGGTTTTTATTTTTGTTTAAAACGTTACTGTTCTCACAGAGAAATTCACCTAATCATAATGTTACTTTAACTTTTGTATTTTTCAGTGAATTTCTAAGGCTTTTTTAAAACAAAGATAGATATTTTTATTACACTAAACTATAACATTACTTTAACCTTCGTTTTTTTCAGTGAATTTATAGTTGTTTTTTTTTAAAGTTAATTAATTTTTTTGTGAGTGTGTGTGGTAGAATGACTTTATAATATATGTTGTGTTCAGACATTATTTTAGTAACATCATTTTTTATTGTAACAAAACAAAATATGGTTCACAGTTTGCATAATCTTTGTAAATTGTGTGTGAGTATTAAACATATAAATATTCAAAAGAAATTGTTTATTTGCTCAATTATTTTAACTCTGTTTTCAAGACGTCACCAGCAATCTTTTTTTGAGGTGTCATTACTCTTGCGAGATCGTAAAGTTCTTAATTACATTGTCATCTATTATAAATGGTTCTTTATCATGTTATTATCAAATGCTAATCTATAATAGAGTAGAGAATAAAAGATGAGTACATGTACCATAATCACCATTAAGGGTCTTTCTAAAGCTTTTATTTCAGCTTAATTATTAACATTCACAACCTCTGCTTTATTTGTGTTGCTTTATGGTTGTTGTAACCAGTTAATAGCACTTGTACTGTAATAATACACACTCTTTTCTCTCCCTGTACAATCGAGCTCATGAGGTTCTCAAGAGATTGAGCAAAGACAGTATGGCAGGGTCACTAGGAAAATTTCCATGTGACTGTCGCGAGAGTCTTGCGGGATCATCTGAGACCCTCAGAGCAAGCTTCACCTTCGGAAGCTTGTCAATGACTCTCGTGTGACTCTCCAGTGGGAGGGACTTGCCTCTCTGGTAAGACCTCTCTCTGTAATGATGGGTGTACGTAGTAGGGTGTGGAAAGGGACTGGTCTCTCCTTTCAGACCCCTCTCTCAGATGACGAATGTGCATAGTAGGGTGTGGGGAGGTACTGCCCTCTCCTTTTAGACCTCTCTCTATGATGACGGGTGTGTGTAGTAGGGTGTGTGGAGGGATAGGCCTCACTGCTGAGTGAGAGGTGTGCATAGTAGGGTGTGGGGAGGGGCTGCCATCTCTATTCTGACCTCTCTCTCAGATGACAGGTGTGTGTACTAGGGTGTGTGTAGGTAGTGGTGTCTCTGGTAAGACCTCTCTTTGTAATGATAGATGTGTGTAGTAGGGTGTGGGAAGGGACTGGGCTCTCCTTTCAGAACTCTGTCTCAGATGATGGGTGTGTCTAGTAAGGTGTTTGATTAAGCCTTAACTCTACTCACAACTCTTCTCAAACCAATGAGCATAAATAGTTGAGTCTGATTAACACGATCTCCAGTAAGACTCCTTCATACAGTAACAAGTGTGCATAGCAGAGTGGATTCAAACATCACCTACCCCTTCCTACTTTACAAGATCCCACGAGAGTCTTGCAAGATCGTAACAATTATAAAAAAAAAAGATTTAACCTTCTTATCATCACAGTGCGCTTCTCTTACACATTCCTCTAAAAAAAAAAAAAGGACCACAAAATGCATTCCTACTAATGGAGTGTACTGAGAACTCATCTACTCCTTTTCACTATTCACAATCCAGAAAGAGTCCTGCGAGATCGTAAATATTTGTTAAAAACAATATACATTTATTATCTTCACAGTAGGTAACCCTTAGACAACTCCTCTATAAATCTAGGGGAACAGCATGCCTTTTAGCTGCCCTCTTATATAGCTTTTTGACTTCATTTCCGCAACACTTCCAATTTTTCACAGTAAATAGTAATGGCAGCTATAGCATCCTCCTCAGCCTGGGTCCCCGCTAATGACTACGCTACACACGGAGCCTAGTATTACATGCCTCTATTTGTCTGCGTGTAACCGCAAATTCAACATTCTAAACCTGCATTCACTTCACTATGCTCTAACACTTCCGTCACAGTTCTACGGAGTCCATAAGGAGTCAAAAGGGTTCCATCATTGGTAACTCACATGACACTACATCTTCCCCTCTGTTAAATACAAAATGAAACTCTTTTACAAATATATACAATCATAGTTCTTCAATGAGTCTTCGTGGTGCTCAGATCCCACGTCCCAGCCATATCTGCGGAAACTGGGGACAGGCAGTTGAAGTGTCCATGATCTGCGTTGTCGATGTAGGAACAACAGGAGTCGGGGGGGTCTTTGCTTGTCCTTTTAGACCCAGTCTCTGAAGTGACATCAGTACATCAGTGCATGACGAGCAATGAGCCACATAACGGAAATGCGAGGAATCTCGCATAATGGACTTCCCAGGACATCGGGCAGTCACCATGGGTCCTTTGCTGGCTACAACATAAAATGCCTCAGCAATGAAGGGAGCATCAGATTTTCATTTTCTAGACTTATGAACAAGCACTAGATCTCCTGTAGTATAAGTAACGTCTTTTGCATGTCAACGCTTTTCAATATAGGCCTTCATTGTTGTTTTACGATCCAAGTCTCTTATACGAGTTTCTTCTTCAGTGCGTGATCTTCTGTTGGTCCATTGAGGTAACTTGGTCGTCATGGCTCTACCGAACATCAAAGTTGCAGGGCTTTCACCTATGTTCGAGTGAGGGGTCGAACGGTAAGCTCGAAGAGTAGAATTCAATACGATTTTATGATCGAGCTTTTCTAATACAGCACGCTGAACACCTTTCTTTGAGAGTTCGACAAGGCCATTGGCCTGTGGCCAAAGAGGTGTGCTCTTTTGATGCTTATCATTATGATGATTGAGATAGTCTCTGAATTCTCAACTGTTGAAAGGTGGGCCATTGTCAGATTTTAGGATCCCAGGAACATCCCATGTCACGAAGATGTCATTTAATCTCTTAATGACTCTTTCTTGAGTGATGGGTGAGAGATCTTCTATCAATGGAAAACAGGAGTATTCATCAACAATCACCATCAGTTAATGTCCTTTGTCAAGACGACCAAAAAAAAGTCAATGGCAATTCTTTACCATGCATGCTTTGGCAACTCTGACATGTTTAAGGTGTGTTGAGTGGTTTTCGATGAAAGGCAGTGGCATAGATGACAGGCCTTGAATTCTCTTTCAACTCTTTCCTAGAGATGGAGAAACTAGACTCAGTCTTAGAGAGCTCATTTTGTGGCAATGATTCCATGATGTCCTTCATGGACCACTTCAATTATCTGTTGTTGCAGACTCTTCTGAATAACAATTCTTAAACCGCTCAAAATAACGCATTCTTGAGTAACAGAAAGTTTATTTTTGACATTTTTAAACTTCTGGTATTCACTGTCACTGGTAAGAAGTCGAGCATGCTAGTTCCAAGACTGATGTGTAATAATGTCTTTCAGTTTTAACATGTCACTATCTTGACTTGTGGCAGTGACAATTTGTTCCAATGGCATGGCAGCTGGTGTGCTTGATTGCACAAGGAAATCTATGTAGTCTTCAGCCGTCCTGCAAGGGGTACCATGGCACTTTAGTGGGACTCGTGAGAAGTAGTGAGCAGGATCTTTACTTGGACAGTATATAATTGTGTAGTTGTATTCTTGTAATCGTAGACCCCCAACATTCAATGCGAGGAGCCATCTTAGCCTTTGGATTGCCAGAGATGGTCAACAACACTTAAAGATCTGTCACAAGCGTGAAAGGCTTTCCATATAAGAATACGTGGAAATGTTCACAAGCCAGACCACTACTAAACTTTCTTTCTCACGTTGCGAACAAGCACGTTCTGTTTGGGACAAACTTCTGCGTCCATATGCCACAATATGTCTTCGAGCATTTGGGTGACTGGTGTCTGCTGTGCTGTGTAAGGAGTACGCCTAACCCGACTGGGCTAGTGTCAACAACAACCTCTGTATGAAGCTTTGGATCAAAGTATGCCATTTCAGTAACGTTCTTGATAGTGTGTTTGATTCTCTTAAAAACTTTGCTCACATTCATGTGACCAATGAAATGAAATGTTCTTTTTCGTGAAGTCTCTCAACAGAGCCCTTACGGTGGCAAAGTCTTGTATGCATCTAGAACAGTAACTGGCCATGTCAAGGAATGACCGTAACATGGAAACATCTTGTGGGGGACTCCCAGCTGACAACGCTTGAACTTTAGCTGGATCTGGTGTCATGCCTCCATCAGAAAA
Source organism: Calotriton arnoldi (assembly GCA_963921515.1). NCBI lineage: Eukaryota > Metazoa > Chordata > Amphibia > Caudata > Salamandridae > Calotriton > Calotriton arnoldi. The sequence goes on along the minus strand of CAWUFW010018738.1, from coordinate 107,992 downwards.
GATATGGCCAAAGAATTTTAGCTTTGTCTTATGGAACTCACATTTATCTGTTTTTAAAGTCAAACCTGCATTTGTAAGTAAATGACACACTTGCGTGAGAGCTTTATCGTGGTCTTTTTGTGTAGCTCCGAAAACCAAAATGTCATCACTATAATTAAAAACATTCATGGCAGGCTGATAATCAAATGACATCTTGAAACAGCTCGGCAGCTGGTTACAACCAAAACGTAGTCTTTTGTATCAGAACAGACCGATATATGTAGAAAAGGTTGCAATGTACCTGCAGCTCTCCTCAAGTTTCAACTGATGATATCATTTAGTCAAATCAAGGCGAGAGAAGACCGTCGCACCATTTAATTGTGTTATCATGCTAGCGATGTGCGGACTTGGATGTTGTTCTCGTTCAACTGTCTTGTTCGCTTGGCGCATGTCAACGCAGATGTGTACAGGTCCTTCACTGTCCTTTTTGGGCACTACCCCTATGGGAGAAACCCAGGGTGTTGGACCAGAGGAACGTTCAACGATATCATGTTTGAGCAATGATTCAAGTTCTTTTTCAACAGATTCCTGTAAATTAAATGCAGTTCGCCTGTGTCTTTGAGCAATAGGATGGATTTCCTCATTATTGTGTAATTGAGCTTTTATAGTCTTGAGTTTTTCTAACCCATGAAACAACGAAGGGAACCGACTTACTATTTCGTGATGAGTTTTCATGTTATAGTTCACTGATATCAGCCCCCTATCAGCAGCTGTACTGAAACTGAGTAAACATGTACTTGACGTTGTACCTTGAAGTACATGAATGGACGCTTGTACTTTCATTTTCTTGTGTTTCATGATGGCTTCAAATGAACCTTGACTTTTTAATCGTGTAGATGCAGCCCATGTATACACTTTAGTTTTCGACTGCGCAAGTCGTGGTATTGGAGATAGTTCATTATATTTCTCCTCAGGCATTAAGTTTATCGACCCACCACTGTCAATAATAAAAGGTATTGAGCAGCTGTTTACCTTAAGTATAATCTTCGGACAGTGTTTGAATGACTTTGGTGTTTTTTCATGTCAACTTTTCTTTGACCTGTTTTTTTCTTCACAAGGGGCCAGTCCAACATGCGCACATTTTTCTGAGTTAAACATCGACATTGCAAAACCATTGTCTTCACTTTCACTCGATGGTGATACTGAAGAACTTTTTAATGATGATTTGGATGATGGTCAACTTTGTTTAGTGTGGATTTGCCTCAATTGGTGTGGTCGCTTGGCCTTGTGAGCATGCATCGAGCATCACTTCTGAAGCATTCGAGCGGCCGTTTTGTCTTTGAGCTGTGATGCACTTACTTTTACCTTCGCCTTGCAAGCCATTACAAAATGGTTCTCCTTCCTCCAGCCTTTGCAAACCTGTCCAATGGTGGGACATTTACCTAAGGGTGGAAATTAAAATCCACACCTGAAACACAACTTCTTCTTCTGTGGAGACATCACTCTGTGTCCCTGTGCCTTGTGCTTTGGCTTACTTTTCACATTCATGACTGACTCACTCTGGTTACCTCCGGAATTAGCAGCTTGTCAATCGGCATGCTCTTCAGCTCTGGCAGCAATGAGAACTCGCTCCAGACTAAGAGTTTCTCACAGCATTCGTCATCTGAATGAATCTGATAGGTATCCGTCAATAACTTTGAGGTGTATAGGTTCATCATCATTAAATTAATTGAACTTACAGTGTTTGATCAGCGTATCCAGTCTCTCAACAAATTCATCAATGGTTTCTCCATCTTTCTGTTAATTTTGACTGAAAATGTCCCTTTCGTAATCTACATTTAGCATTTGATTGAACTTGAGATTCAAGGCTTCTTTGATTTGACGGTATGTAATGTCACCAACTCGTTGCATTTCTCTATTACTTTTTTTACACCTTCCCCAGCTGGATTCTTTAGGTATTTCATAATCTTGAGCTTTTTGGCCGTATCGAATGGTGGTGGCGGTGTCAGGAAGGCGGCAGCATTATAACCATTTGTATGACTGGATAACACTGAGAGTAGAGTTCTCTCCGACACGGGCTGCTGTCTTCTAGGACTTGCTCCATCCATACCATCTCTAAGGCCCTGTGCTGTTCGGGCCTCTGGGTCATCTGAGCAGTCGATGGAACTGTGGCCTCCCTCTTGGTCTCCATGGGAGCCCTTCACATCTTGGGAGACCGCTGGAGTTGTTCTGAGCCACCACCCAGCAGCTTTGATGGCATACCGCTTCAGGTATGGACAGCTCCATAAATACAACCTCAAGCACTTCTTCTGGGGCTACTCCGCCTAATGCTGTGGTATGATGACTTTCATTACTCAGTTCTGGTAAGCAGATGATCATTTCTTGTATCTGAATCACTGTTTTTAGGCACCTCTTTGTACTGTCTGACACCTGGTTGATCTCTGCCTCTCAGTGCTTCTGATCGCTACGTTATCTTTCAATTCGCTGTTTCTATTTGCTGCTCTTTCAAAACCCGGTTGTATCCGTCTCTAGCATTATCACTCCATATGATGTATAGCTTTAGGTTTTGTAGTAGCGCGGTACCTCTCTTTACGGCCTTCCTAGCAGGTTCTTGGCCAACAATGTGGAGACTTCTCAGTGAAGCTTTTGTTATCTTCAAATGTTTTACACAGGCTGGAGTTGCACTTTAACTCCACATACGCCAAGCGTCGATTCTGCACTTCGACGGAGGCACACGTGGCATGCACAAGCATTTTTCTGGACCCCAGCAAACCCTCTTGATCTTTGGATTACTTACCCCTATCTGGTCTCCAGTTGTGGCATCCTCCCCAGCCTGGGTACCCGATAATGACTACGCCACACACAGAGCTTAGTATAATATGTCTTTATTCATCTGCGTGTTACAGTGAACTCAACATTCTAAACCTGCATTTACTTCACTCAGCTCTAAGAATTACATCACAGTTCTACGTAGTCCATCAGGAGCCAAAAGGGTTCCATCATTGCCAACTTACACGAAACTACAGGCGCCATTCTATTTCTAACATTCCAACAGCCACTCAATCAGAGCTCTCACTGAACTTGCGGGAGCGTGAAGACTCACGGGAAAAATGGGCCTCTCGACCAATCACAGGGCCCCATTTTTGGTTTTGCACTCTCACTGGATGCTCCCGGCTCTCGCTAACCCAACTGCAAAATTATACAATTTTTGTTTGCTCATAATATCTCAAAAACTACTGAATGGATTTACACCAAACCCCAAAAAGCACAATCTGCAGATCAAGATCTAGCTTCCTGACGAATTTGGTGTAATTACATACAGCAGTTTTGCTGTAGCCGTGTCCAAAGAAGTCTATGAAAAATGCATGGAGATTTTATGTTTTGGCACCTCCCTTTTTTTCTCAGGCCCCGCTTGACAGATCACCTCGAAACTTTCCAGGAAGAAGCTGCGGTAGATGAACTTTTCTTCGGAAAATTTTGTGGAGATTAGTCAAACGGGGCCAAAGTTATTAGAAAACAAAAAAATGTTCTGTCTATGGAAAAGCAGCCCTAACTATAACTACCTACTGGCTCACTTATCAGAGCCCACTATTGTAATATTTTCTCCTCTTACTACCCTCAACCATTCAGACAATTCTGCAGGTGTACTCAGCTCAAGTGGGTAGCTCGTTGCCATTACCAGAGCTTGTATTTAAGCAGAAAACCAGTGATCACTATTTTCACTTATTCCAAAATTGCATTTGGAGTGCTCATGATTTTGTGTTGCTATCGTATCAAAGGGATTTCCTCAAGTCTTCTGGCAAACTGATCTTATTAGCACCTATGTAAGGTATCTACCCGATGCTTTGCAGCTTTTGAAAAAAGTGGCTGCAGTAAAATGTTCTGGTCAACAGCTATTGTATTGTATTGTGATTCTCCTGCTAAAGGTGCTGCTCTGTCACCCAATTTATTGCCACATTTTATTTGTCTCATAGCACTGAACCCCTTAAGCCCACTTTATATGACCTTGCCAACTTAAAGAAACTGGCACCCAAGAGAGATAAATTAGTTTGGAAATGGTGTGGTTGCATCCTGCATCAGAATGGCCTCTAAGAGCCTAAGGGTGATAAAATAGTGCTCCCTAGGATTTTGTTGTGTAATCTTGCTCCCTTGCATTACAGTATCACACATGTAAACAAGGTGCTTGTTGTTAACGCTTGTTGGTTCACTCCCCACTTTCCTTCTATGACCCAGCCACATTGTCATTTATGTACCACTTGTCAATTATAAAGCATTAGCAAAAGTGTCAGGACTACCAGAATGTACCATTTTGCCCCATTGCAACCATTCATGCATGACCCACTAGACATGAGAGACCAACAAAGCAAGTCATTTCTTATCAGCTATTGCTCAAGAACTGTATAAACGTCTGGTGGAGAGTGGTGCTTGCCAGTCTCCCCACAGACAGATGATCAGTCTACCAGGAGGACAATTTACTGCAAATTCTGGACCAATGAGGAAGGATAAGGAAGACCCGCATCTGTTGTTGTTTTGGCTCTGCTCCCATGCACCCATAATCCCGGGAGTTGCACCCATGATTCTAATTTTCTTTAACTGGGAAGAACAGTCCACTGAATTGTATTTGCATGGCCATTTAATGTCCCTATCATGCTTGAAGAGCTTGAGTTGTCCATTCCTCATTAAGACATTTGGTCAAGTTATTGTTATCTTGATTATGTGGTGTCTTCTATCTGGCACTATGTGTCTCCTCTCCTTAGATCGCAAAAGAAAGTAAAATGCAGAAGCGAGAATTTAGAGACATTTTATTGCAATTCTGTTTCTGAACCATGTGATTTATCTCTCAGTAAAGGAGATTCCAAGAATGGCTAAGGCCTTAGAAGAGGTGGCTAACACCACCACTGAAGCTCTTGAAAGTATTAGCATCAAACCAAATACCCACAGACCTCTTACATTAGATAACAGGATGGCCTTTGACTTTGTAACTGCTGTTAAGAGTGATGCTTGTGCTACTGTGGGAACTGAATGATGCTTGCCTATCCCCAACAACTTGCCAACTGCATTCGATTGATGATAACCCTGGAAGGTCAGGTTTATTTTCAGGAGCTGTGGGAATTATGGGGCCTATTACGATGGCGGTCCGATGTCCACTGCCGGGCCAGCGGTGGTGCCTGCCGGACCGGCGGTGGACATCCGACCGCGATCGCAAGCCAGAAATCCGCTGGTCAAATTAGGATGGCGGTGGTGACCGCGGCGGTGGGAAATTCCGACCGCCGCTTTTCCACCGGTTGCCATCCGCACTCCTGCCTGGAAGACGGAGCAGGACTGGGATAATGGTGGCGGTGCAGGGCAGGCTCCGCCGGCAGGATTATGATGCCGGCGGTAGCCAGCCTTTCCTCAGCGGTCAGACCGCCATGGAAAGGCATGCAGTGATTGTCTTCCGGGTGCCCATTGCGGGCCCCCAATGTTTTGTGGGGGGTGCACTGGGGGGGTACCCATGAGCCCCCCTACATTTCCCTGTACCAGGTGGCAGGCACTGTGCAGTGCCTGCCACGCAGTGCAGGGAAATGCAGGACATGCTCATTTGGACATCGCTGCGGTGCTGCGGGCAGCAGCAACCGCTGCAATGTTAAGGCCCGCGATCCGACCGCCGCAGTCGGATTTCGAGCAAGGAACATCCTAATGCGACCGGCGGTTATGTCGCGGGCCTTGCGGGCGGTCTTTTCCCATTACTATGGCGGTCGGGGAGGTTTTCCGACCGCCATCGTAATAGGCCCCTAAGTTATTTAAACGTGGTCTTATAATTCTGGATATGCCCTTTTTTGTTTATTTTCTCTTGTGGAATAAAGGCTCTAATAAAGTTTGTTGCCTGGTGTAGGTCTTTGCTCCTTCTCTATAGATTTCATATTCTCCTAAGGATGAAGTAATAAACTAATGCACTGAACTGAGGAAAGATAGCAAGGAGAAAGACGAACAGTAATTGACAAGATGAATATACCATACTTAAAAGGCTAATAAAGATTGTGCAATGTAGAAAAGGGGGGGACATTGACCAAATGTAATCATTGTAACCTTTCAATGTATATTGTTTAGCTATCTTTGTTAGACTAGACTGCTAACCAGAGTTATTTGTAACTTGGCATCTGAAGATGCCTTTATTTGTAGGGGCTTCATTCCTGTGTAACTGCTTCTGAAGGCCACTTGCTCTACATTTCTCTGTTTTCCATCATGTAACCCTTACACTTGCTCATTAGAGGAACAAAACTTAAAACCACATGACCGCCACTCAAGGAACTTCTGAAGTTGGGTGTAATGTGTGCGGTGCTCTCTGTCAGGATTCGGGGGTCTTGTTCAACAGAGTTTGAGAAGAATCCGTCCCACTCCCCAGAATGGAGCTCCTCCCATGTGTGAGCAAGAATGAACAGCAGAATTAAACCGGGGGGGGGGAGGGGGTGAGGAGGGCAAATGAATGTGACAAAGAGAGAAGAGACAGCTGCAATGGCACAGTCTCATCAACCACTCGTCTCTTGTACTTCAGGGAATTCGCAATAGCGTTTTCTATGGTGAATGCCAAACGTTTACTGAAGGTAAATAAAAACACAATGTTTCATTACATTGCATAAACATTGAAATACTCTGAGAAAGAGAAGTATTAGTGAATATGCTTGTCGTCTGAGTGATGGCAGACTGTCAGGAGCCAAAGCCACAAAGGGAATCGATAAAAGCAACGGTGGATCACCAAGGCAATAGCAAACCTAGAATTCAGGAAGCAAGAGGGACTACAAGCACAGCAACTAACACTAATAAATAATCCACAAGCAAGACAGACTTCAGACAACCGTGCAGCAAACATAACCATATTGTAATCCAAGAGACAAGTCAGAGTTCAGGCAACCAGTCAGCAAACAGTATCAAAATGTAATCAAGAGAGGAGGCGGAATTCAGGCAAGACGTTCTGGGAACTGAGAAGGGAACAAAACAACAAGGGTGAGGGACTCAACAATGGAGAATGACCTGAGTGAAAGTAAAGGAGTCAGTACAACACAGAAAAGTTACTAGGCACCATTTTAAGGGGAGGGTCAGTTTATAAAGCTCTGCTGACAATTGTAATCCGGAGGCCTCTCTCTTTGATCTCTTACAGTGATGATCCTGAACCCTAGCTACCATGGACAAGTCCTCCATCATTTTACTGGCTTTCTGGACCATGTTCTGTAGCAACCATTCTCAGTATCGAATCCCTGAGTCCGCGTAACTCTCTTATTCCTGACATTTTCCTCGTAGGAAGCTCCTCTTCTTGGCATATGCTCGGGTGTCTTCTACACGATTTTGCAGTGATTGCTGTTGTTTTTAAAAAAAAAAAAATACATTCTGCAGAAGCAATCTGAAGTTTTTTTCCGAACTATGCTATACAATAAATATTAAGTTCCTTATTCAATGTTTGGGATGTAAAACCACATGCTTACTGGCCCCTGTGGGTGTCATTGCCTACTACTACGGACATTGTATGCAATCAGATTTACTGCTCGTTACTGCAACTTAGATTCTGAAATATGGAGCAAATACTTTTGCACTTGGCTTTACATTCCCCAGTATCACTTGGAGTAAGGCTATAAGAGCGATAAAAATGGCAGCAAGCACTCCCTTTTGATATGTGCAGATTATGAAATAATGGCACCTGGGCCATATACAAAATGCAAGCCATCAGAAGAAGTAAATACAGGCTGGTTTACAGCTTCCATTGCAACTATACTGCACGTAGGAAATGGCTTCATATAGAAAAGCAGTAGCCCAAACAAAGTAAATGACCATCTTTACACACGTGTTTTGTAATTTTTCAGGCGTGCTTTATACACACAAATGCCAGCTATGTCCACTTGAACGGGGCATTATGTTCCTGATTCACAAAGGAATGAAAAAGTTCAGGAACCAGTGGTGATCCACAAAACTTCTGAACCCAGCTGTACATAACTTTCGAATGCCATACCTTATGTGTAGAAAGGCATGTTATTCATATACATTTGGGGTATGGTTTTATTTGCTTAAAAGCGATGTGCGTGGATTGTTTTGGCATCTCTACTTTTTCAGTAATACCAGTGTCCTGGCCCAAGTTGTGACCAGAAGTTGGAATCAAAGGGACTGCAGTTGTGACCAGAAGTTGGAATCAAAGGGACTGCTTTTGTTTCCTGCGACTTGTTCCTTTACTGTCTTTCCTCACTTCTGTTCGATGTGAAATAATCAATGAGTAAATTGAACATGATCTGGAGTTTTTCCAGCCACACCACTAGTTTCATAAAATCCTCCATTCCAGCTAATTGACAAGATGTTTAATTTCTATACAAAAATGACTAGTAGTCAGTATCACTTAAAATACCAAAATATATGTGGGTGTGGGTGCGTGTGTGTGTGTGATCTTTAGTGACTATGAATTTTGTCTAACTAATATAAGCTTGTATATTTTGCTGACTTTTAAGGCTATTTTTCATGGTGTTACAACTGCATTTGTGTCTTCCAGGGATTGTCTCCATTACAACTCTCACCGTTCTTGCCTATGAGCGATACATCCGGGTTGTACGAGCAAGAGTAATTGACTTTTCCTGGTCGTGGCGGGCTATCACTTACATCTGGCTCTACTCCTTGGCTTGGACCGGGGCCCCCCTGGTAGGATGGAACAGGTACACTTTGGAAATCCATGGACTTGGCTGCTCAGTGGACTGGCGCTCCAGAGACCCCAACGATGCCTCATTTGTGCTCTTTTTCTTTCTCGCCTGCTTAGTGGCCCCTGTGGGTGTTATGGCCTACTGTTACGGACATATTTTGTATGCAATAAGATTGGTGAGTAACTAGGCAGTCTGTGCTAATTGTGTTATGTCATTCTATACTGTATGTATTGCAAAGTTCAGTAAAATGCCAAACACAGATACCCAATACATACATATTGGTTTTTTACCCAACACTGACTTTATCAACCAAGTTGATCAACAAACTCACATACACTATCTCATTTATAATCACAGTCACAAAGACCTAACAGGACTCTATGAATCGACAGAGGCCTTCATCAGGACGAACTAAGCATAGAGCCAATATTTTTACATAAGTAAAAACAAAGGATCACCAGCATATGACCATTTCCATACTCTTATCATTTTGAAAGAGGAAGCAGCATGGCAGTACGGGGCAGAGAAATTGAATGATTGAATGACGGTTGACCACCCTACCTTGGGCAACAGTCGCAAAAGCAGACAAGCTACCAAGGGCTGGCAGACATAGTTAGGGAAAGCCTGCGGGACTCTAAATGAGGGTGAGGGCGCACGCTTGGCAAACAGGACATCTACTGTGTTTGGCAGATGCCCTTCTTTTGCCATCCTCTAAAAAAGACCATATCTTTTGAAGAATTGCACGTTTTATATGAGGGTTAGATGTGTAGGATAGTAGGGTGGCATGATCATAATGGCTAATCAGCAGGATGACAGCATGTAAAGCCATTTAATACAAGGAAATAAAGTAGCATACTATATTTGCATCACCTGTGCTTACCCTGAGCAGCAGGACAAGCTCCCGGAGAAATCTGTGAGAAGTATTATGTGTAACATAAACAAATAAAAACTTGTAGGCCCAAACCAAATTGATTTAAAACAGTAAAAATCCAACAATGATAATGGCAGAAAAATTGAGAAACTAGTTAATGGGGCAGGAGAGATTAAGGATTAAAAATCCTGCACATAAAAATATGACTCAATCATTCAAAATTCAATTGCAAACAGGTAAAATCCTCAAAATATGTATCTTATGGATGCCTGACTTGGTTCATGTGTTGTGACCCACAACGTGCACCTGTTTACATAGATGTTGGGATTTGGCTCAAGGACTTTGCTTTGGAACGTAAAATCTTTTTGGAAAGCTGAAACAATCCCATGAATCCAGCAGGGTGACATTAAAGCCAGATATCAGTGACCTGAAAGTTTAGTGAACACGTTTTGTCAGATGAAAATCCCCCAAGTCGGCAAAGAATTCCACCAAGCACAGGAGGCTGTGTCTTTGTAGGGTAGCTGCAACAGAGTCTACTCAGTTTCAGAAATCCTTAAAGTGGAGGGTTTCCCCACAAATTTTAAGAGCTACATGTAGAAGTCAATCTTTCCTGCTAATGGTGAAAAATCAAGTATGTAGTTGTTCCTCCTGTTCCTTCATAACTTGTTCCAACAAACCCTCAAACTTGGGAGCAGGTCCCAAAGCCCTCCCAGTTCTTCCCCACATTCAGAGGGCTGCAGGATACCTAGGTCTAGAACCTTTCAACTTCAGGCACCTTCGATTTTAAGGAAGGTGGACGACAGCAGGTTGTAGGCTTCCTACATCAGATCAAGACTCTGTCACCTCCGGGACTCTTTCCAGGACTTTGTCACAGAGCAATGCATGTGAGACAGGGATCCAAATATCAAATCGCAACACCAACGGCAGACCTCTACACTGCACTTAGCACTTAGTTCCAAGGAAACCATAGGTTGGTGCACATCCACTCCAATATCAGCCATTGTATGATATTACTGCATGGCATAGTAAGATTAAAAAACAAGGACGATGCAGTGCAACCACAAGGATATTCAATACATCTTCAAGTGTATTCTTTAGAAAAAAAGTCCTTTTTATTTCCATTCACTTTTTTAAAAAATGTATATGATCCAGCAACCAGAACATACAGCCAAAGCGTTTCATTTAGTATGCATTGAACTTCATAAGGGCTTTTGCAATCTTTAATCTACGATGGTAAATAATCCTTCAGTTAATGTTTGTGTTCTTTCTTATTCCTCAATTCTCCACAATATGAAGTGCCAATACGTATAGGTCCAACAGGTAAGGTTCAAAACAAGGAAGGGGTTATTGGTATGCCCCCGACGATACCGGAATCCGAATCGTGACACTCGTACAGTGTCCCGTCATTTGACTTTTCAATGTATACTGAATGAAACGCGTTGGCTGTATGTTCTGGTTGCTGGACCATATACATTTTTTTTTAAAAAGTGAATGGAAATAAAAAGGACTTTTTTCTAAAGAATGCACTTGAAGATTTATTGATTATCCTTGTGGGTGCTCCACTCCGTCTTTGTTTAGGGATCTAAATATATATGGAGACAACTTTCCTTATAATTCCTCCAGCAGTCGACAAATGGATTTCTTCCTTCTTCTGTTTAAGGAGGAAGCTTAAAACGAAGTAGCTTGTGGAAAATGCTGGTCTTTAGAGTCACAGTTTCAATCAATGAGTTTCACTCTCTTGTAGCATCCAATGTTCATGTTTAAAAAGGCGCCAATGAAAACATGCACGGACCCTCGTTTTTAAAACACTAATCTGCAGTTTTCAATTGCAGGGGCTCACCATAACTTCAGGTTCACAACAGAATGTCGGGCCGCGAAAATACCAACTCTCTCTGACGCTGGGCTTTCTCCACTCCCCAAACACAGAAGTTGTACATGCTGCCACTGGTCTCCTGGTTTCATTCAGGTGGACGTAGCTCCCTCTTTCCTTAAGTTCTTCCCCACTCTCCTACCCTAGGAAACAAGTTCCAGGCAGCAAGCATACATCTTCTGGGCAACCAGGACCTCCTTTCTCCATATGAGGACATCGAGGAGATAGTTTATCTAGCCCTCGGAGCAATTTCTAGGTCCAGATATTCAATGCAAAGCTAGAGGTTTCTCCTTACTGGAAGATCGGAATACTTCTGGCATACAGCAGGCAGCCTTCTGTGATCTTCTGTTCCACTTAGGACTGTAATTTAAACGTGACAGAGTAGTAATTTTCAAAGGGGTCCCTCAGCTTTAAATAGCGACAACCCCAATCAAATGTGACTAAAGTTCTCACACTGTCCCAGTCGTGGTTTACTACACAGTGACACAGTTTCTGTCTCAGATTGACACATTACAGCAAAAAGTATTCCAGAGTCCTGTGAGGTACAGAAATTCAAACTTATACATATGAGCCTCACTTGCATTCTCGCCTTCGAAACTCCTCCCAAAGCCAGCCAATCCTAGTCCACATAAATTTAACATAAAATCTCATTGCCTTTCATAAATACAGGCTTCTATCACTTGGGATAGGAGTGACCGGCCTACCTCCTTCAAAGTAGTCAAGTGTCAGAATGAAGGAACAGGAAGACCCATGTGCTAAGAAGCATGTGAAGAGTGTAAGTGGCTGTAATAACTTGTGAGACCCGTGAAGCTCTGTCAAAGTAAAGGCATTGAAACTGTCACAGTGGTCTTAGTAACACACTTTTTCAAGGCACAAAACAGATTGAGCTACAGTTAACCACTTCTTTACTATCTGCAAAAGTAAATAATGCATCTCCAAGTCCTTCCATTACCTTTTCTGCTTTTTTATTATTTAAAGTTATTAGAGATATAATACGTTCAGCCTACTAAACGCCATCTTCACCTCCCTTTCAAACAGGTAGGAGGGACAAGTAGTTGCAAGTAGGTTTAGCCAACAGAACACCAGGAATATACAGCAAATTGGCAGGGCACAGCACAGTGTTCCAGTAAATGTTTGTTTCTGCTTCATCTTTGATGCCTTAAGACAATCACAGGTTCCTTGGATTTGTGTTCTGAAACTGAAAGCAGCTCTATTATTGAGTATACTGGAACTGAAAGTAGACTTATTGTATTAAGCAATGCTGTATAAGGAACTACACCATCTAAACCCACTACTCCCTCGTATAACGGACATTGCACAATGCAGCACACATAAAAACTGCAAAAACGAGGAGAAATTAAGCAGGGAAAACCTGGTCTTAACATGGCGAAACGAGGAGAAATGCTTAATTTCTCCTCGTTTTGCCATGTTAAAACCAGGTTTTCCCTGGTCTTAATTTTGGCGCTGCCCCATATTTACACCACCCTTGTAAGTAGGGGGCAACGTCAAAATCAATGGGTGTTGCGGTGGAACGCCCGCCGCAATACCCATTACCCTCCCCTTTCACGCTAAGTGCTGCATGAAAAAGGGCCTTATTTACAAGCCGGTGTTAAGCCATGTTAAGTGGCTTAACGCCTCCTTGTAAATAAGGCAGAGGGAATATCACCACAGAACGTCACTTTTTGTGACGTTCCTGTGGCGATAAGCACTTGTAAATATGGCTAATCTTTTTTTTCCTGTGATGGTTTGACCAATCTTACTCCGAGCACACTTGATGCCAGTGCAGGGTGCTATCTGAATCACTAGATCTTTTCTGTCATGTTGAAGGTACCTGTACTTAATATACCTTTGAGTTAAACATCTTCTAACTATACAGTTTGAACTTACCATTCCAATTATGTTGTACGATCCTGCACAGATTATTATGATAAGACTCGCGTTGCATATAAATAGTTCTTACAACCAAACTCTGTTTTTAGGCATTTTGCTCAGCTTTCTCATTTTCTCTCCACCTTTACATTATTTGAGTACTGTGCTATTCAGCCTGATTCTTCATCATTTCACCTATTTTTATTGCATATTACTGCCCTAGTCAACAACCGTAATTTACACTGATGTCATCTGGTGTCACAGTCCATGTTTCTCCAACTTTTTGTTTGAAATAATGTATGGAGTAAATATTTTGAATTATGCCATGCTGTCCACGAGAAAACAACTTTCTCAATGTACACTCCTTTCTTAAGTAAATCCAAATGAGCCATTGCTCTCTTGGCAATGACTATGCGGGGTCATTACAGCTGGTTGTTGAATGGGGCCTTTGGAGCTGGTCACTGTGTGAAGCCACTACAGCTAGTTACTGTGGTGGGGACTTTGGAGCTGGTGACTCAGTAGGCCTTTATAGCTCAATATCGAATGCAGGCAATTAATGCTAGTTACTCTGAAGGTCTACTATTTGGGATATTCAAGCATGTACTGCAAAATGTATGTGACAATGGATTTATATACTACTTTCTAGGAAAAGGCTGTCCTACTTAGGCGGTAGGACGGCAGTTTCCATTTCATTTTTTGGATGTACATATAAGATAGATTTGCATACAGTAAAAATCAATTGAAATTATTGAAAGTCAGATTTGATATGTTTCCTGAAAACCTGGCATAGATCTAACCCTTGTTGACCAATATTCACACACAATGGAAAACCCTGGCCTAGGGTCACTAATGCATATACTGTATGGTAGCTGTGATGAATGTTATTGCCTAGCCCATTGATGAATAGTGCAATCACTGGGCATGAACACTTTACTGTATAGCGAAACAGATGCTGATTATGGTTTTGGATCATGGACATACTCACCAGAACCTCACTCCTTCAAGTCTATCTAAGAGAAAGACTCACAGGGGCAGATTTGCAAACATTTTGCGCCGGGTGTGCATCACAAAAAATATTCATTTTAAATTTACCTTCCAGCACAAAATGTGTTTTGCGCTGCTTTGCGTCACTTTGCATCAATGGGACCAGGGCTGGCACTAGGGCGGCACAATCGGTGCCACCGCACCAGGTGCTGACTTTGGGGGGGCAGGGGCACCGTGTTTTCACCTACAATATGGTTTTAAAAGCCCTGCTGCACCCTGTCTCCAACAACTTTCAGTCCACCATAAAAATGTCAAGATGACTCTGGTGTTTAATGGACCTGCTGGAGAGAAGGTTTTGTCTAGTGGAAGTTTTGACTCATCATAAAGTAGTGCAGAGGGTTAACATGCCTGCTGCAAAGCATGTGATATATGCAGATCACAAAGTGCATATAATGTAAATAGGTCAGTGCATTACTGCTTCTGTCAGAGAGACCCTTTTGTTACTTGCAGTCTATAAGTTGAAATCCTTATATAGAACAGTGAGCTATTAACTATCAAGGTATAGATTAGAGTGTTAGGATTCCGCCCCCGCCCAGTCTTTCATTATCCTAATGTTGCAAAAAGGGTTCACTTGGGTAGAAATAAATTCTTATTAGTAAAGCTAGCCCCCAACCATGATGTTACGTTTTAAATTCTGAGTTTGTGCTTCTCCAGACCAAGCACTCTTAAACTATACTGTCTACCAACAGGGATGATTTGTGACTCCTACACCTTGTAGTCCTCTGTCTGATGTAACATTTCCTATACACTGATTTACACATTTATGATTCATTGTCTCTGTAATCCAAAAGGATGAGAAGCAACACACTTCCAAATCACAAATCAAAATTGTTTACGTATCAATCCAATTTCCATGTAGTGTGCAATTCAGTTCATAATTCTCAATTTTGATACACAAATTGTAACTTTATTGTTCCTTCTTTTCTTCTTTGGTGTATACACAATTGGCATATTTAATTTACTTATAAGTCCCTTGTAAAGTGGTATACCATATACCCAGGGCCTGTAAATTAAATGCTACAAGAGGGCCTGCAGCACTGATTGTGCCACCCACTGTCTTGTGGTTTGTGACCTCCTGGTCTGCCTTGCTACGTTGACTTAGGCCTGGCTGCCATGATGCCTTTTTGCGCACGTTAGTTTGTACCATTGTTTTTCCAGCCTCTGCTTCTGCCCGGCTATTTTAGAACTGTCTGCATTTCTGTCTTTCACCTTTTCTCCTGTTCCCTTTGGGCTACGTCTGCACAACATGTACAAGGTCGAAAAACAACGTCCCTTGTTCTTGCTGATCTGGCCAGTCCCTCGCACTTAGACATAACACTATGTACAGCTGCCCTGGAGAAATTGGTGTTCTTTTAATATTGTGATTTTCACGGTTAGACACACTTGGAGAAAAACCTTTCCAGAGAGAAGAGCTGTGCTTGTCTGATGATGTAAACCTTGCATCTAGATATTGAGGTATGGGGGTTCGCTCGACCAAGCCCAGAGGTCTTCTGTTTTTATAATAAACTAGCTACTAGCACGGGGAGGGTGGTAAGGTCATTTAGCCCTATATCCACTGCTTTATGAAATACTTTCCCCGTTTGTATTCTATGGAGTTGTAACTATGCTGATTATATTATCCTTATGCATTATGCTGATAGTACTGGCACATGTACTGTATCTTAGAGCACGGTAGTTGAAATAAACATTTTAAACTATACAGTGTCTCTTCTTACGCACGTTGTGTACAGGTATGAGTGAGTTATGAAAGGGTGTTCTTGCTACTGCGAGTCCTGAGAGAGAGATACCGTGTTCTGGGTTGTCTAATCATTGGTAGCATTGTTGCTAATGAGACGCTACAGCTAGTCGGGTTGGGGTTTTAGGTGCTAAGGTTTATGGTTGGCTCACCACTATATTCCGAGGTCCTATTATCCTGTGCATAGCTCTGTGTATGTGCAGAATCCCTACAACATGGCGCAACCAATGAGTGGGCTGCTTATCTGCGAGACGCTTGAGTAGTACTTGTGCTTGTCCACAACCCCCTTCACAGATGCTTCCGGAAGCGTGTGTGACGGCGATACCTCCTATATTGACGTTTTTATAGGTTCTTTCAAGCTTGAAGTTGTTAAAAGGTTCTTAACTAAAACCCTATATTGTGCTGCCTTACATTAGGTGGTCGGAAAATTTTAGCCTGCAATGGCTGTTCAAATTGCGGCACATAGCAGCGCAGCACTCCGGGCTCACTTGACAGTGTATGGAGTGCCTGACGCGGGTGTCGATCTGATCTTTGTGGTACAAGCGGATCCAGCTTACCACTTTGAGGTGTTTTACTCTTGGGTCACCTTTCCGGCGGTGGATGGGACTGATAATATGTTCCATGAATATGAAGCCACCGTTTTCCTAATCACTATAGACCATATAGGAATCTTGAAGTACCGCTCACGGCTTGGCAACACCGTGTTTGGTTTGATGGTGCCCTCCCCAACCGGTTACCGCGGTTCGTTTAGGCCCCTTATCAATTGAAGGGGCCACTTGGCCTGTCTTGGCCGGGTATACCCCACATCCGCGTTATATGACGGTGGCAGTCGGTGAACTGCGTAATTTGCATTCGTCTTTGATACGAGTGCATAGAGCTTTAGTACAGTATGTTACAGGCAACATCCAGGGAGCCCCGCCTGGAGTTGTGGCCCATCCAGCTGGTGCAGGCGGTGTAACCATAAGTCCTGTCATGGTTAATTCGGTGATGGGCAAGCGCCCACAAAATAAGGATGATTTTCCTTATTGGCTTGCAGAAAAATTTGACCAGCTGGAGGCAGTTTTTCCAAATACCTCTCCCGTGGAAAAACACAGGATTCTGACGATTAGTTTGCCAAAAGACTTGATCCCCGAGTTGGCAGAATGCAACAACTTGGGTAGGGTATTCGCAGCAGTATATGCGAAGTGTTTCGGCACTCCTTCCATGACGGTTCTCCCCTCTGTAATTAAACGTGTGCAGGATGAGCTTGGCCCTGAAGCGGCTGTGGAATTAGGGATGAGACTGGTGGGAGTGTTCGACGTAGTAGCTGATTTGATCCTTGCAAATGTCAAGGGCGATGCCGTTAACTTCCAAGTAGCTAATGCTTTGGCTTTGGTCCCAGATCCGGACAAGCTGCGCGAATTACCGAAAATGATTGCTTAGGCTTACAAAACCATTGGTCGCAATAGCCTGGGAGTTAAGCCTTTTGCTAAATCGCAAACAAAATCGCGACAACAACCGAAAACTCAATCTGAGAAAGATGAGAAACCAGTTTTTACTAAAAAGAGCTGGAGGTTGAAAAAACAGGGTAAGCAACAGAGGAAGCCGGGGTCGCGAGGCGCATCCCCAGTTTCTGTCTCTTCTGAACGCACTTATGATTTGCGCGATAGGGCGAGAATTAAATCTCCAGAGAGATTTCAAGTCCCTGATTCGCGTTCTCCTCGTTCTTCACAGGCACCAACAACTTCGCAGGCTGGTGGAGGAGATCGCCAGGATAGAGGAAGGGGTCGAGAGGCTCCACAGGGACGAGACCAACCTCGACAACAGGTCAGAGGAAAGCAGAAGAATTTCAACGCTCTCGCCCACAGTTTCAGAAGAAGAAAGTTGCCGCTGTAACAGCGAGATATGCCACAGACGGTGAGAACGAGACTCCTGAATTGGACTTGGGCAGTGACACTCCTAGACAGCGCCGCGGAAGTTACCATAGTGCGGGAGGCGCTACGGCCTCATGTGGAGGTGACAGCAACTGAAACATTCATTACTGTCGAGACAGCAGACACCAGAGTGGCACCCCCTGACAGACTATATAATATTGTCATGCAAATTGAAGGTGACATTCAGCGTGTTATTAAAGGGATTTTTGGGGAGAATCTGACCTCTTCTTACGACATTCTGTTAGCGGAGGCGGATTGGCCGCCCCCATTCGTACTTGCTGCGCGTAAAGGGAAGGAGGTAATCCTTCCAAGCTTTTCTCGTCATGTCCCACAGGACAATGCGGAGGCTCTTGCAGCTGAGTGGGCTGTGTCCCTGGCTCCAGCGTTATACCACAACCACGTGGGCTGGGATGAAGACTCTCCCCCCCATGAAATACCTTTGCGGTCCCTACCACAGCCACAACCCCAATATCCCATCAAACGGGAAGCTAAAGGTCCCGTTTCCGACATTCTGACCCAGTTAGAATATCAGGGAGTGATTGAAACATGCGTGTCACCTATGAATAATCCCCTTTTCGCGGTTTCTAAACCCGATGGATCGTACCGCTTAGTTTTGGATTACCGACATTTGAACTCTCATTGTCGGACCTTTGCGGTGCAAAACACACACAGTTCTGCGCTTGTAGACAGTCTTGTTCGTAAAAAATATAAAACGCCACTTGACCTTTCCAATGGATTCTACACGCACAACTTAGCCCCGGAGAGTAGCCAATGGAGCGCTTTTACCTCCGGTGGTAAATTATTCAAATTCCGGCGTTTACCTATGGGCTACAAGAACAGTCCAGGCGTATTCGCTGCCCGTGTTGTCTCTTTGTTAGACGGCATAGACCCAGATGCATGTTCGTACGTCGATGATATCTATCTGACAGACAACAAATTATTCCCGCATCTTTCCCGAGTGGACCGCATTATTCTAGAATTTGCGGTTTTAGGTTACAAGTTTAACTTTGCCAAATCTCACATTGCTGAATTTACCGTTTTGTTTTTGGGCTATGAGCTCAACAATGAAGGTAAGGGTTTAGCCCCCCATTTCCTAGAGAAATGTGCACTTCTGAGCCCTCCTACTACTCTGAAGAAACTTCAGTCTTTACTGGGTTTTCTAAACTTCGGGCGTACTTACATTCCCGAATATGCCCAGCGTATCAAGCCACTGTATGCCTTGATACAACCTAACTTTTCGAAGTCATGCTGGCTTCCGGAGCATTCCTCCATTCTGCAGTCTTTGCAGACAGACCTTCTTGAGTCTAAATTCTTGTTGACTCGTGACAACCACACAAACCTGGTGATTAGAATAATTCCAGGGGCAGTGGGTTTCACGTATTTAACCTTTAACGAAGGTGAGACAGTACCAATCACATACAAGTCACATCTTTACACTTCCGCAGAAATGCGTTTTTCATCTGTGGAGAAAGTTTTGACTGCAGTGCAAATGGCGATTCTAAAGGAACGCGCACTGGCACAGGGAAAACGCATTCTGGTGGTAACACCATATCCTGCCCTAGAGGCAGTGACGAAAGCAAGAGTCCCGAACTCTAAAGCTTTGCACCCCCGTTGGATACAATGGGCAACACCTTTGACATCTCCGGATGTCACTTTTATCTTTGATTCTTCCCTTCAGACTAAGGAGTTTTTACAGTATGAATTCGTTCATCCTCTTCCTCTGTCTTTGCTGCAGCTTGAGGAATACGAATGTATTATCTATACTGATGGTTCGGCACAACCGGCCACGGGTTCCAAGCATGCTTATTCAGCCGCATGTGCTATTGTTGCAGGTACCTTTGTGAACGGTAAGTTCAAATCTACTGTAGTGCACACTCAGGTACTCGGAGACAGTACTGCACAATTGGCCGAGCTGCGCGCATTGGTGCTTGCACTTGAGTTTGCTACTCCGGATGTGACCACTCTAATTGTATGTGATTCTTACTACTGTGTTCAGTCTTACAATGACAATCTGTTCTTTTGGTCGCAAAACGACTACAGAGACGCCAAAGGTAGCACAATTAAGCATAAAATGCTTTGGGTTCGAGTGGCAGATTTGCAACAACGTCTGCCTCTCACACAGGTGGTTCACACACTTGGCCACCAGCGTGTGGGCGCACACGCTGTCAGTAACGGTTTGGCAGACGAAGCTGCCAAATCAGCAGTACTCACGTGCTCAGTCGCAGCAGTTACCAGATCCATGTCTAAAATCGATACTGATATTTTAGCAGCTATTGCTGCGACGAAGGAAGGTGCTAATTACCCTAGGGGTTTCCCTTCCAAATATTCTTATCAGTTAGGTCCCGAACAGGCTCCTTACGTAAAAATACCCGATGTTGGTGATCCGCTGATCCCCAACGCGGACCGCAGAATTTCCTTGATAACGGCCACGCACGAAGGCATGGCTTCGGCTCATGCTGGTGTGTCTGCGACTGTTTCTATCCTGCAGCAGTGTTACTGGTGGCATGGGTTATACAAACAAACCCGTACTTATGTGCTTTCTTGTGACGTTTGTCAGCAGATTAAGCCTTCCACGGTTACACGACCACCACAGACCCCGCTCTGTATTTCTAACAGACCTTTTGGGTGTGTTTACCTGGATCACTGCGGTCCATTTTCTTCAGACACTGCCTATAAATATATCTTAGTGGCAGTGGACTCGTGCACACGTTTCATCTGGGTTTGGCCACAACGAAGTGCTGACGCTCGAAATGTCATAAGGGATTTGCGTGTCTTTGTGGGAATTTTTGCCTGTGGCACCTTCCATTCTGACCAAGGTCCGGCGTTTGCCTCTAAGGCTTACAAGGACGCAATGGGTTCACTGGGGGTGCGGGTGAAAGTTTCATCTCCGTATCGGCCTGAGGGCAACTCGATTGTTGAACGAATGAACCGTGGCTTAAAGCAATCCTTGACAGCTACAGTCTTAGGTACTGGCAGGAACTGGCTGGCCCACTTGTACACCGTACAACGTGCACTTAATAATCTCCCTAGAAGACCTCTGGGTGGGCGGATCCCATACGAAATGCTCTTTGGCATACGAATGTTTGTGCCCGACCTTGATGGTCTAGACATGGCGGCGCAATCCGCCATCTTTGATGTAGATAACCATTCTACTATGTTACAGGACTTACAAGAAGCCAGAGACAAACTTGCAATCGCACATTTACCTTCAGCCACAGACGCTGCGCTGCAGATTCCGGTTGCCGGCTGGCTTCCGAAGATTGGGGATCTGGTTCGAGAGAAGGTGGAGAACAAAAAAGAATTTGGCCCCTCTTATCGTGCACCAGTTCCAGTCCTTGGCTTGAAGGGAACTCGTACAGTTATCTTACCACCGCTTCCTGGTCGCAAGGAAAACAGATACATCTCAGTGGAAAATGTCAAGCTACAACATCTGGCCGATCCTGAATAGTGTTACACCAGCGGTCTCTTGACCTGTCATCTCCCGGACAAATGTTCATGGCCCTCCGGCCCGAACGGTCACTGATGTTGCCATCGAGATGGTAGATTCGCCTGATTGCTTACTCGATGACCCGGACTCCCCCTGCAACGACGAGTCTGAGTATACCTACCCCGCCAACGAGTCGGTGGCACACCTACCAACAACGCCACTGAGCCCAACACGTTATTCCTTTGACTCGGATTCCACCTCATCACTTGTCCCGTCCAAATTCAGCATTCTTGTATCCTGGTTCAGAGACAATTTTTTGATTCCCCCCTGGACATACATCTGGTTGGTGTTATTCCTGATTTTTTTGTTCATGTCCATTGGCTTTGTCACAGTGTTTTTTCTACTCATCAATGGACAGTATTTACCAGAACGCTCTGCAGTGAACTGTGTCGCTGGAACTTTGGCTGCACATTCTTCATCTCACATCATGAAGCGAGATCACGCATTAGTGAACATTTCAGCTTTTCCAGTCGCTGATGGCATCGTATGGGATGCGGTAAACTTCCAAATTCATGGACCAACCGAAATTATTAATGTACCAAATGTCCTTCGTGTTTCAATGGGTGATGTCGTAAAAAGTAATATTCATTCTGACTATTGGGATGTGCATGCAGTTGAAGCATTATTTACTGATTTGAAATATTATGCTGCTTTTAATGCTGAAGATTTGTACATGAATTCTGCAAGTTATGCTGATTTGTATTGTTACCAGCATTGGGGCAACCACTTTGTCCATAAACCAAGTGCACTGCGTGGTCCTTTTAACTACACCCAATGGGAGCATTGCCCAACCCCTTTGCCAGGTAGCTCCCAAACTCTTAGAAATAAATGTACTTACTTTACAGACTTTGATAGATCGAACCCTGGGTCATATTATTTTAAATTAAACACTCCATCCACTCAGAAACTCATGTTGACCCACACCAAATTGCTATATTCAGGTTCCTTTTTGAGCGCCTTAGCTGTGGGTGGTTATGAGTACTGGAAGGACACTATTGACTTGAAATCAATCTGGGGTTCCAAACCATGGCAGGTGCAAGGCACCGAAGCCTTGCACCGTGCTTGTCTTATCCCGGCCCAGATTTTATTTTTGAATAATACCATCTATCAAACTACGTGTTGGGGTTTGGCTACTTCCAAACAATTGAATGCACCTTCCATTCCTGCATTGTCTTCCACTCCCAACGGGAGCTTGCATTTCAATGTGTCCCTTACAATTTTGCAAGCTTTGTCTCAGAACAATTCGTTTAATGTCTCTACGCTTGTTCAGTCACCCTGGTTGGCTTGGCCCATAGCGTCTAATGCCTGCCAACTGCGTTTTCATGACTCAGTTCCTGGTTACAAACAGGATAGGCCAGATCCAAGGTTTTCTGACTCTCGTACTGTAACAACATTTTGTGTTGGTAAATTGTGTAAACAGTGGTTGCAGCACTCTTCCCTAGATTCTGTTAATCAACATTTAACCCTCCTTTCAGGCAACATTGATCTGTCCAATTTTGTTCTGGGGCCTCGTGGCCCTCGACCTAAGAGATTCATTTATGAAACTTACAATGAACTCTGGAAGCTTTCGCAAATTGAAGCTGCCTCCCGCCTTCGGGAGATTGATCAAGCAAATTTAGAAAAGGTGCTTGCTGTTGTTGACAATAGTATTAATACCCTGTCTTCCCGCATTTACACTTTAGAGAATATTATTTCCTCTGTTGTTGATATTGTACAAGATGATGTTTCTGTGTTATATCATGGTCAAAATCAATTGCGTTCTGTGATGCAGTTTGCATGGACTTTGCAAACACTTAAAATGGGTAAAGTTCCTTGGCATTTTCTGAACACCACTGCCTTGTTTTTGCCTTTTAATTTGACTGACAAACAGCAGTTCATGTCCATGAAAGATGCAACATACACTCTGTTACATATCGAGAAAATAGAGCCCTTACCATTCTCTGTGGCAGAATTAGATTCTGCAGTGTGGCTAGTACACGGGGTTATCGCTTTACCTTTTTCTTTGTTTGAATTTAGTTCGTGCATGAAACATTATCCTGTGGGCCGTTTCCAGCCTTTGGGCAGTGCCTTCCTGCATGAACTTTGGTCCCTGCCTTTCATGTATAAATGCCTTAGAGACGGAAAGGAAGTTTTTCTCACGGGGGAGACATGCGATTCAACTGTGGGTCATTCCCTTATTTGCAAACACATTAAGTTGCACGGAGCTTGTAACGTTTCGGCTCCGAATCTTGCTTGTGTGTTGAAGGGTATTCCTGCTCCTGCTATTTCTCCTACTTTCACTGTGCTTGCTAATGGTAGCTATCTGCTTTTGAATAACCAATACTGCTGTGGCATGCTGGCCGGCATACCCTATATTGTTACAGTTTCACACAGGGTTGTCTGCTGCAAAAATGTGCTTTTTCCTCCCCCGCACGACATCATAGATAGTTCTGTTTGGCCTTCCATTCCTACTCTAAAGGCGGATTTCAATAAATTGAGCAGAATAAAGGCACTATTATTGAACCAGGAGGTTATGCTCACATCCGCCCGGGAGACATTCATTCTCCAGGTGGCTAGTACCCACAGTGAAATACAGGCCCTTTTGAACACTAACCTCCCACAACATTTCGGTGAACTGATTCACCGTGTTTTTAATGCATCACGCACTGAAGGCCTGGTGCACTTTTTTAAAGTTGTGGGCTCTGGCCTTGTGACCTCTTTTCAAACTGTTTTTGGTGTAATACCGGCTTTTATTCACTCCATCTTTTCCAGCGTCTTTGGTGGCTTTCCGTTGATCCTCGCCTTAGCGGCTGGTATACTGCTGTTGGTCTGTTTACTACGCAATGGCTGCACCACCTTGGGCCCTTCTCGACCCAGGTCGACTCCAGATGCT
Organism: Calotriton arnoldi; assembly: GCA_963921515.1. Classification (NCBI taxonomy): domain Eukaryota; kingdom Metazoa; phylum Chordata; class Amphibia; order Caudata; family Salamandridae; genus Calotriton; species Calotriton arnoldi. The sequence goes on along the minus strand of CAWUFW010018738.1, from coordinate 83,698 downwards.
CCGTGAGCGCATCCTCGCTGGCTTCAGTGTCCTGCCGTTGGCGACACTGAGTGTGTCCTATACACTTTCTTTTCACTTTGCGTATTTCACTTGCGTGCAACCTGTGATGTCTTGCATCCGCTGTCCTTTCTCGTGGACCATGGATTATTGCCTCTCCAATACGTCTTTGTCTGTTCCGGATTTTTTTCAGTTGGTGGGTCCCTTAGAGGCCCATGAACGGGACTGTTTCACTGCAGGCTACATGGCGCGTGCGGCTGCACTGGGGATTTTGGCACAATGGGATATCTGGGCGGCTGCTCAGAATCTCCTACAACAGAGTTATATTGAGTACCACGCAAGTTGTCCCGCATTGCTATTCGCTGCTCCCTCATGCGAGGAACATGCCTGCAGCTTTGATTTATTGGACTGGATGGCGTCGCTTTTTTTCGACGATTCCAATGGTGTCCTCTTGGAAGGTGTGGCGTTTTTCTGCACTTACACTCTGTTGGATTGACAAGGCCTTCGCTTTCTGCGACCTGCCAAGCTGGATTTTTTTTTGCCTCTACAATTTTTTTTCTTCCTCTCCCATTCATTGCCCTTCATGGGGACTGCTCCACAACAGACGTTTCTGTTCTGCTCCGTCGATTTGAACCCTGTCTTCGTCCTGTGTTTTGGCCGATGGACTGCCCAGGGGAGGGTGTCTTGTGGTTTGTGGCCTCCTGGTCTGCCTTGCTATGTTGACTTAGGCCTGGCTGCCATGATGCCTTTTTGCGCACGTTACTTTGTACCATTGTTTTTCCAGCCTCTGCTTCTGCCCGGCTATTTTAGAACTGTCTGCATTTCTGTCTTTCACCTTTTCTCCTGTTCCCTTTGGGCTACGTCTGCACAACATGTACAAGGTCGAAAAACAATGTCCCTTGTTCTTGCTGATCTGGCCAGTCCCTCGCACTTAGACATAACACTATGTACAGCTGCCCTGGAGAAATTGGTGTGCTTTTAATATTGTGATTTTCACGGTTAGACACACTTGGAGAAAAACCTTTCCAGAGAGAAGAGCTGTGCTTGTCTGATGATGTAAACCTTGCATCTAGATATTGAGGTACGGGGGTTCGCTCGACCAAGCCCAGAGGTCTTCTGTTTTTATAATAAACTAGCTACTAGCACGGGGAGGGTGGTAAGGTAATTTAGCCCTATATCCACTGCTTTATGAAATGCTTTCCCCGTTTGTATTCTATGGAGTTGTAACTATGCTGATTATATTATCCTTATGCATTATGCTGATAGTACTGGCACGTGTACTGTATCTTAGAGCACAGTAGTTGAAATAAACATTTTAAACTATACAGTGTCTCTTCTTACGCACGTTGTGTACAGGTATGAGTGAGTTATGAAAGGGTGTTCTTGCTACTGCGAGTCCTGAGAGAGAGATACTGTGTTCTGGGTTGTCTAATCATTGGTAGCATTGTTGCTAATGAGACGCTACAGCTAGTCGGGTTGGGGTTTTAGGTGCTAAGGTTTATGGTTGGCTCACCACTATATTCCGAGGTCCTATTATCCTTGGCATAGCTCTGTGTATGTGCAGAATCCCTACAACACCACACAAGTAGCATTTCAAACCTGTCTCAGGCCTCCTACTGTAGGGCCTGTGTGTGAAGTTTACTGCCCCTTCGACTTGGTATTTAAAACCCTTTGCTAAGCTTTAAACTCCCCTTTTATTACATATTTCACCCCTCAGGTGGGCCCTAAGCAGGAGCAGCCCGTGTAGGTAAGTGTGGTGGTGTGGTGGGTGGAGTTGGGGGGGGGGACTCGACAGACGACGGCGAGGGAAAGTTAATTATTTATTTAATTTTCCCTCATCGTCTGTCGAGTTACCCGCCCCACTGCTCTTACCTGCACGGTCCACCCCTGGTGCTAAGTGGCCCATAGGGCAGGGTGCTGTGTAACTAAAAGGTAGAACATGTTCTTTTAAGTTTTGCATGTTCTGGTAGTGTAAAATACCTGCATTTGTTTTACACTACTGTGAGGCCTAACCCTATCATAGGTTAACATTAGGAATTCCTTATTACACTTTTAAGCTGTAATTCCTGAGGGAGTGGCTCTGTCATGTTTAATATAATTGGAATGGTAATGATAAAACCTCTTTGCTGGCAAACTTGAATTGAGCATTACTATTTTAGAAATGCCACTTTTAGAAAGATGACATTTCTCTGCTCTTAAAGCTCTATGTGCCTGAAGCTTGTCTCCAATACATGTCTGGGGTGGGTGACAGCTGGACTTTGTGCATTCCCTCTAGACAGCCACACACAAAGGAATGGTAGGTGTGAATGAGTGCCCATCTGCATCCTGATGGCTCATCCTGGGTAGGATGGGAGGGAGGAACTGAAACTTACACCTGAATGGGCAGTGTACTATCCCCACACAAAGAGTTGATTACCCCCCTGTAGTGAGTCTGGAGCCAGGACTGTGAAGGGAGATCTTCTCTGCACTACAAAGCTGCTCTTTGAAGTCACCTCCACTATCAAAGTATAAGTACTGGGACTCTAACACCACCAAATCAGACACTTATGGACCTGTAAAGAAAATCTGCCAGGAGGAAGGACTGCTGTGCTGCTACAAGGACTGCCACTCTGCTGGGCCACTACTCTGGAAGAACTGCTTTTTTGCTGTGCTGCCCTGCTGCCAGCTACTCTCTGTCCTGCTGAGGAAGAACTGGACTCTTGCTTGAACACAGAGAGATCTCCAAGGGCATTCTAGCTTGCCTCCTGTTTTGAGACTCAGGAATATTAAAGTCTCACCTCCTCCTCCTGTGTCTGGTCCATTGGAAGTGGATCCAGGTGCTTGCTACAGTGGAACCGACACATCCTCTGCTACGTGTAGCAGAACTGACGCATCGTCACTGTTGCAGGAACAGACCCAGCGTATCGCACTCTGAACCAGCGCATTGCCTCAAGAACCGATGCATTGGAAGTGCTGAATCTCTGCTACTGTAGTGTGAGAAGATCGACGCATCCCCTCGATAGTGTGGAGAAATCCGGTGCATCGGCCACAGAACCAATGCATCTCGGCTTCGGCGCTTTGTCTTTGGAAACGGTCCATCGGCATTGTTGCCTGGAGAAAATCAATGCATCACCTTGACTGCAGGGATCGACACCAAAGCATCTCTCGGTTGCACCCAGCATCTCGCTGCTGTGACCAGGATCAAGGTACTTTGTTCAGCGTGCCTTGTATGGCTCCTGTATCCAGTCCATGTTCTATCACGGTCAGCCTGAACTCATGACTTTGCCCCGGTCCAGCACGACCAGATAACTGCAATAGGCGTTTACTGCTTCTGCTGTTTTGATCTTGTTTTATTTATAAACTCATAATCTATTTTTCTTAGCTGGTGTGGAGTCTTTTTGTAGTGTTTTCACTGTGTTACTATTTGAAGTGTTGCACAAATAATTTACACATTGTCTCTTAAATTGAGCCTGACTGCTCTCTGCCAAGCTACCAGAGCGTGAGCACAGATTAATTTAAAGTGTGTTTGTGACTTACCCTGACTAGGATTATGGTTCCTGCTTGGACAGTGTGCATACCTCTGCCAACCAGAAACCAGTTTCTAACATCACGTGATACAAATGCCTAAGACTATTGAGTGGAAGGTACCATTTATTCACATTGTAAAACCAGAAACACCAATTAATAAAAGAAAGTAAAATTGCTAAAGTTATTTATAAAATAGCATAATAATTCAGCCTATACTTGTATCAGTATATAAAAGGGAAAATTGACAATTTAGCAAGTTATTCATATAATTAAATTAAATTGTAACTGCATTTGAGCTATTGTACCACGTTTAAACAAGCCTGTAGTTTTCCTGATAAATACTGAACACTACAAAGAGAGAAGGGGGTGACAAGAAAAAAGAGAGGGTAATGTGTACAACACAGGCAGATGAGCTGAATATATTACGGCCAGACTTCATATAATTAAAAACACATTATTAAAGCAGCATTTAAAACCAGGTTTAGTGATCCCTTCTGAGTAACGCAGCACTCTACTGCTTTTTAACGTTCCTTTAGTGAATCTTGATGGAATATCTAGTCATTATCTATAATATTGCCATTTATATTTTTTTCGGTTCTATTCATGTGGATATCACATATGTAAAGCTACCTCTAAGGACCTTCACTTTCACATTATATTATCCCTTTGTCGTACCTATTTTAGAACTAAGTCTATAGTTAGGCAGTAGCACTTGTTTTTCTTGCAGATTTTGATTTAATCAACTACAGGCCCGCACTGACAGCAGAAAAGTAAATCCTTGCAAAGATGTTGTGGGTCGAAGCACTGTCTTTATACCCTAAAGGAGATACATAGATTTTTATGCAGCACTAATATATTGAGATTTAAACATCTGACATCCAGCCAGTGGCAGCAACAATGGTATGGTAGGGTGGTTCTAAAGTGTTCATAGCGATTTTACTACTGAATGAACAAGTTACTTACCTTTGGTAATGATGTATCTGTAAGAGACATACATTAGTTATAGATTCCTTACCTTAGAATTACACCCAGGCATCAGACTGGATCCGGAGAATTTTTCTGTAGCAGTACCCCTGCACGTCGGTAGGTGGCGTTGGTCGACTCCGCGTCCATCATCGGCGTCGTGGCCGCGGGATGATGTTGCAGTGTCTACTTAGATGCCGCCCCTGCGCGCTGACGTCAGTTCTGACACGACTTTCCATGCCAGAAGCGCAGAGCCATGCAAGACACTGTCCACTGGTGCACATAACTAGGGCCCTGGAATGGAGTCCCTATCTCTAGAAGTCAGTTTGCAGAACAGGGAGGATGGGTAGGGCGGTAAGGAATCTATAACTAATGTATGTCTCTTACAGATACATCGTTACCGAAGGTAAGTAACTTGTCATCTGAAAGAGTCCATTAGTTGTAGATTCCTTACCTTAGAATAGATACACCAGCAATGCCAACCCCGGAGGTGGGTCTGCGAACTAAGTTCACACCAGAAAGTCCTGGAGAACAGAACGGCCAAAAAAGCTGTCTCTCCGGACTTGGCTATCCAGGCAGTAATGTTTGGTGAACGTGTGCAGGGATGCCTTTGTGGCTGCCTGACAGATGCCAATTAGCGGAACTCCACGTCCCAAAGCAATAGAGGCTGATGTCGCCTGGTAGAGTGGACGCACAGCCCCACTGGAGGTTCCTTTTTCGCTAATGAATAGCAGATTTTAATGCATAGGACAACCCATCGGGAGATGGTACGTTTTTGCACGGCCCGACCTTTCATGGTGCCCACATAACCCACAAAGAGTTGATCGTCCACCCAAAAATCTTTAGTGCGGTCAAGGTAGAAGGAGAGCAAACGCTTTGGGTCCAGATGGTGGAGTCTCTCCTCCTCTTTGGAAGGGTGCCGAGGCAGGAAGAAGGTGGGCAAAGTGATGGTCTGACCTCATTGGAAAGAGGTAACCACTTTTGGCAGAAAAGAGGGCCTAGTGCGAAGGACCACTTTGTCCGGATGAACTGCAAGAAAAGGAGGTTTGGAGGATAGAGCCTGAAGCTCACTCACCCTGCGAGCAGAGGTGATGGCAAGCAGGAAAGCAGTCTTCAAAGTAAAGTCGAAGAGGACAATTATGTAGTGGCTCGAAGGGAGCACACATAAGGTAAGTAAGGACAAGATTCAAGTCCCATTGGAGCATTACGAAAGGAGAAGAATGAAAGAGATGAGTAATGCCCTTTAGAAATCTATTTACAATAGGGGACTTGAAAAGAGAAGGCTGATCAGGAAGGCAAAGAAAGGCAGAGATGGCTGAAAGGTAGCCTTTAAGAGTGCCTACAGCAGAGCCCTGCGGGGCCAAAGAGAGGATGAAGAGGAGGACCTCCGAAAGAGGGGCAGAAAGGGGTTCCACAGCCTTTGCTGTGCACCATGCCACAAATTTGTTCCATCTGCAGGCGTATATCGTTTTAGTGGAGGGATGCCTGGCTGCCAAGAGATCATTACAGACTTCGGGAGGAAGGTCGAAAGCTGTCAACTGTTGCCGCTCAATGTCCACGCAAGGAGGTGGAGGCTGGACAGGTTCGGGTGGAGGACCGTCTCCTGCTGCTGCGACAGAAGATCCTCCTGAAGAGGCAGTCTGATCGGAGGATCGATGGCCATGCTCAAGAGCTCGGGGTACCAGACTCTTCACGCCCAGTCTGGAGCCACAAGAATGACTTGGGCCCAGTCGCGATTGATCTTCTTCAGTACTCTGGGCAGAAGTGGTACAGGTGGAAAGGCATACAAGAGACCGCAATTTCACTCACAACGAAAAGCGTCACCAAGCGAGTGCCACTTTGGAAACTCTAACATGCAGAGCTGCTGACATTACACATTCTCTTCGGTGGCAAACAGATCCAACCAAGGCTCTCCCCACTGCTGAAAGAGACCTTGCACCACCTCCGAGTGAAGACGCCATTCGTGATCCATCATGCATGACGGCTGAGCTCGTCCGGCCTGGTGTTCAGAGAACCTGCCATGTGTTGAACCACCTGGGATATGCCCTGTTGTTCCAGCCATGTCCAAAGGCGAAGAGCCTCTTGACATAGGGTCCACGACCCCACCCCGCCCTGTTTGTTGCAGTACCACATGGCGGTGGGGTTGTCTGTGAACACCTGCACTACTCTTCCTTTGACAGAAGGAAGAAATGTCTTCAGTGCAAGACGGATCGCCCGGAGGTCCAAAAGGTTGATGTGGAGACCGGACTCTGCCGGAGACCGGAGACCCCTGATCTGCGCCTCTCCCATGTGGCCGCCCCATCCCAGGAGTGACGCATCTGTCACCACTGTGAACTCCGGTTGGGGAAGGTAGAGGGATCTGCCACTGACCCAATCCTGGTTCGTGAGCCACCACTGCAATTGACGTGCAGTCCCCTCCGAGATCTGGACGACGTCGGAAAGATTTCCCTGATGCTGCGCCCACTGGAACTTCAGATCCCACTGCAGAGCCCGCATATGCCACCTAGCATGATCTACCAGCAGGATGCAGGAGCCCATGAGGCCCAGCAGCCTCAGAGACAATCTCACCGAAATCCTGAATAGAGGCTGAAACATCAGTATCATAGCCCGAATATCCCGAACTCGTTGCTCTGGAGGATAAGCCCGAAACTGCGATGTATCCAGAACTGCTCTGATCAAAAGGAGCTTCTGAGAGGGAATCAGGTGTGACTTCGGCACGTTGATAGTGAACCCCAGCGAGTGCAAGAGGTCCACCGTAGTCTGGAGGTGGGAGACGACAGCCTGGGGTGAACCCGCCTTCAACAGCCAGTCGTCGAGATAGGGGAAGACTGGAACCCCTGATCTGCGCAGATGAGCTGCGACCACCGCCATCACCTTCGTGAACACCCAAGGGGCGCTGGTAAGGCCAAAGGGGAGCATAATAAACTGAAAATGCTAGTGGCCTACCGTGAACCCTAGTTAATGCCTGTGGGCTGGCAGGACGGGGATATGGAAATATACGTCCAGCAAGTCCAACGCTACCATCCAGTCTCCGGGGTCGAGGACAGACAGGACCTGAGCCAACATGAGCATCTTGAACTTCTCCTTCCGAGGAAGCGGTTGAGGACCCTGAGGTCTAAGATAGGACCCAGGCCTTTGTCCTTCTTGGGTACCAGAAAGTAGTGGGAGTAGCAACCATGACCTACTTCTGGCAAAGGGACCCTTTCGATAGCTCCCTTGGCCAAGAGAGCTGCAAGTTCCTGGCGGAGAAGGGACAAGTGATCCTCCGACATGCGATGGAAGGATGGTGGTATGGAGAGAGGGGTAGTCTTGAAGGGGAGGGAGTAGCCCCTTCGGACTATCTGCAAAACCCACCTGTCTGATGTGAGGGTTTGCCAGTGGGGGAGGTGATGACGAATCCTGCCACCTACTGGCGTCTGGTAGCCCGGAAAGGTCGGACTAGGAGGGTTTGGAGGCTGCTGCAGGGGGGTTATGGGTGGACTGGCCCGCTGGCCCCCAGACCCACGTCGCTGGATCCCACATCTACGGCCACGCATAGGCGGTGTAGCTTGCATAGCCCTGTGGCTAGACTGGGTCGAACGTGGTGGGGCAGCCCTTCCGTAGCCACGAAAGGGGCGAAAGGCAGACTGCGTGGGGCAAGAGGTTGCCGTGAGGCTCAAGGATCTGGCCGTAGCTCTAGAATCCTTGAAGCGCTCGAGCGCAGAGTCCGCCTTGTCACCAAACAGGCGATGGCCATCAAAGGGCATGTACAGTAGGGTGGATTGGACATCCCCAGAGAAACCAGATGTCCTCAACCAGGCATAGCGCCTCAAGGCTACTAATGTGGAAACAGTTCTGCCCAGAGAGTCGGCGGTATCCAGCCCACATCTAATGGTGAACTTAGCTGCGTCTCGACCCTCTGCCACTGCCCGGGTGAGAACTGCTCAGGCCTCCTCCAGGCACTGTGGCGGCACTTGCTCAACCGTATCCCACATGGTATAGGTATAAAGGCCCAAGGGGCATGCAGTGTTCACCGACCGCAGTGCTAAGCTGGCGGAAGAAAACATCTTCTTCCCAAGGTGGTCCAGCTTCTTGGATTCCCTATCTGGGGGAGCAGTAGGGAATGCGCCCTTAAAAGACGAGGCTTGGACCACCAAGCTCTTGGGGTCGGGGGTTGGGAGAGGAAAAGTGGGTCGCTTGGGGCCGGGTGGTGGCGTCGGGCAATCATCCTGTCCACAGGAGCCCCTGTGCTGGGCTTGGACCAAGTGCCCAGAAAGACGTCAGTGAGGGCTTCATTAAAAGGCAGTAGGTGCTCCGAAGAGGCCGCTGCCGGTTGAAGTACCTTTGTCAGAAGGTTAGTCCTGACTGCCTCCGTAGGACGCTCCAGGCCCAAGGTCTCAGCTGCCGTACGCAACACCACTACGTATGAAGCTCCCTCCTCCATAGCCACGGTAGGGGTGAGAGCATACAAAGGTCTGGGGAGGTATCCAAACCACTGGCATCACCCAGTTCCTCTTGCCAGTCTGGTTCATCAAGTTGATCAGCCAAAGGGTCCACATACCCCTCCCAGTCCTCCTCACTCTCCTCTTGTTGCCACTCAGGCCTGTAAGGAACACGTTGAGCGATGTTGGGGGTGAGGCTGGGGTTGGCACCGGTCAGGGGCACAACTGGCACCGGGGGCGTCATCACTGGAATCAGCGCCGGGGAAGGTACCGTGAGGTCGTCCGGCGTCAATACGGATCCAGGCCTGGATCCTCGGGGGCCCTCCAGCGCCAGAGCTGCTGGCATCGAAGGCCCAGGGCCTCCAGCCGAGTCTGCTGGGCCCGAAGGCACGCCGATGGAGTCGGGCTGCCCAAAGATGCTGTGAAGGCTTCGTAAAAAGCTCGAAGCAGGGCTGGTGATGCTCCGGCTCCGGGAAAAGGAGGGAAGCGCAGAGCCGTCCCAGAAGCAGGCTCCGAAGATGGAGCTGGAGAGCGATGATGCTCCGGGTCCCACGTCACATCAGCCAACAGACGGGGAGAAGGCGAAGAGCGACGGTTCTTCTTTGCCTTCTTCTTGTGCTTCGACTTACCCGAGGAGTGCGAAGACTTCGATGACGAGTGATGGTGGCTCCGCGACTGGTCCCGAGACCTTCCTCTCGACCAGGACCTCGAGCGACACGGAGCCGACTGCTGGGCCTCCAAGAGCTTTCCGGACCGCTCCCGCAAAGACTTCTGATTCATGGCCCGGCAGCCGGAGCACGACTTCGGGTCATGGTCACGCTCCAGGCACCATAGGCACACAAGGTGTGGATCCGTCACGACATCAGTTTGTGGCAGGAGTCACAAGGCTTGAAGCCGGTCTGACAGTGGGACATCCCTCGTGCACCAGGAGTCGAAGACTCGAAAAAGACGTCGACAAAAGTCAAAAAAAGTTTAGTCAAAAAATGACTAAGGGGCAAGCTCTCTCCGGATCTGCGCTAGGCTGGCACGGAAAAAGAAAGAACTGACGTCAACGCGCAGGGGTGGCATCTAAGTAGACACCGCAACGTCATCCCAGCGACCACAACGCCGACAACGGACGCGGAGTTGACCGATGCCACCTATCGACGCGCAGGGGTACTGCTACAGAAAAATTCTCCGGATCCAGTCTGACGCCTGGGGGTAATTCTAAGGTAAGGAACCTATAACTAATGGTCTCTCTCAGATATTCACTTACAGAATATCGTGGTAGAAGAATATTAAGAATAAAATATTGAGGGAAAATACATTGAAAGGTATGTGCATATAGGGAAGTGTAGATTTACTATTCCTAACTCCACATCTAGGTACCTTGAAGATATATGTACTGCATAGGTATACATAGGAGGAGTTAGGTATCAAAACTCTAGACTTACTTACCTATTAATTTTTATTTTATATTTTGTCCTCCATATTGTGTCTCATCAATATTCTGAGTTCGATATTCAGGGTGCACACCATTCATAACACATATGAACAACGAAGTCAGCTCTAGTATAATTGTCGCACACGCCTTACTTTTGAGCTTAGTACTGATTTATAATTTATGGTGCTCATACACTATGTTCACATTTGCTGCCACGGTGTGCTTCAACCAGATCCTGGAAGAACCGTAGACCTTAGCCCAATCTAAGCCACATCTGAATAGTTGAGCACACCTTGATGCACATAAACCCAGAATGTGTTACTATGGCACTGACATTAAAGAGTCCAGGCTTCATATAGCGTGATTAATATTTTGTTTACTTCTTCTTAGTTATATCACATACTTAATACCAATGTTCAAAGAATGATTGATCAAGATGATTGGCTTCTTCTCAGTTTGATCACACAATCAATACAGATTTTACAATAACCATTGTTTACAGATGATTCAGCTGACACTTGCTTTGTCCACCTTATGGACTTTTTCAAGGCTTTGAGGGTAAATTGACTTCAAAAGTAATACGATAGAAATCTGCAAAGCAAATGATTCCTTAAGTTGAAAGATCCCATTTGTATTTGAAATGGGAAGATTGATGCTCTTATGTTTCTCTGAGATCAGTAAGAGTATATTTGTTGAATAGCCTTAGAATACTCGTAAACTAATATTCAAAAGAAAGGGCTATATCCTCCCTTTCAGCAACAAAAACCCAGTGTCGATAAGTAATTATCCCTAATGAGCGCAGGTTCCATCCCACCATAAGTAGAAGGGATCATATCCCATAATTTATTTCTTCGTTTTTTCAAGCTGTCCGCATGTTCCACAGTCACTTGGACCTTGATAAGTCACAACGTGTGCCATGGATGTCCTCGGCATGCCGCACTCATTCGCTTGTCCAAACATCATATATATCATTTTAAAAAGTGCTGTAAATCAACTCCTTCAATGAGACATTTAGCGTCTGATCAGGCACCAGTGTGATGTCCCCTAGTTGTGATAGGGGACTGTGCCACTTCAGTCAATCAAGACTTCCCATTGGTCCCATGTACTGATGATTTTCAGGCAAGCACGTACACCACTATCTCTCATTACACCAACTGTATTTTGAAACATTCATGAGACTGGTTCCTTTTCACCTAGTGCTGCCATGTGGTCTTCAGTGAAGTGCTTACTACCGTTCAAAGCAAATGAATAAAAAATGACAGATAAAATACAGACGATTTTGAGACACCTCTTTGCAAGCTGCGCAGTAATATGAAAAACATTTTCTTTGCTGACATTGGTGACATATGACTGGTCACCTAGCAGTCAGTCTGAATGGCAGGCTTCATCGGTCGCCAGGATACTTCCCTGATGGAGAAGTTCTGTCACCATTCTGGACAGAATCTTTCCAGTTGCGGCTTGACCAGTGCCTAAAAGAATGCTTTACATTCCTCAAACAATGGGACGGGGCAAATGTCCCTTACCTGTTTTCAGATTTTCTGAGGCAGTAAGCTCAATGTGCTAACAGAAAACCTTTAACGCCATTGCATACTTTAAAATTAATTCCTTGACGCTGCTGAAGCCAAGGGGGCCACAGGAACAAAAATCAATTTGCAATGACTTCCAAAAGAGAAGACCATCCCTCGCTTGAATCCGGGCTTTGACCAACCTAAATGGATTGATGTTGCTACCTTTCTTCATTGTTGTTATCTGAATAAAGTGAAGGCCAGAATCTACGTATGAAAAATACTTATTATAAGGCATCTTTAGAACAAGTTGGGAGAGAATTGTACCACTGCGGGAGTGACTGCTAACAAAATCTGCACAAGTCAGACCTAAATCAGCATGTATTGGAGCCTATTGGCTCAGTTCTATGAAGAACTAGGCAGGGAAATTACTAAATTAGATTAGGCTTCGCAATGCACTCTGAAAGACCCTTTGGCAGTGACGCTTACAAGTTTTAGTATAGCTGTTAGAATGAAAAATCATTCACCTTGTGATAGAAAGCTGAAAGTAGGTACAGACATTCGTCTTTGTAATAATAATCATATAAGAGCAAGCCCCCAAATGGATCTTGCCTATGATGTCATATAGTCTAGTTGAAATCGAAGATGGCTGACAAATACCAAAAAAAACATTTTAAATTTTACGATTTGCATCAAATTTGGCACAAACGTTCATGTGTACATTTCAGTGCATGTTATGTGCATGCCCACGTTGGATCTAGACTGAGACATCATAAATATAGTTTCAAAATGGCCCCTAAAATCATATTGAAAACTTTAAAATTCGAATCTGTTATAAATTTGGTGTAAATATTCATACTTATTGACATGTATCAACATTTATAGACAGTAAACTACTGTCAACTACTGCATTGTTGTTGCTGTTCACAGAAAGTGCTCATTCAAAATCCATGGTATTGCAATGACATGCATGAAAGTCATTAAGGAGTCTGTTCATTATCTCAATACAGGGCAACACCTATTATTTCAATGGACTAACCTCTATTTGGCCTAGCAAAGCAAATTCAATAGGATGTACCACATCTATATGATGAAGATTAATATGTTGTGTTATTGGGGGGACTTCATGTCGAAATGACTTTCTTTAAAGTACTTGCAGGCACATGCATCAATGTTTTTTGTGAGCGCAAACGGTGCGATTCGCAAAAATCAGCCGTTTGCGCCCGCAAAAAGGACTATTGCGATGCATCAAGGTGTAAGGCATCCGCAATTTAGGAAATCACAATTTATTGCGATTTCTTAAATTGCGATTGCATTTAAGGAATCGCAATTTGCGATTCCTTAAATGCAATGCAATAACCACTTTTAAATAGCGATTTCGCTATTTGGGGCCGCAAATTACCGAGCAATTGAACTGGTCGGTAATTTGCTAAAACTTTGAAAAATGCACTAAAGTGCATTTTTCAAAGTTTCATGTTGCACACACACATGCCCTTGGGGCATGTGTGTGCGCAACATGGGTCCACATCACAATTCCAGGGGTGCTACAGGGTGTCCTTTTGACACCCTTGAAATTGCAAGCGCAATTTGCAAATACCTATTGGTACTCGCAAATTGCGCATGCAATTTCCATTCATTCCTATGGGCCTGTAGGCCCATAGGAATGAATGAGAGCCATTCCTTAATTGCGACTCGCAATTTGCGAGTCGCAATTAAGGAATGTTTAGTAGTCGCTATTTTTATAGCGATTCCTACATGCATAGGCTTTTGCGAGTCCTTAATTGCGATACCTTAATAATCGCAATTAAGGACTCGAAAAACAATACCTTGATGTATGTGCCCCTTGGAGTCTTGCTTTCGAACAGTGGATGGACCAGTATGTTAGTGCGAGCTGACATCACTACCATAGGAAAAGCTGATGCTATATCGAAGGTTTCCCACTTAAGCTGTACATGTCATGCTCATCACATTAAAGTTGCTGCACTGTACATATTACAGAGAAAGGCTTATCAAAGTTATCTTGAATCTAGACAGTCCCATGAAGAAATAAGGGAGTTTCTAACTGGATCTGCAGATACTTGCTCTTAAATTTGATCATTCAATTTGAGAGGGTAACTTTGATTTGTATGTTCAAGTTCTTGATCAGATGGTTCTATGGATGTTTGCTCCAAATCATAGTCATTATTCTTGATGGCTGTCTGTCCACATTTGTGACAAGGCTACAGCAGAACGCCACACACACATTCACTCAGAGTTTCGGAAAGGAAAGTTTGTTGTCAATAAAAGCACCCACGCATTCTCATCAATTGCTCTAGATCAAAATCATGAGTGGGAAAATGCTATCATCAAGGGAGATGGAGGTGTTGTAGGTCTGATGGAAAATCCAGCAACTCTCAGAAGATGGGCAATATCTGGGCCAGAGTTTTCCAGAGTTGAAAATTAATTAGAAAAAACATTTGTGAATACCAAAAAAAAAAACCTTTGCCACCATGAACCTAGTGTACATAGTGTAAATACCTAGTGTACGAAAACCTTTTGCAAAAGATGTCAAATCTGTATTGTACACAGTTGAGGAAGTTGGTAATCCGTTTATGGAGGAGAACGGCGATCTATTCAATCTGGACAGCAAAAAAGTTTCTTTTATCATGTTGGTGAAAACAGCACATGAAATAGGTAGATTGCAATATAAGTCCTATTTTCATGAAGTGTTGCAAACGTGTTTGAAGCCCATAACAGATACAGTACCAAGGAACAAACTTCAATTACTCAGCACCAACCTGCCAAAAACGTCTGAGTCCAAAGAGAAACTATCATTGTTAAAACATCATTACAATCTGGTTGCTAGATTATATATCTGGTGTCAGGCAAGAAATGGTAGTTTAGCAGAATTTTTCAAGCATAAAAATCTGTCTTTTCCTCCATCTATATCTGAGAATAGAAAACTCAGACAAGGACAGACGTCACAGCTATTGGACTGCGTTGCAGGAGGTACCACCATACACAACACTGCTCCAGAGGTGGATGAAAATATATTAGATGGTGCAGCTATAGTAAATATGCTACCTCCTAAGTCTTGTAAAACATTTGTTGATTACCCTTCAACAGTTTTTATATACCACATAGCAACTCAAGTAAGGAACGTGAAATGATTGGATCTTGTGTGGGATATATATATATATTACTGGAAGCATCAAGCAAAGTGTTAGATAAAAAAAAGGGTGAGGGTCTCTTACAGGCGAGTTGAATCTACCACTCCTGTACCCAAAGATTGGCATAGTTTTCTTAGATGAGACAAAAACAAGACAGAGTTGTTTGGTTTTCTGAGTAGTTGTGTGCAACTTATTAACATCGAAAGGAAGCAAGTAATTGTCACCCATCAGTTAAAGTTGCAAGTTCCACTCCAATTACGAATTTCAAAATAATACTGACTTGCAATCATGGGGAAGCTGACACAAGAGTTACGCTTCTTTCTTTCCTACAGCAACTGAAGGTCATTCCAAAATAATGATTTGCACAGTAGATACTGATGTATTAGTTATCGCGATTGCTAATTTTTAAAACATTGGATGTTAAGAATTGTGGTTAGCATTTGGTACAGGAAAAAAGTTCTGCTACACACCAGCTCACACTATTGCAGCAAGTTAGGCATTGATATTTGTGAATCTCTGCCCTTTTTCCATGCTGTTATCGGTTGCAACACCACATCAGCTTTTCATGGAAGAGGGAAAAAAGTAGCTTATGACACCAGGATGGCACAATCTTCTGCTACTCCCGCATTTAAATTTCTGTCAGATCGACTAAGTTCTTTTGATCCCGTTCATCTCTCCCCAGATCAAATGTCTCCATCGCTTCTGTCAGGGTTACAATGCGACCCTCCAGATACAAATCTGACAGCATAATACAACCTCTCTCCTGCCACTGGTCCACTGCCATCGCTCGAGAGATCTGCTCAAAAGGCCTCACTATCCATAAATCTAATCCCGGCACATATGGCACTCTAC
Source organism: Calotriton arnoldi (assembly GCA_963921515.1). NCBI lineage: Eukaryota > Metazoa > Chordata > Amphibia > Caudata > Salamandridae > Calotriton > Calotriton arnoldi. Next base: position 67,881 of record CAWUFW010018738.1, on the reverse strand, counting down.
CTATCACCCATCGCACCGCTCTCTCCCACAACCGGCCCATCTGATGAATCAGATGTGAAAATACCTCATGCATGACTCCACCATGCATCAGCAACACCCCCAGCTCATGACCATCATGAGTACCATCCAAAAAGGCTCTCTCCCAACTCTGTTACCCATCCAGCCAATGGATAGTATGCTGTAGATGGGCTGCTAATTAATAAAGTTCCAGATCAGGGACCTCCATGCTGCCATTGTCCCATGCTCTCTGGAGGGTTCTAAGGCTTACCCTGCTGTGTTTACCAGCCCAAAGGAGCTCCAACAGCAAGCGTCAAGCTCCTAGAAGACCTTCTTCGGTATCTCATACATAGCACCCTGCAGCACATACAAACATCGGGGTAGGACCACCATCTTTATGAGTGATATTTTCCCCATCAGGGACAATTTCAGCATGTTCCAGAATGCTAGAGAGAGGGCGCAGATTCTCAATCACCCGCCTCAGATTTAAGTCATACGTCCGCTGCTCTCCGTGGTTGACGTGTAAATACACATTTTTAACACTATCTACCTGCCATGGTATTCCAACTTCCGGCAACTGGGGCAGAGATATGTCCCGTAGTTGCCCCAGGGGGAAGAAGGCGGACTCTCCTCTGTTAGCTCGGAGTTGCAAGAATTTCCACAATTCACGCATTACGTTGAGTAATATGGAACCGGATATATCAGGTCTACGCAAGTCCAATATATCATAGTGTCATCTGCCTATAATGACACTACATGATCCGAGCTGCCAACACGTATGCTCCATAAATTTAGAGTCTGCCTAAGGCGACACGTCAGAGACTCCTTCTCCAATCTGAATATTAATGGGAATGGGGGAATCCCTGTTTGGTGCCCCTCTGTATAGGGATTTCAGCGGAAACATATCTGCCTGTTCGTACTCTCGCCTGCGGGCAACCATACAGAAGCTTCATCCAGCTAATATAATTATGCCCAAGCCCCACTCTATCCAGGACCTGCCAAATAGTCCCACCGCACTAAGTCAAAAGCTTGCTCTATTTCTAAAAGGGCAGAGCATACTGGTCCTCTTCTAGGGCACGCATTATGTGCATCAGGCGGTGAAGGTTTCGCAGAGTATTTCGGTGTGGTATAAAGACCGATTGGTCCTTGTGGATCAACTGGGGAAGATGCAAGAGTAACCTTCCTGCCAGGGTGTGACTTAAGATCTTTACATTCACATTCAGCATGAAAAGAGGCTGATATGAACTTGCCTCCAGGGGGTCCTTCCCCTGCTTTGGTATTAGGACAATAAATGCTTCATTCATGGAATTTAGGAGCACCCCCATCTCCAATGCCTCATTCTACACTGATAACAGGTGGTCCAGCAGTTTTCCTGCAAACTTTTTATATAATTCTGCCGGGAACCCATCTCCCCCTGGTGATTTGTCATTTTTCAGCACTCCTATGGCCATCAGGAATTCCTTCCATGAAAGCGGGGCTCTAATCGAATCCCAGTCCCCCTGAGAAAGACGCTGCAGCAGCAGGTTTTCCAAGTACTCCGGGAACTGGCCAAAACCCTCCTCACAGGGCGTCGCAGTATAGACTGCCCTTAAATGTGTCGCGAAGACATCATTTATCGACTGCTGGGTGAATGCCATATTTCCTGCTCGATCCCTAAGTGCCATAACTGGGTGGATAGCCATCTTCAACTGAATCAGATGTGCTGATAGACGACATGATTTATCCCCCTTCATATACTTGCGCCTACGTCCAGTATGGCGGACTTGCTTCTCCAGCTGATTGCAATAATTCAAACACCTTATGACACTGTCTATCCCAAACGCTAAGCATGTCTGGGTTTTCGGAAAGAAGTCTCTGCAGTCTTTCCAATTCAGCCTACCTGACGCATTAAGTTCCCCTCCAACGTACGACGTATGCCTACCGTGGATGCCTAGCATAATCCCCTCAATACCACCTTCATGGTGTCCGATTCAGTCACCTTGTGCCCTGTGCTATTCCAATTAAGCTCAAAATATTCCGTTATGGTCTCCGACACTGACTCCTGGAATACCTCATCTGATAGGGCCTCCGCATCAAGCCTCCACAGTGGTACCCGCGTCAGAGGTCACTCCAAAGCATAAGTGATCATGAGTGGGGAATGATCAGAGATATATCAAGCTAAGTACTGTCTCTCTAATACTCTTATGTGTGGCGTCCATTTGAATAAAAAATAAATGCAACATACTGTATGTGTTTGCAGCTGGGGGGCAACATGAATACTCTAGGGCTTGAGGATGGTGAGTTTGCCAGATATCAATCAGCTCCAAACTTGTCTGCTCCTGCATCAACGCTGCTGTTATGCACAGTTTAGTACACTGATGTGGGATTTTTTGGCTACCAGGCCATCCAAGACACAATTAAAATATCTTGCCCTAAGGACCTCCGCCATTTGTGAACCCTGTGCTGCCACTAGTACAGCACCAAAAAACCTGCCATCATCAATGTTAGGTGCATACACACTAATAAGGCAAAGCTTGTGGGTGTCTAACAATCCCTCCAGAATAACATACCTCCCATTACCGTCAATTTGTGTGTGGGTGTGCCTAAACTGAACTCTTGTAGGCAAACCATAACAAAACCCTCAGGCATATCCAGAGCAGGACGTAGCATACACCTGTCCCCTTCAGCGTTTCCTCAGATATTTAATACAATCCCCCATAAATGGGTTTCCTGTAGGATACTACCCCTATTCCGTACCTCCGGAGGTAGGCATTTACTCTATTGTGTTTCACCGGGTTATGAAGACCCCTCACATTCCAAGTTAACATTTTATAGGTAAGCCCCATCTATACAGTTCCACATTCAGGATATGGTACATACTAGGACCCCCATCATATATAGCCCATAACAGATTAAATACATTGAACAGCATTGGAAACAACCCCCAAACTGTAACAACTGTACCCCCAAGTATCTCTTGCCTACCCCACCAATAGACAGAACCTGTGGACCCTGATGACTCAACTAATGGCCAGTGGTGACCTCAAACCCTGCCCCAGTCACCCACCCGTCCCCCCTCAACTTATGTGCAGATGTTACCCAGGCAGCCAAGACCTCCACGAGGCACCAGCCCCAATTGGCACTCAGCAATCCACGTCTGCCTCGTCTCTGGTCACAGCCAGCCAAGAGGTAATATAAGCACCAGATGTTGTAAAAAAAGGGAAAATTACAGAGCAGACATATTCATTTACCAATAACATTTCTAATCTCCAATTGCTCGCTAATACAATTTAGCTCAAATGATTTTACCTTCCCCCGGCACCCGACACCTCTGCGCACTCAATTCACTATTGTTCACCCCACTGCTGTATCATCACTTTGTGTCTCTGTAACATGACTCAACTGTGAGTAGGGGTTTTGCGTTTCCAAAGACACCAGCGTAGCCCGCAGTGTGCCATCTGGAGCAACCAGGATACAGTCTTGTTCCGCCAACTCAGAGGGTCCATGGTGCTTCGTGGGCTGTGGTCGATTTCTTCACGATTGTTGCGGTCTTCGTTTCCTCTGCTCCCGCCATTCAGGTAGTCGCCTGTCTCGACCAAATCCCAGTGATTCCAACCACTCCACTGCCACCTGTGGTGTATCATAAATATGTATCTTCCCATCATATTGGACACGTAATCTGGCCTGGTACATCAGGCTATACTTAATGTTATATTCTCGGAGTTGCCTTTTAACTGATAAAAAAAGTGTTCTGAAGGTCCTGCACCCTTTTTGTATAATCAGGGAAGATCTGTGTTTGCTTATCTTCATATCTCGGTGGGCTGTGAGCACGCACATGTTGCTAGATTATGTCGCAATCTCTGTAATTAAACATGCTGGCTATAAGAACACTAGGTGGTGCCGCAAGGTGTGGTGCCGCCGTCAGTGTACTATGCGCCCTTTCTATTGAAAAGAATTTCGAAAGGCACTTGGGTTTGAGCTCGATAGTGATCCAATTTTCAAGGAAAAGCTCTGCCGAGGGACCCTCTGCCTTCTCCAGGAAACCGAAAAAGTGTAGATTATTGCACCATGTGCGGCATTTTGCATCTTCCACACACTCCTCCACGTGTGTTGCACTACACTTGATGCCAGCCACTGTGGCTTTGAGATCCTTGATTTCCAGCTTGAAAGCCGCTACATCCTCCTCAGTGGTGGTCACCCTTTCAGCCACCTAACGTAGATCAAGACGAAGATGATTAATGTCCATTGACATTGCGTACATTTTGGTTTCCAGCACCTGTCTGGAGCCCTGAATGGCTGCTAGGATTTCAGCCGTGCCCTACGGATACTCCGCTGATGCCTGTGCCCCATGTTTCTCTGGCCCCTGTTTCTGAAGGCCCAGTCCAGGGGCCGTGTATTGCACAATGGTATTGAATTGCACTGTCCTCGACCCTTTATCTTTAACCATGGTAGGTCTACTGGTGTGAGTCTATGTGTTAGATCTCACCTTGCGTGCCCCCAACAGGCCTGGTATATAATAAAACACATCCCTCCCCATATATTGTGAATGCACAGCTATGTACAGTGCACTCAGCTTTAGGGGGCTCCTTCAGCTACCGGCGGGTATGGCACAGTGTCTGGCAAATCTACATTTTCACACCACTGGCCTCCTGCGGTGCAGTGAGGTGCAGTCAGAACTCTGCCTCCCTCATGGGCCATAGCATTTCTATTGCTGTGCGCCTATGCCACTTCTTCCCTGTACAGGACCCATCGCCTGACTCCACTGCAAATGTTCTGCCAGGCCCCCTCCACACTCTACAGCACTGCAAATATTCAGCCAGACCCCCTCCACATTCTACAGCTTGGCTCTTCCCCAGTCTCAATGCCTGTTCTGAAAATCAATTGCAAAGCAGCGGTCATACAGCTCACCTGCATCCCACTTGGCACTCCTTCGATTCTCCAAGTACAGGTTTTAGGGCACAGTGCTCCCTCTAGCCCCTCCGTCTCGCTGGGAGCACTCCTTGCTGCACTAGTGTCCCAGTTAGAGCTCAGCTCAATACGGGCCCCCCCCCCCAGCAGCTCAGCCTTCAATGAAATGGGGCTCAATCCAGTCAATAGCCACACACAAGCTGCCATATATCTGGCGCCGGGCCACGCTGCAGTACCACCAACCGAGGCAATCTCGTGGCCAAGGCCGCCTGCATAAGAGGGGCGTCGCTCCGTTCCTTACTCCTCGCAACCTCAGTCGGGTTGGTGCCATCACAATGTCAGGAGCTGTTTTGCTCCACCTGAGTTGGAGCCGGGAGACATTCAGAGGGCTGCCATTTGGGATTGAGCACTGGCGCGAGTCTTCCACATTGCAATCTCCAGTGGCTGCACTTTCTCGATCCCCCAGTCAGCTGCAGCTACCCGGCGGATCTTCAGCCGGGGCAGGCGGCATGCAGGAGCTCCACGGGTTCACCCTAGTTCCTCCAGCTCTGCCTCGACAAAGCACTGCCTGTATCTTTGCACGAGGCTGCAGCTCCATGAACGGGGGCCGGTGTTCAATCATTCATAGTGCGGTGTGACACTATAAACGCTGGGCCGTGCAGCGCTAGGTTTTATTCATTCCTGCGCCTCTGGATTTCTCCGGATTCTGCTCCTCTTGGCCGGAGCCTCACAGAGGTACGTCTATCCAGTCATCTTGGTTGGCCACGGGGGTCTTGGTCTTATATGATTACTATTACATAGATGTATGCCTGTACCAACTTTCAGCTTTCTATCACAAGGTGAACGATTTTCGTTATTAAACAGGCTTAGCAGCCATACTATTTCAAAAGATAGGCAAATGCCTTGAGAGTTAGTCCCTTTTGCAGGAAATCATCTCAGTTGCTACCTAAGTGTCTTTGTACCCCAATATGCACACAAGACCATCCAGCGGTATCTGGCTCCAAAACATTGCGAGTATGGCTCAATCCTATGTTTGTTTCACTTATTTGTTTTAGAACATGCAGAAGTCGCAGCTTTCAATTAGTTTTTCACATATAAAAGCGAGTCAAGATGGTCACATTACTCCCGGGTGCATACCAGCCCCAGAGTTAGTCATGGTTGGTATTTTTCATCCATTGCTGCACACATGAAGGTTGGCTTTCTTTGCCATGGTTCTGTTACTATACTTCCAGCTGACACTATTTGGCTTGCTGTTCTATGTGTTATGCTCTGATACCCTTGGGTCTAGCCAGCGCTATATAAAACTCTCAAATAAAAATAATTATAAATAATAATTAGTGCATCCTCGTTTTTTGAATGTGCGTATCCCATATTTTGTAAATGGGTTTTATAACGCCCCTGGTCTCATTTGTGGAAAAGCTTTGAGCTTGACCTGCCAACAATATTCTGGGCCTGGTCACTATAAGTAAACCATTATTCTCCTTTATGTGTGACTTTCAGAGGCTGATCTAGGTAGTTCTTGCGTTTACAGCTAACCAAAGAAGCATCCATCAGTTTCATCTATATCTTTCTTGCCTTCATCCTAGGCTTTGACTTGTGTGATTGTGTTGCGATCAGTGTCATCTGTAGGTTGCAAGTTTTTCTTGTTGTGGCGGGCTTGGGAGTGGGGATTATTTTGGTGGGTCATGTGACTTTTCACCAAAAACCTGTCCATGTGTGATCAGTTTTATCTGCCAGAGATTGAGTTGTTCTATGAATGGGTTCCTTGGGCGGGGGAAAGTACACGCGGGCCTGACTTTTGAGGCTCAGGTTAGTCGCACTGTCAGCACTTGCTCCTACATTCTGAAGACTCTCAGAAAGGTGCTCCCGTATATTCCATCAGCACTCCACCGGCCCACAGTCATTGCACTGGTTACCTCCCGGCTTGACTACTGTAATGGCTTGTATTTGAATACTAGTACGGCCTCCCTGAACAGGCTTCAGGTCATACAAAACGCGGGTCCTAGGTTGATCCTTAATATCCCGGAAAGGCATTCAGCTAAGGAGGGGCTTCGCACTCTGCACTGGCTCCCTATTAGGAAGCAAATCTTTTTCAAAACCTTGTGCACGGTTCACAAGGCCCTGCATAATATAGGTCCGCAGCGGCTGAAAACCATGTTTAAATGGTACACGCCTGGGAGGACTTTCAGATCTTCATCCCAGAGAAAACTGAACATCCCTAGAGTTCGCAAAGCCAGATGGGGCGGCGGTTCCTTCTCGGTGGCGGCGGCCAAACTTTGGAATACTCTACCCTCCTCGATCTCCCAGGTAGAACCCATTCCGGTGTTCAAAAAACTACTGAAGACCTGGCTTTTCTCACTTTAGTCAGCAGCCTCTCATTCTCCTCTCCTCTTCCCGTCCGCTCAGTGCCTTGGCACCCTTGGGTTTTAGTGCGCTTTATAAATCCCTATCCTATCCTATCCTATCCTACACTTCAATTGCTGTCATTAGGGTTTGCAGTTGTTGAAATTCCCTGATAAAGGCTCCTAGGGTGGTACGGGTGGGTCTTGTGACCTTTGACCAAATGATATTAGGGTCGCCACGCACAGAGTTCTTCTACCCCATTGTCTTGGTTTCCCAGTCCCAACGCCTCATGGTCCAGGTGTAAACATGCCCCCATGTCTCCACTTGGCCATGCCTTGCTCTCCACCTTTCTTTCACCTATCAGTCAATGGCTAATTGTCTGACTAACCTACAAAATTGCATAATGTAGATTCTGAGGGGCTTATTTACAAGCCCCTTGCGCCACCCGTACGTCACTTTTCCCATGTTAAAAATGACGCAAAAGTGGCGCAAGGCGCTTGTAAATAAGCCCCTGAGTGTTCCCCAACATTGCTATCCATGAACATTCGCCCCTCCCACCCCCAATTCTTTTCTAACACCCCTTGCCCATTTTTCTATTCTCGCCTAATGCTAATGGGCCTCCTGTATGAAAACTTATGTGCCTGGCGTTCAGAATTCTCCAAGTCTTGTAAATACATAGGAGCAAACCAAGGATACGCACGTTTTCTTTCATCTCCTTCAATAAATATAGCACAGTGAAGGGGCTAGCTATGCTCATTGTGCCACACAGAAGTGTGAAACAATTACAGACTAATTCAAGAATCAGTGGTGGCTCCTCCATTGGGGCATGAGGGCATCGCCCCACTGCTTTCTCGCAGTGCGAGAAACAGAAACAGAAAATGGTAAAACTACCATTTTATGTTTCTGCTTCTCGCACTGCGAGAAAGCAGAAGTGCCTGGTTGGGGGCAGGCGGGTGGGCGGGTCAGGTAGGAGTGGCTTGCACCACTCTGAGTGCCCTGACTGCTTGGTCGGCCGACCAAAGCAGTCATGCGCACTCTACATTTTCTCTATGTAGGCCGCATGCAGCCTACATAGAGAAAATGGCTTCCCTGCAGGCGCCCGGCTGGGGCGCCGTCCGCTGCACCGCACCAATCACAACGCTGACATTGCAGGGTTGTGATTGGCTTAGGGGAGGGGAGGGAGGCTTCCTAAAACGCGCCCGGAGCAGCAGGAGCTGAGGCGGCTGCGCGTGTTGTGGCATGCGGAGGAACTTAAGGTAAGTTTTTGCATTTTAATACTGTCCCGCTTCCACCCCCCCCCCCCCCACCCGCCCATCTTGCCGGCCGCGACTGTCAAGGATTGGGCACTGCTCCTAAATTACTCTATGGAGCTGTTCGAACTTTTACGTTGAATTGTCAAAAATTCAGAAGTAATTACAGCAAACTCATCCATGCAATCTAACTAAATATTCGTGAAGAACTGATTAAATGCTGGCTGAGGTATATACTACAGAGAAAGTACATTTTAATCATTAAACATCAATGTAACAGACGGGACCAGATTTTAGTTAGATTCACAGTTATTTCAGTTTTGCGAGGAATTTACAAGACTAGGAAGGAGCAGAAAAGGAAAATTTAGATTGAAAAAGCTAAGGCCAGGTGGCCGCGGAAGAGTTAGGGCCGACATCTCTAGAAAGGATCGAAAAATTATGTCTATAGTTATTGTTTTTCGCTAATTGTTAATTTGGGATATTCACACTGCACGGGAATGCATAATTTGAGGTTGAAATTTCAGCAGTTTTAATGGGATGTGTTTGCTGCACTATGCCGCACTAATGTACCTGGAATTGTATTTGTATTCTTTCAACTGTGAAAGAAATGTAAATCATTTATAGTGAATTGCTTTGCAAACTGGTGTTGCTGACCCATTTTGGCATTTCTCAGATAAAGGAGAGCTGCAAAGTAGAACTTACACAGCCATAGATTTCAAATGTGCTCAGTGATGTAATATGTGAGGTTAGAAGCAGTGCATAACAGCAATGCAAGTTACAATACATTTGTGGCTAACCCCTGCCACGCACGGATTTTGGCCTTTTGGCCACGCTCAGCAGGGCGTTGGCTGCAGGGCCTGTCCTGGGTGCAGGCCCTGTGCCCAACCCCCACTGCCAGCCAACCCCCATGACCAGCCAACCGACCACACCCCCCGATCCCACATTTTCTTTTTAAAAGTATTCTTTTGGGTCCAGTGGGACTCATGGAGGAGTCCCACGGGACCACATGGGGTCACGCTGGTCCTACGGGAGTCCAGCAGGACCCTGACAACGCAAAAAAATTATTTATATTTTCTTTTCGGCCATAAGGGTTAGGGGGTCAGGGTATCCCCACACTGCCCCTTTTTATATGTTTTTGTATATTCAGGACTCAGGGATCAAGTCCCCAGGTTCTGTAACAGAGGCTATAAGATTTTTCTTCATGTTGCCTCCACCCAGGGCTGGCTTTAGGTTGATGCGACCAGTGCAGCCACACCTGGGGCTGACCTCGGGGGGTACTGTCTGTAGAAAAAACGTTTTTGTTTAAAAGAACCTGCTGAAGAGTTCCTTGTGTTTCTAGCAGTTTACAGGCAACAGTAAAAATGTCAAGATAGTTCTGGAGATTAATGTTCCTGCTGGAGAGAGATCAGAGTTTTTGTCTAGTGGCAGTTTTGACTCATCATAAGCTAGCACAGAGAGTTAATATGTCTAGGGCAAAGAACGTGTACCATGCAGAAAACAGAACAGTATTTTATGTGGATAGCACAGTGGGTTACTGTTTGATCACAGACATTATTTTGTTATTTGCAGTTCATAAGTTACAATGTTTGACCTATCAGCCTACGTTTGCTCTTCCTCCAAACTACTGTTTTTTTGCCTACTTGCATTCATTTTTGTGCTGAAATTCGTTGTTGTTGGCCTTGGAACTCTGTGCACTTTACGCACTGCTAACCAGTGCTAAAGTGCTTGAGCCTGCTCCCCTAAACATGGTTTGATTGGCTTACACCTTATTGGCATATTTAATTTACTTAGAAGTCCCTTGTAGAGTAGCATACCATATACCCAGGGCTGTCAACTAAATGCTACTAGTGTGCCTGCAGCACTTATTGTGCCACCCAATTACATAGCACCTTAAAACATGTCCCAGCCCTGACATTGAGCCTGAATGCAGTTTTTAAACTGCCAATTCCACTTGGCAATATAACCCCCTTGCCAAGCTTTAAACTCCTCTTTTATTGCATACAAGTCACCCCTAAGGTAGGCCCTAGGTTGCCCATGGAGCAGGGTGCATTGTAATTAAAAGGTTGGCCATGTAGTTTTAAGGTTTACATGCACTTGCTGTGAAAAACTCCCAAATACATTTTTCACTTCTGTGAGGCCTGCCTGTCCCATAGGATAATATTGGGTTGCCTTATTACAGTTAATAAGTGCTAACGTTTGATTGGAACTAGGCAGCCAGTTCATGTTTGGTATCTATGAAATGTATGAAAAATCCTCTTATAAGGTAAAGCCTGATTTTTAATTACAATTTTGAAAATTCCACTTTTAGAAAGTAGGCATTTTCCTGTCCTGAGCGTTTTTGTGGCTACAGCCATGCACCATGACTGGGTGCAACTGACAGACTTTTTGAATTCACATAATAGAGGGATTAGGTGTGCCTGATTGGGCCATCTGTTGGCAGGATGGGGCAGAGCTTAGCACAGCCCCACTTGCAGCCTTCACACAAAGGACCTATCACCTCCACATTGTCACTGCAGCCAGTTTGGAGCCAGAGCAGGAGAGTATGAAAAATCCAAGCACTTCAAATAACCTTTTTAGAAGCTTTTCCCACCTTCCAGAGCACAAGGGTATAAAAATAGAACCTACAGACCCACTCTTCAGTTCACTCCTGGACCTGCGGAAGGACCCTCAGTGGACTACCTTCTGCTGTAGCCTGTTGTGCACTCTGCAAGACTGTTTTGCTGTACCTGGAAGGACTGCTTTGCTGTCTGTAGCCTGCCTTGAAACCTCAGAGGCCAGTCCTGATGTTGAGCCCTGCATAGTCACCTGAACCCAGGACTACCAGAGAGACTCCAAGGGCTAGTAAGCTGGCTTACCTGTTCAGAACCACAGGAACACGAAATGCTCCCACAATCATAACCTGCACCTGGACCCAGCTTGAGTGAGTTCTGAACCCCCAAGTGGTGTCCCACCAGTCCTAGACCATTGGTTGTGGTGCTAAAAGTGTCCAGATGGCCAAAACCCAAAACTGAGGACTTAAAAAAGTTTGGGCCAAAAACTGCTGTTAGAACCAGGAGGAGACCGGGACCAATCTGCTTGCCAAGGTGTATCGCAGTTCAGATTGACTTTGCAGCTTCTCACATTATTTTCTTTTCTGCAGCAGCAAATCCTGTTCAGCGGTCCTTTGCCAAATGAGTATCCAAGCCCCTGGAACTGTCTTCTGCTACAGCCTCTACCTCGTCCTGCTGGAGATTTTTGACTTTCAAAAAAGAGACTAAGGGCCTGATTTAGACTTCGGCGGACAGGCTACTCCGTCACAACGGTCATGGACATCCCGTCCACCGAAATATAAATCCTATAGGAAATAATGGCATTTAGATTTTAGCAGATGAGATATCTGTCACCGTTGTGATGGAGTAACCCGTCTGCTGAAATCTAAATCAGGCTCTAAGTCTGAATGTAGCAGTCTTCACTGTGGCTCCAACCCAAGGCTCCCCGACGCTCCCTCCTCGGACACCTCCTGCAGCCTTGTCCTGCTGAACTTTAACTTCTTAGAACATTTTTCTCAAAATGTTTTCTAAGTCCGAAGCTATGCGCTGAACAGGCTTAATCTACTTTTTGTATCCAAACCGTGCTCCATTGCGGTCAGGCATACTTTTAGATTTTGACCAGGTCTCGCATGATTAAATGTCCACAGTTGGCCCTTTGATCTTTAGGTGCTAGTATTTATGAAAATTTCTTACAATTCATAACTCCAGTTCTCATTAATTGGATCTTTGTCATTTTGGTGTCAAATAATTTATTAAAATGTACTCTATTTTTCTAAATAGGTGTGGGATTTTTCTTGTGTTGCATTTTCAATTTATTACTGTCTGTGTGCTGCATAAATACTTTACACTTAGTTAAGCCTGGCTGCTTTTTATGTCAAGCTACCCAGGATTAAGCACAGGTTAATTTAGTGACTTTTTGTAGTTCACCCTGCAAGGGATTGTGGCTGTTGCTTGACCAGGGCTCACACCCCAGTCAACCAACAATCTAGTTTCTCACAAAATGCAAGTGAAAGCGGGGCTATGGATGGATGTGGGCACTATTGGAGGGTGGTAGTGAGGGAATCCTTGGAGAAGAAGGTCGTTGGGGGCCCACAAAAAAGATTCTTGCACTGGGCGCCACCAGCTCCAAAGCCGATCCTACCTCCATCAATCACATTGATTGTTCCTGCAGGACATCCACAAACACGACCAATCATAATTAGTTTTTTGTTGTTTCTTCCCACAGCAACAGGCAATTATACATTTTGAACCTTCATTTCCCTAAAAGGGCAAAACAGAGTTGTGCCAAATCCCAAAAAGCACTCTTTCTGGATAGGTCTAGTGCTTTGTGCTAAATTTGGTGTAATTCTGTCCAGCCGTTTTTTCTGTAACATTGTCTGATTTTTTCAATGGAAAATGCATGGGGGAAAAATGCTTTGGTCCTTTTCTCGGCCTCTGCTTGACCGATCACTTCGGAACTTTCCAGGAAGAAGCCGATGTAAATTAAATTATTTTTAAAAAGTACATGAAGAATCGTCAAACGGCGCAAAAGTTACTAACAAAACAAAAAACGCTCTTCTTATGGAAACTCTGACTCACATATAACTACAAAGTAGTGTGTGTGTATATATATGTATATTATATATATATATATATATATATATATATACATATATATATATTACCTACTGGTGGTCGCAAGTATGTAGTTATAGTTAGGACCGTGTTTTAATAGGAAAAGCATTTCTTGACTTGCCTATAGCCTTGGCGCCATTTGACCAATCTTCACAAAATGTTCCCCAAAACATGCCCCATTGATTTTTGTTGTGTATGGAAAGTTTTGGGGTGATTCGTCAAGCAGGGATGTTTTTCCATTGTTCATTTCCATAGAGATTTTTAGACTGCAGCCTGAACCACTGGACGGAATTACACCAAATTTGGCAGAAAGGTAGGTCTTGGTTCAGAAAGAATACTTTTTTAGGGTGTAAATCCATTCAGTAGTTTTTAAGATATTTAAAGGAATATTAATTTGTATATATAGGGACGCCCATCCTCCAAGGGTCCAACAGTCCCCGTGCTGAAACGTGATTGACTGCGGAAACTTCAAGCAGTAAGTGTTGGCAGCCATCAGTGAGTCCTGGCCCACTAGGCCTCTTGGGGGAGTCCGGCATGGACCTCATAGGTCAAAAAAAGCATTGTCTAAATTAAATTTCGGTGGGGTCATGCTGGAGCCGCGGCTCCTACCAAAAAAATGAAAAGAAGCATGGGCTCCCGGGCTTCTGTAATGTTTAGACCCAAGTAGGCCAGGTCCATGGGTCATGTTGAATAATAAAAAGAATGGGGGTGCACGGGCCCCCCTACTAGGGCTCATGAAAGCCCCAGGGGCTGCCACCTCCCTGGGCAAACATGCAAGAATAAATGTGGGGAGGGCCCGTGCACCCCCCGCATCCCGAGGACCACCATCTCCGGGATACTTACAAATATGTATGTGTGCAGGCTCACTGGACCCACCTGCACTCTGGGGACTGCCACCTACTAGAAGCTAAGTAAAGAGAAATCAGGAGGGCCTCGCAAACCGCCCAGTGCTCTGGGGACCACCACCTCCCTGGGGCTAAACTGTTACTAATGGGTGGCCTCGCGGCCCCCCCTGTGCACCGGGGACCACCACCTCCCTGGGGCTAAACTGTTACTAATGGGGGGGCTCATGGACTCCCCCAGGACCCAGGGACATCACCTCCCCAGGGCAAAATTAGCATTTTAATAGTGGGAAGGGGGCGACGCAAACCCCCTCCTAGGCCATAAATGGCGTGGCGACCACCACCTCCCTGGAGCCGGTCTGTCACCTACAAAGGAGGAGGGCCATGCAGCCACCCTCCTTGAGCCAATAATGGCCCTTGGGACCACCACCCCCCCCCCCCCGGGCCGGCTCCTGCTATGTCCCGGGGTGGCCAACCCTGGGACATAGTTGTTTGCTGTGGCTTGGCGGGAGCTTTGACAGCTCCCACCATGTCAGAGCAAACACTCAAACGGATTGCTTTCACAATCAGGGAGCTGCATGTTCAGCAGCTCCATGTGTGTGAAATCTATGCCAGCTCCTGCAGGAGGCGGGAAACTGGCAAGGATTGCAGGGGCCTTCAGGCTCCCCCATGGTCCTATTGCACGCTGGGTGCCCTGTGGCACCCAGGAAACCATGTCCAGGCCAGTGTGATGGGGTCACGAGTGTCAAAATCGGCATGGGGAGGGGGCCGCACAGCCCCCCTCCCCATTACAAAAAGGTCAGGCCCCAGGGGATGGGGTCTCTGGGGCCAAAATCAGCAAGGGGAGAGGGGCCATGTGGCCCCCTCCCCATTGTATACTGACTGGGCCCCGGGGATGGGATCCCTAGGGCTGAAATCAGACCATGGAGGGGAAGCCATGTGGCCCCTTTCCCCAATTTGTTAATGGTTGGGCCCCAGGGGATGGGGTCCCCATGGCTGAAATCAGCACGGGGAGGGAGGACGCACAGCCCCCTCCCCTATTTAAAATTAAAAAAAATCAAAAGGCCAGGTCCAAAGAGGGGGCATGTCGCCCCCTCCCCATTTGTTTATGGCTTGGTCCTGGGGGATGGGATCCCCAGGGCTGAAAACGGCCCAATGAGGGGGGACGCACAGTCCCCCTCCCCTATTGAATTAATGCTGGGCCCTGGGGAATGGCTTCAAATGTGGCCTGGCCACTCACATACCCACTCACAGACCCACTTACCCACTCACAGACCCACTCTCAGACCCACAGAGACACTCACTCACCCACTCACAGACCCACTCAGATACTCATTCACCCACTCACAGACCCACTCAGAGGCTCATGCACCCACTCACACACCTACTCAGAGACTAAAGCATCCACTCACAGACCCACTCAGACACTCACGCTCTAACTCATAGACCTACGTAGACACTCATGCACCCCCTTAGACACTCATGCACTCACTCACAGGCCCAGTCAGACTCTCACGCACCTAGTCACACACCAAGTGAAACACTTATGCAGGTACACCCAGACCCACTCAGACACAGACACACACCCAGTCACACACCAATTGAGACACTCACCCACTCACACACCCACTGAGACACTCATGCACTCGTTCACACTCCCACTCTCAAAGGTTAGAAGTTTCAGTTAGAAAATAAAACTTAAAAAACCTTAGAAATTCACTCAAAAAATCAAAGGTTGCAGGGACAGTATAGTTAGGAAATAGAATTTTAAAAAACATAGAAATTCACTGAAAAAAACAAAGGTTACGGAGACGTTACAGTTAGGAGATAGAATTTAAAATACCCTTAAAAATTTACTGAAAAAAACAAAGGTTACAGGGGCGTTATATTTAGGCTCAGATTTCACGCATACAAAACCAGAGAAATTCAGCAGTTATAGTCACCTGAGCTAACTATAACTTACGCCCCTGCAATGCACTGCTTATGACCTCTTCTCTTTCTCAAATATTGGCATGTATCTGTGTTGCAATATGGATCTCACATGCATTCTTCTATGTTAATATCACATTACCTCAGACCATTGCTATGTCGTCCCACTAAGATAGTGCTAAGAGTAAAGCCAAGAGGTATGCAGTTATTTGGATTTAAGTGTATCTTTATAAACCCACTTTAAGTATAACAAAACTGGCCGACTGCATGGCAACTTCAATGGAAACTTCCATAACCTCCCATGAGCAGAAACATTGTGACCACTAACATTCTGTGGTCTAGTGACACCTTGAAGCAGCATTGTTGCTGCATAAACACATTACGAGCACCAAGCGTGTCAGACAGCGATGCACATTCTCTAGGTTATATAAGTCACCTTCCGTCCGGTACATATTTTTAAGCCCTGTCTTTGCTGTGCCTTTTGGAGTAAAGGTGGTACTGGAGTCAGTTACACATGTCATCTTTGGGGTTCTTGTGAGGCCAATTTAGTCCTTTATACCATGACATTCGTAAACTCCCTCAAAGGTGACTATTGCATGCAGCTAAAATTATTGAACACCCATCATTTTTTGCTGATTTAAATCAATTCTTTGGGGTGTTACACATTGCAGGTTTTGGTAGATCGTATTCTGCACTCGCTTGCATAGTGGGTTGTTGCGTCACTTTGGTGCAGGTAGCCTTAAATGTAGTGCACAGAGACCTTTCAGTGCCGCACGCACAGGAAAAAAAGAGGGAACATTGCTTATGACCCAGGAATTTTTAGGGTAGGTCAAGTACATTTCCGGTCTACCTCATGCCAATTAAAAGTTATATTTCAGGTCAGTAGCGGCTGGCAGGGAACGAGAGTGGAAGGGAGGGGGGACAAAAGACAAAACAAAATTAAAACACTTGCCTCCTCGCCGCGTTTCTCCTCCGTTGCCCTACATTGTCTCTCCGCAGCCGGAACCAGGAAGCACATAGTCTCCCTCCCCTAAGCCAATCACAACGCTGCAATGCAGTATTGTGATTGGTCAAAGCGCTGTGGTTCGGCGCTCAGATGGGGAATGGGAGCCTGGGCATGTTCCTCACCAGGCTGTGTAGTGCAGCCTAGTGGGGAACATGCAAAGTGCGAATGACTGTTTGGCCCACCCAAGACGGCCGGCCAAACAGTCAATCACACTTGGAGTGTGCAAACCACTCCTCCCCCTGTGCCACCAGCCCCGTCCCGCCCTAACCCAGCCCCTAACCTATGAAAAATAAAATGATAATAACAACGTTATTATCATTTATTTTTCCTGCTCTGAGAGCTGTGGGGCGACTCCTCCACCTTAGCGGAGGAGCCGCCCCTGTTTCAGGTGCACTTTACACAAGCGCAAAATAAATTAAACACTACTGATGTTTACACTTCATCCAAATAGAAAGGGAACATTTGTTTTCTGATTCCCAATTGAATTATAAGTCCTTAGCAGGCCCCAGCCAATTGAATCGAAGGCCCATCTGTAACAATGCTATCTGTGCCCAGATACCAGTCTGAGTCTGAGTCTGCACACGAGTGTGTACACGTGTTCCACGTCTAATCTGCGCAACTCCTGTTACGTTAGCTGTGTAGCGGTGGACCTTATTTTAAAAGGCAGCCTCAAGTTCATTTTAACATAGTGCTTACAGTGTGTGAGACTCGACTAGGAAGGCTTCCTCACACCAAAGGTCCAAAAGCCAGACGCCCAGCACAAGAAAAACAGGGTTTTTTCATTGGTTAGAACCTGCTTTCTTACAAATGTACAAAGATATCTATTGGGCCGACCACTTCACAGGTATAGAATGATGCTTATGTTATTCAGGTGGCACAACTGCAATTCACAAGTCTTAAAAGAGTTTGGTGTGAAACCTTTCACTGGAGCAGGAAAAGGCTGTTTCTGTAAAAATGTAATTTTGCAAATAGTGATTAATGTGCTCATCAAATGACCATCTCTTTTGGTGCCAAAATACATTTGTTGGAGTAATTTGTTTTTTACGGGTTGTAGTCATTGCTAGCGAAATGGCTTTTGAGTTCATTTCTAATGCTCCAGCCAGCTGCTCTCATTCGTTTTTGGGATTTATTTATTTTAGAGCAGAAATATGACTGAATGGTTTAACTGTTTTTTAAATATTTAACCTAATAACATCTAATGTGATTTGATATTGCAAATGGTACATGAGCCATGAAGTCCACAAATAAATCTTCCTCAGTTAGAAGTAGTCCCAATCTGAAGAACGGTTGTAGCTTGGCGCAAGCAATGAAAGGAGGATAAGGGAGGATGAACAAGTGATAAGATATCCCTTAGCAGGCAACCAATGAGTCAACAAGCAGAACGGTGAACATTTAAACATGATGGGGAGATTTGTAAATGTTGTTTGATGTCTATAAAAACCCAATTATATAAACTTCCTGTTAAACCTACAGCCATTTTGTTGTTTCCATGAAAAATTCTTCCTTAAAATGCAAAGTTTGGACCATGGATTTTTTCAGACTTTTAACACTTCAGGAAGGATTTACCTAAACTCCTTCAGGCTTACTCAACAGTTCAGAAAGGATTTCCATATTTTAAGCTCCCTGCATGGTAAACATATTTAATTTAAACAAAAATTACCCAACAAAATTGTGCAATACATTTCACCATTTTGCCATTGTTTTTAAAATGCCTTGAGGCGAGAACACACCAAGCCCTCAGGGTATAGGAGAGAAGGGCTGAGATAGGGCTCACTTACTTTGATCACTTGGTGGGATATAGACGGATATTCGTGCTGCCCATGTATGAAAGAAAGCCAGCCACCAATGCTTGGGTTCAAAAAACCTTTAAATTACTTAAGTGCAACCTAAAAGCTAAATATGTATTTCTTCTTAAGTGCTAGTGCCAGAGCCTAATTTGTTAAAGAATAAGTGCCAGAACCCAAAGTTTTGTTCAGAAGCCCGTGATCTGAGCTATCAAAGGTTGAGGTGTCAAATTCAAAGGCTACGTAGTCTTGATTCTACCTCATGCCTCTTTTTTCAACCATCGGATACGCCCTGCCCCTTTACTTCACTTTTGCAAATTCAAGCTTTCTCCGTTTGTCACGTTTTTTTCTGTGTTTCTCTTCCTCCTTCTTTCACACTTCTGTGTTTTTCTCACCTCTTGCTCTGGGTCAGTGTCTGATGAGGTAAAATAAGTACCAGTCCCCAAAAATGATTGCCTGTGGGCCCCACTTGCAAACACCCGCTCAAATTGAGCACTGGCGACTGCGACCAAAGTATGCATCAGAGCACTTATGGCACCGGGAAGGAGGAGTTAATGTGAACAACGAATAACATACTTAAGCTTATTGAAGGTCCAGTTGTTGTTGGAAAAGTCTTATACTCAGCTGTGCGTGGAATAGTTTCAAGTGATATCTTAAAGCCAGAGACAATGAATCATAAAGGTAGGAGCCATCAAAGTGCAGGGATCTTCAAATAAATCAGTTGTATCTGGTCGGAAGTAATGGCAAACGGTGCAGAGAGGCAACCTTAAGCACCACTCGGACGGTAAGAAAGAAATTACGTAAAGCAATTTGGGCCAGACAAGCTTTTTAAAATTAACCCCTTGTTTCACTCGAAGGCAGTGCAAATAAATGATTGCAGGTGAGATGTGATCCAAACTTTTAAAGAAAAAAATGAGTCTAGTGGGGTAGTTCTAGGTTCTTTGGCATTTGTGCCAGTCAGTGGCTAATTTGTAAAACATTAAGGGGTATATTTACAAGCCCCTATCGCCACTGGAGCGACACTTTTATTGACACTCCGGTGGCATAGCACCATTTTCCATATTTACAAGGTGGCGCTAAGCCACTTAGCGTGGCTTAACACCACCTTGTAAATATGCCCCTTTCTGCCGCAGTCCTCTGCGACAAAGGGACGTGCAATGAGTGTTGCTGTGGGCGTTCCACCACAACATCCATTGCTTTTTGATGCTTCCCCAGATTTACAAGGCTGAGGCAGCGCCAAAAACGAATGCCATGAAAAACAAGGCATTTCAATAGCATAGAATAGAATGTGCTGCATTCTGAAGCACACATAGAAAGAGAAAATTGCTATCATTGATTGTTTTTGTGCAGGAAGGTGTCCCTTCCTGCACATTAACAAACGTCCCAGCAGCACAGGCACCCTTGCCACATGGTGGCAGGGTGTCTGCGCTGGCGCTAGGAGATTTTTCTGTGCCAGCGCAAGGGTAAATACAGGGGTGTGCCTTATTCTTATGAATCCAGTGCATCCCGACGTTTTCAAAATGTCAGTAGGATACGGTAGCTTGCGTCATCCATTGCCCCTGCCAGCACTGCCAATTACAGTACCAACACAACTACTACACTCCTACATTGTGCCAATTCATACTATTCAAGAACCCCAAAGCTATAAGAATGGCTTAGGTGGCACGTATTGGTGATTGTTAATGCATATTATATTAATAAACAACTGTTGTTGTGCTTATACCCAAATTTGGCAGACATCGCCACCATGTGGTAGACTGTCACAACCGCTGGTGCTAAGAATTAAGTGACGGTGCCGAGCACTGGAAACCACAGGCTCAAATTAAGCACGGGTTTGTGCATCACTCTTGTGGGCAACCCTACAAACACACCATTGCAATAGTTGCTGCATGAATGGTACACTACCTAAATATTGACACTGAAATATAGACTTACAATAATATAATCTGCAAGATATCGACTTGCACAATGTTGTCAAGGTGAGTTGATATGGTGTTGGTATAGTACATTTGGAACTTCGTTTGTATGCTTACTTTGACAACAGTGTGCAAGTCAATAGTTAGTAGTCAATATTATTGCACTTTGATGTTATTTTGGTTGATATTATGGCATACAGTTTTGAGATATTAGCCTTTTCTCTTTTTCTTTTTACAGCTTCGTTGTGTCCAGGAACTCCAGACTGTTCAAGTCATCAGAATTTTAAGATATGAAAAGAAAGTGGCTAAGATGTGCTTCCTCATGATTTCCACCTTCCTCGTCTGCTGGATGCCCTATGCTGTAGTCTCCCTCCTGGTAGCGACCGGCCACAGTAGCCTCATCACTCCCACTGCAGCCATTATCCCGTCTTTCTTTGCCAAATCCAGCACTGCTTATAACCCAGTGATCTACATATTCATGAGTAGAAAGGTACTATTTTATTTATGGGACATAGGAGACCAGCAGGGGGAGCAGGGGCACAGCTTTGATCAGACTCAGGCTGACAAGTTCTTGGAGCAAAACAAACAGAAGACAGTGTTTTCCACTTTCCTAGACACTCAGTTGCAATCATAGGAAGTAGGGGT
Source organism: Calotriton arnoldi (assembly GCA_963921515.1). NCBI lineage: Eukaryota > Metazoa > Chordata > Amphibia > Caudata > Salamandridae > Calotriton > Calotriton arnoldi. Next base: position 46,639 of record CAWUFW010018738.1, on the reverse strand, counting down.
GTCAGGGTGCTGCAGCACCCCAAAAACAATCATGCTTGAGTTCCAAGGTGAATGAGTAATAAAGATGCCTTTCAACTTTGCTTTTATCTTGTCACATTTGCTTTGCGTTCAAAGATTGAGGGAGAATGTCAGGCTATGATGTCCCTCAAATTGCTGCTTATTCTTTTAACATGGACATTGGTGTTTAGTTTCCATTCTCCGGCTGCAAGGTGAGAGGATTTTGTAAAGTGAACTCTGTGGCAATCTTGCTGGTGTGAAAGGAAAGGCTGCAGGATATCATTTCTTGCTAACAAAGACCAAAATGTAAAGACCTATAAACAAACTGTAGAAATATTTCAAAATCTACCAGCAGTTAGGAAAGCTTGAATGAAGCTATTTTGTTGTAATTCCGAAGTGCGACAGAAACATAGATTTTAATAGGATCAAAACAAATCATTACACTTTACTTGTTGATGTGCAAAGATAAATATGTGCTCAATCCATATTACCCCACATTTTATGTTGCGCACAATATAATTTTATTAGTAAACCCTTATGTCAGTGCGAATTTAGTGGCCATCACCTTGGAGAATGTGCTGTCTGTAAATTACAATGCGCTACCAAACCATAATTTAATAATATATTTGTAACAGTGTGCTCCAAAAGGCGGCATCAGTTACATACCACACCCTACCACTCTCCCACTGAATGGGAGTGGCTCATTTGCTATACTTGTTCTTTGTGTGACGTTTGAATCTTTAACGATCCCTATGACTTCAGTGATGTAACATGGATGGCAGAACCTCCGCGCTGAAAGCTGTTCCAACACCACTGGTTGCAATGACGCTAAAACGGAAAAGCCACAGTTAGCATTTAAAATACCCCAGAAGTCAACAGCACTTTGGCATCCAAATCATGTGGCATAAAATAATAGATCTTAGGGCTTTAAAGAAATGGCTGGTTCATACATACAGCTGGCTTTTGTGGATTGATGTAGAACAAGGTGATGCCTTCAGTTAACGCTGGAGATGGTTGAGTAGTTAACTAGGTCACGCATTAAGTACGTGTTGACTGGCTGGTTTCTACTGACTGTGATTGACTATGAACTGTGAAAGGTATACTGGTTCACCGGTTTTACATTTAGCAAGGTCAGGAGCCGGTTAATGCTAGCTTTCTGCATCAGTTCTGCATAAACAGTGATTGCTTGGATCTGTTGCAGACTACTTTAACAAGAAGTAGGCTGTGGAGATGTGATGAATTTGTTCAGCTACAGAGGAGAACGTGATTGGCAATAGATTTTTTTGTATTGTCAAACTTAATAGAATAGAGAAGGTTAAAAACAAATATATCTGTCAAGGAACTATATTTTCATGAGAAGGACCGATACAGCACTCTACGACTGTCACAACATGTAAAATATCAGCTGATGTTAATAAATGTATAAGCTTCAGCACCCCATTTATTCTGTCAAAATATTTCCTCTATATTTAAATTTTCATGTAGTTTATTTTACGACTATTTCGATAAGGGACACCGTAGTATCTCACCCCATTCCCTTTCTTCTTAATTCCGTTTTTTTCTAATGTAAACGTTCCCTATACTGCTACAGACAAAATACCCTAACGTCATATTATTTCCTTTTATTATTTTTAAATGTTTATTATTGGTCATTGTACTATTGTTTCTTTTGGTATATTCATGGACTACTTGTATCTTCATTGTTCTAGTTTTTATATATATTTTTTTAAAAGAGCTGGAAAATGAGGATACTTTCATACAATGGGAAACATCCTTTACCACGAAGGCAGACCCACAACCTGCCTTTACAACACAATCACTACCCGACTGCGCCGTTAACACGCATTCCTTTACCCTGCAAGTCATTCCAACGACTTGCTTTAGGGAACACGGGGGCATATGTACAAGCCCCTATCGCCACGGGAACGTCACTATTTGTGACGTTCCCGTGGCGATAGGGGCCTTGCCTTATGTACAAGGCAGCGTTAAGCCACGTAACCTGGCTTAACGCTGCGTTGTACATAAGGCACCCTTTCATGCTATGTTTAGCATTAAAGGGGGGTGCAGTGTGTGTTGTGGTGGGCGTTCCACCACAACACACATTGAATCTTTCGCTGCCCCCTATGTACAAGGGTGGCGTACATAGGAGGCAGCGCCAAAATTAAGACCAGGAAAACCCTGGTCTTAAGGTGGCGAAACGAGGAGAAATGCATCATTTCTCCTCGTTTTTGCTTTTCCATGTGTGCTGCCTTGTGCAACACACATGGAAAAGCAAAATGCCATGGTTTGTTTATGTACAGGAAGGTGTCCCTTCCTGTACATAAACAAACCTTTTAAAAATGCCATTTTGTAACTTTCATGTGTGCTGCATGAAGCAGCACACATGAAAGTTACAAAATAGCATTTAAGATTGTTTATGTGCAGGAAGGGACACCTTTCTACACATAACCAATCCTCCCCTGCACACAGACACTCTTGCACTCTGGTGCAAGGGTGCCTGCGTTGGCGCTAAGTTGTTAAACTTAGCGCCATCGCAGAGGAAGCGCAAGGCTGCACCACATTCTTGTAAATATGGTGCTGCCTTGCGTTTCCGAAGTGGCGGAGCGTGTCGTTAAGCCCAGGAGGCTAACGACACGCTCCGCCACTTCGACGTACATATGGCCCACGGTGTTGGACTGGTGTTGGATAGTAAGTCCAGCACCTTCTCTACTGATACACTGACTTGCGTGGTAAAGGAAGGCGTGCTAACGTCGCAATCGTGGTACTGACTTTGGTGAAAAGGCATGCATGGGAAATGCATGCGGGCTTCCGTCATACAACCTCATACAATATTTTGCTCCTTCTGACAGCAAACCATGAGTGATGCTATTCTATTGGCTGCCATTCCACTTCTCTTAATAATGAAGAAACTAGTTTTAGTGATACTAAGAATAATATTGATCAGAGTATTTGTACAGAATGGCAATAGAGTTTTTGTTATCTGAAGTAATTTTCGGGAAACATAAAAAATTAAATTAAATAAATAAAAAAATAAATCTGTGCATGGATTCAGGCAAACTTGCTCACTACTGTTATTGAATTTAGACTATGTGTTTCCAACCCCAGTGCTTTTACAGTCTTGGAGGCTTTACAAATTAAATAAAAAGACACATTTGCAAAATCCTTTGTTTGGATCAGATGAACCAAGCTGATCAAAGAGGTTATTTTTGTGCGCTTAAGCGTAGCTTGCACATTTGGGCAGTTGCAAGCGATAGATTTCCAGGAGAGACATTACATTTTTCAACTAAATTCTGCCTGCTAATCCCATTCCCTGAGTAATAAAAAACACATTCATAATTGTGACACCTGATGGAGAACACTAGTAACAGGGGTCTCACACTCAATGGCAGACTGGCCTGAGTATGTCAGAAACATCATTGACTACATCTAATGATACAGCTGCTTGGGGAAGCCCAATAGATACTATTAGCTTCCGTTTATGGGAAAGGAAAGTTTTAGTTGCAAACGTCAATTTTCCAACATGGCAAGGGTAGCAAAAGGGGCATCACGTGCTTTTTGACACGCAATGACATAATGTGCTCTTTGACAGACTTTTGCTGCCTTAGCCTCTCAACACCCTCTTAGTTGCTGTTGAGTAGAAAAGGCAAAGTCAAGGTGTGGGACGTCCAGAATGTAGGTCTGGCTCTTAAACCCTTGTATAAATTCTGTTCCTGCTGCTTCTTTTATGATCTCTGATATAATGGGTAGCAAGTGCAATGCGAGGGGAACCATGGGGAAAGCAAACGTGTTCAACTCCTACCACCTGAAACCCGTAATTGACATCCAAATGCATACTTTGCAAGGGACATTCTCCAGATCCAACATTACCTGTATGTTTGACTAGAAAAAAGCAATGTGTGCCATTTATAAATTATTTTTGTATTCTTCCTATTTCAGTTCCGACGATGCCTTTTGCAGCTCTTGTGCTTTCGCCTGCTGAGATTCCAGCGGACTCTGAAAAGACGGCCGACCATTCAGAATGATAGGCCTATCCGACCGATCGTCATGTCTCAGAAAGTTGGGGACCGACCAAAGAAGAAAGTGACTTTTAGTTCTTCTTCCATTATTTTTATAATAACAAGTGACGATAACCACAAAATTGATGATAATGCTAAAAACAATGGTGCTAAGGTGAACGTGATCCAGGTGAGACCCGTATAGATCATGATCACCTCAAAGAAGAGATCAGAGCCCATCTGATCTCTCAAAGATGGACATCAAAGAGTATTGACAGTATCATGGATGATCAGAGAAGTACTGATGATCAAAGGATGGAAAGACTACCCTATCTCAACATTTCCATTTATTTGTCTAAGACTTCTGGGTTTAATGACGTCTTTTGATTTTGTGTTTATTTCACCAGCACCTCTTTGATGTAGACAATAAATAAAGTGTGAAATTGAGAAGAAATCCCACCCTGTCCTAGGTGTTGCAGCATGTAACTGAATATCTGCTAGTCTAAGGTGCAAAATTCTCAGATTCCATGTTGCACAAACTAGGGGGCACTTTTTCCAATTTCGGAGTTGCACTATTCCATGAAATTTTCATCCAAGGGGGGCGGGTTTGAGCTGAAAATGTCTTGCTATAAATATAAAACTGATGTCTGTGGCAGCTGAAAGGTATTTGCTACTCGAACTCATCTGCTGACAGTATCTCACATTACATGTGTTTGCAAGGTGGACCCTACATTCAGTTTTCACGCAAAATACTGGGCAAGTACATTTAGCAGAATTTTTGTGACCATTACATATATTTTTTGAGAGAAAAATCTCATCAATCTCTAATATCTGAATGTACTGACTTTATCTGATAGCATATGTATCACAATGCAAACCACTAATTTCAGGGCCATTATTCGTATTTTTGCAGGGATCAAAGAGTGATGTGAAAAGAATAAGTGATCTCTCAAGCACAAATTTTTGTAGATATAAAGCAATTTTGTACCACTAAATTAAAGATGATACCATGGATTGGACAGTGTTTACGGCACAGAGGCTTTAAAAAGATGCATGGGCTTCAGTTTACCAAATACCATGGTACCAAAAGTGCAACAACAACAAGGTGACGGATGGAATGCTTGAATTAATCTCAGCCACTGCCGACTGCTCGGGCTCCTTTCCTGTCCATTGTTTCTCACCCACCATGCCACTTTAGACAAAGACCCTTCTTATGCAAATGATTATTGACCCTGCTCCTCATGGCAACAGGCCATCCCGAACTTCCATGTGAGGCCCCTAAAGGACTTTATCAATATGGTAAGTAGCGATTACCTAATTGCGATTTTCTGTGAATTGCAATTAGATAATCGCTATTCCTAATGTATGAAACTCCATGAGTTTCACTTAGCGACTCCTATTGGGTCGCAAATCGGCCTACCTCATGAATATTAATGAGGTAGGACACAATTTGTGACCCATTGGGAACCGCTAAAATCACGGGGATGGTGGTCTGTTGGGGTCAGCAGACCACCATGTCCATGATTGCTTTTAAATAAAGCAATTTTTTTTTAATGCAGCCCGTTTTCCTTAAAGGAAAACAGGTTGTGTGAGAAGTTGGCCTGGTATATGCTGTCCACTAATTATAGTGGGCACCTTGCACCAGTCCAAACTACCCTTATTGGAGATAGGTTAAAGACAACCTTTACTGAAAGCTATCCTAGTGGTAGCTATGGAGAGCAGCCTTCAGGCTAAGTCTTGAAGGAATGTAAAGCAGCTTGTTTTACCAGTCTATAATCTCTTGAGTGACCAAATAAAAGAGGACCACACCAGGTATATATATAAAATATATGTATTTAGTCTTAAACACACCCCTCTAGTCTCTTTATGAGGCTAGAGTTCGAAGTACATAAGTTACAAGTCAGTTATCAACAGTAATAGCACAAATACACGTTTGAGCCCTAGGGGCGTACCAAACCACATACCAATAAAGTGGTATAAGAACCACGACTGGGCTAGACACAAGGCCTATAGCCTGTAGAAGTGCTTGGACCCCAAGGAACCACCCAAGGTAGTGACACAGGGGACCCACGGGGGGCGCGTGCAGTGTGAGAACACAGCCGCGAGCCACCGTTAACTTCTATGGGGAAAGTCGCGGTTAGATTTTTAAAAGGAAAGGACACTTAGAAGAGGACTTGGAGCAAATCCCTTTAGAACTAGGCAGTTCTAGAGTCAATACCCACGGGAGCACCGGAGTACTCGAGTTACCTCACCCCGGGAAGCCGGGTGCATAGGTGTCTTTTGTCGTCGGGTTTCATCGTCGTTTTCAATGGCGATCTGCTGCAGCAGGCTGCTGGCAACCAAGTCAAAAGTGTCCGGGTGGATCGAAGATCTAAAGAACCTGAAAGCAGAGGGGACAGAGTCTGGGTCACTAGCCAGTGACCAGGAAGGCGATGAGCAGATGCCCACCGATGTTGGGTGCTTCAGGTAGGTTGACGGTCGTCTTGACTCTTCAGCCACGAGGTCCAGGAGGCGTCGACGACAACCAGGAGCTGGATTCGAGCTGTCCCAGGACGTCTGTCGATTGCTGAGGTGTCGGCGACCGGATTGAACCCAACAAGCCTTGGCAACGGCAAGTCACGTGGAACCAAAGAAAGGACGTTGATGCAGACCAGCAAGGTCTGAGGGACTCACCCAGCGAGGGTAAGTCAGGGCACATCTGGAGCAACCAGGAAAGCCCAAGCAGAAGAAGAGTTGCCTTCGGGAGGGCCCACTAGCCAACGGACTAGTGACCGCAAAGGAGCCTCGAGTGGACGGACTTGGAGCTGGCTCACAGGACACTCGTGGAGTGGAGGCCAATGATCTTCGGTGCAGTCAGTGCTGGAGGCGGGGGCTACTCTGAGCCCAAAGCACAACTTCGTGAGAGACCAGGAAGAGGATACACTTACAAAAGTTCTTGGTGTCCAGGGGTCACGGTTCCACGTTACCTACAACAGCTACGGGCTTCAGCTTCGCTGGGGACTCAGGGCAGCCTCGGGGAAGTCTGGAAATCTACCTCTGGTGTTGCAAAGACTTCGGCGTCCGGCGGGAGCTTCAGCGATGCAGACCGGACAATTGCTTCTTAGGTGCCTGCCAAGCAGGGAGTCACTCCTGGACCCCAAGGGAGATTCTTCAGTCCTCTAATCTTGAAGTAGAGCGTCGAAGGTCCAGGATTCAGTGTCAGAGTTTCGTCCAGGGATATCTAAAGTCCTAAGGACTGGGGTCCCATACTTATACTAAGTTAGGGGGTTGGACATACTCTGGGGACCCACCTATGGGAGGGTCAGGGAAGAGGGGTGGTTACACCCATTCCCTTTGTCCAGTTTCGCGCCAGAGCAGGGGCAGGTAGCCCCTGCAACCGGTTTGAACTGGGCTATGCACAGGGACACCAAATGTGCCCCCAGTGCAGGACTTCAAAGCACCAGAGAGTGCTCCCGCCCAGCCCCAATACACATTATCCTGTCTGGGGAGGTGGTTACACCTCCCTTCGGCAGGAAACCTATTGTCCAGGCCTCCCCTGCCGGAGTTTCAGTCAGCAGCAGGAGGCCAGACCCGTGTCTGTGGCAGCGGCATCCATTTTGTGATGCCAGGGCTCTGTAAAGAAGTTACCGGGTAGGCCGGTGGGTACATGTCTCTCCCTCTAGAAGGGTGGAATGCTACCCCCGCCACCAGGACTGGCGGGGGGGTAGTATTCCAAGATGTTTGACACCAAACACAACATGTTTTGGTGCAGCCAGTCCAAAGTTAGCATTCTACCGCGAGGATATAATGCACTTAAGAGTATATGGTCAGGCTGTACCACAAACAGCATCAGAGGAGGGACTCCGAATGCTGCAGAGGGGCTCTGCTCATGCTGGGGCACCCTCTCACATAAAAACCAAGCACTCTGCCTTCAGGATTGTAAAGGTCTGCCATAGGAGTGACTTATAGGTTTATATGTGTGTGCAATGGTAGTGATATAGGTAGCCTATATCACAGTAAGGGGTGCATGCACCACCTTACCCAGGCTGCAGTAGCAGACCTGTGGTGTCATTTTGGCTGGCCTTCCAGGGGTGGCATAATACATGCTTCAGCCCCTGGCAGGCCTCTGGGGTACCTATGCCCTGGGTACATAGTATACCATATACTAGGGACTTATAAGGGCACTCCAGATTCCAATCAAAGATGTACCTAAGTGTTGAATGATGACACCACGGAAGTTGCTTGAAGTACTTTATTACCAAGTAATACAGGCAGGTACAGGAGCACAACGGGCGCGTCTGCTCAGCTCACAGTCCTCGTTGAAACTGCCGTCCTTCTACCTCACAGGCATCGCGTTCCATATTCCATGGAGCGCGAGGTCAGTAAGACAAGGAGATACACACACTCTATAGTGATAGTAATACCTAACATAACACATCCCCCCCATCCTGTTTAAATAACATTCGAAAAATGGAAAAAAATAAAAATAAAAAAAATAACATATAATTACATAGAACCTGAAAACCAAAACAAGGCAAATGCATTTTTACAAAGGAAAGTTCTCAGAAATATAATCTTTGAGCCAAACAGGAGGTCTTTTTTCTCGTTTGGACTGTCTGGAATCCGAAAAGGTTGTCTCTTGATTTAGCATAGAAGAGTTCTCAATTGCAGGCTCCTGATTGCAAGAGCCTTGACAAGGCAAATTCTCTGAGACATTCCCATCAACAATTGCTGGAGAATTCACATTTGAGTCATTAACAGAGCTAGACTTGCACAAAGTATCATCAAAATCATCCAACATAGATTTCCATTTAATACCTGAAGAAGGTGCGGAACATTTGGCAACTCTCTTGAGATTCCAAACTTTACCATCAGAAAGGCGGACGGCATTGTTCAAAATTTCAATCACCTGCAGAGGTTCATAAAAACTGCTGGTTTCTTTAGGTACTTTACCAGGTTTCTTTATCCTGACCCACTGGCCTACAGACAAATTGGGCTCTTTCACACCATGTTTAGAGTCATACCAATCTTTCCTTTTTGTTTGGAGAGCATTGGCTTTTTCTCTAACAGTATCCTCAGACCAATGAACAATGTTGGATTTGAATAACCACCCAGGAGTAAATTTGGTCTTCGGATTTCTACCATGCATAAGGACAAAAGGTGAGTAACCAGTGGCATCACAAATTGAAACTCTGTAGGCCCACACCATTTTCAAAACTTGAGTTTCCCAATCACCAAGTTTGGCAGACATTTGAATAGTGTTTTTTATAACCCTATTAAAGCGCTCGACCATAACATTGCTGTTTGGATTATAAAGAGACGTGGTTCTGTGCTTAATCCCTAACTTCTTGAAATATTCCTTGGATTTATTTGACATAAACTGTACCCCATTGTCACTTAGTAAAACTGACGGAATACCCTCCATCTGGAAAGATTGGTCCAAAAATTGGAGCACAGCATCGGTGTCAGCTTTACCGACAACCTTAACAAAAGGCCATCTGGAAAACAGATCCATCAGAACTAAGATGTATTTCTGTTCTAGACCTATAGGACCCATGATGTCAATGGCTGTATATTCCCAAGGAGATCTTGGTTTGGACATGACACCCAACGGAGGTTTGAAGGTGACTAAGGATTTGTCAGCACATTTACATAACTCACAATTCCGTACAAATGCCTCAATGTCGACATCCATGCCAGGCCACCAAAATGACAATTTAACCAATTGTTTTGAGCGAACAATGCCAAAATGCCCTTCATGACACAAAGCAATGATGGATGAACGTAAACCTTTAGGCGGAATGACTCTTTCACCTCTCCAGATATTTTCATCTTGAATACTCAATTCAAATCTTACCTCCCAAAACGGCTTGAGGAAATGATCCTTACCTAACCACCGTGGCCAAGTTAGTCTAAGATGTGATTTAACCTGACATAATTCAGCATCTTTCGAATATTCATTATCCCATTCCTCTTTCAAAATACCACTATCACCAAAATCTTGAACCAAGGCGATCTGGAAAGAATTCCAAATTTCGTCCTCACATACCTCAAGTTGTTTGGGCATCCTAGAAAGGAAATCAGCAATACAGTTCCTTTTACCAGGAACAAATTCCATCTTGTAACAATAGTCCTGTAGTCTAATTGCCAATCTGGCACCCCTTGCAGAGGTATTAATAGTGCCTTCAGTGGTAAGAACCCTGAGTAAAGGTTTGTGATCACATCGCAGAATAAACTCTTTACCCCATACAAATGCACGGAAATGGTCAACAGCCCACACACAAGCTAATGTCTCTTTCTCGATAACCGAGTATTTTTCTTCAGTGGGTGACAAAGATCTTGAAGCATAAGCAATGATATGCTCCTCTCCATTAGCAGTGACCTGAGCAAGTACAGCACCCAGACCTTTGATACTGGCATCTGTTGTGATAATACATTTAGATTCCGGGTTAAAGCTTTTTAAAGAAGCTACTTTTGGCGATGCAACCTTTGATATCGTCAAAATCCTTTTGGCACTCAGGGGACCACTCAAATTTGTTTCTATTTTTTAACAATTGCCGAATATTAAATGTTCTTGATGCAAAATTCTGAATATATTTAGAACAAAATTCAGCAAGACCAATAAAAGATCTAACATCATCCTTTCAAGATGGAGCAGGAGCACACTTAATGGCATCAATAAGATTGGACTTTGGTTTGATACCATTACAGTCAATAACATGCCCTAAATAGGTAACATTGTTGCTGGCAAAGGTACATTTAGAAAACTCAATAGTTAATCCTTTTGACTCTAAAATAGACAAAACATCATTTAAAGTTCTATCATGTTCAATCTTGTCTTTTCCATAGACAAGAATGTCGTCCTGAAAGAATTTAGTGTTTTTCACATTTGAAAATAATTGGTGCATCAAACGCTGAAAAACAGCTGCAGCGGACGCCAAGCCAAAAGGCATCCTCTTAAATTGATAACAACCTTGCGGGGTAACAAATGTAGTACATTTCTTACTGCCTTTATAAAGGGGAATCTGGTGATAGGCAGCGGATAAATCAATTGTGGAAAACCACTTAGCACCATCTAATAATGCTAACATCTCGTTAATTTTTGGTAATGGAAATTGATCAATTACTATATTTTCATTTAAATGGCGTAAATCCACACAAAGTCTCAACTTTCCATTACTGCGTTTAACGACAACTAAGGGAGAAACCCACGATGAAGCCTCAACAGGTTCAATAATATCAGATGACACCAACCTGTCAAGTTCTTTAGCAACATCCTCTCTAAGAGCTAAAGGAATACTCCTGACTTTATGGATTTTGGGAATAGGGTCGTCCTTAAGGATTATTTTGTGTTCAAAATCCTTTAGTTTGCCTATGTTCTTTTGGAAAACAGAGGGAATTTTAAAAAAGTTTTTCACCAATTCTAGTACCCTCGTCCATGACCAAAACTTGCTCAGCAGAGTTAGGATCCAAAATAATGTGTAAGTTTTTCTGATCCTTCCATCCAAGGACAGACAGACCTTGTTTTGAAATGTACAGTTTACCATATGAATGGCGATTTTTTAATTCAAATTTGAACCATCTATATCCTAAAATATCGATTTTCTCACCACCATAACCTTCTGGGTCAATGTCGGAGCTAAATAGTTTAGAACCCACCTTGCTAACAAAATATTTATTCCAAATGTCTTCATTGACTATTGAGTAAGGTGAGCCAGAGTCGGTATACGTTTTAACACGAACACCACCAATGTGAATCCAACATTCAGGTTTGTTTTCAATAAGTAAACATCCATCCGTGATGTTTAGAAACAATTTCTTTTTGACAGCATATGAACACTCAGAGACTTGCTCATCATTACTGCTAAGTTCACTGTCAGAATTAGCGTCTTCTTGAACACATTTAATAGATCTATTATTTCTTCTGCACATTTTAGTATAATGCCCATATACACCACACGTACTACATTTAACTCTCCTAGCAGGACAACTTCTTGCAAAAGCTAAATGTTCCAGACTGCCGCATCTATAACATTTAGGAGGTTCATTGTGAGGTTTAAACTTGCCCCAATTTTCAGTTTTTTGTCTGGTGCTGAAGCTTTTCTTACCACTATTTCTTATTTTTGCTACAGTAACATTACTATCCGTTTCTGTTTTTAAAGCATTTGCACATCTACTAGACGTCTCAGCCTTACGGACAATAGCGAGAATGTCATCCAGACATGCATCACCATTGATCCAAAGGCGTTCCTGAATAGCAGGATTAGATGCATGCATGACCACTTGGTCACGTATAAGATCCTCTAATAACCCTCCAAACGCACAATCAGCACCCAATTTCTTTAACTCACTAACATAATCATCAACAGATTCGTTCTTTAGTTGTTTCCTGTGGAAAAATTTGTAGCGAGTAATGCCAATGCATACTTTGGGGGCAAAATATTTATCTAAATTTGCAAGAGCTACATTAAAAACATTGCTATCACCACTACCAATAACAGGCTTGTTCATTTGGTTATACGTTTTGAGACCTTGTGGACCTAAGGAATGTAATAAAATATGTTGTTTATGCTGCGCAGACATTTTTCCATCAGAGTCTACCGTTTCAATGTAGTTTAGAAAATATTCTTTCCACTCAGTCCATTTAAGAACAGGCTCAGATCCACTAGACCAAAAAGCTTGAGGGGGAGAAAGCGAAAATGTCTGTTGACTCATGTTTGTATAGAAAAGGATTTAAGAATAAGTTGTTCCAAAAGAAAAACAAATTGTTCCAAAAAAAAATTCAGTGGAATTGTTCAGTAATTAATAGAAAATACTGTCCATACTTCACCACTCAGTCTTGTTTTTTTTTTTTTTTTAAACAACAGACGCTGGCTTTTGCAATGTTCCAGGCTTATAGCTTATCAAACGCTGACGATGCGCTTCCTTTTCGCTTGAAAATCAATTAAAAAAACGTGATCAGCGCTTTTTTTTCTTTCCCAAGCCAAAATGGCTGCTGTGCGTGACGTCGTGACGCTTGGCGTGGTAGCACACAGCGTGCCCAATGGAATGCCGGATGAATCAGCAGAGTGGAGAGAAATGAGCTGCATGAGCTGAGCACGAGGAACAGCAGTGAAGCGTAGCGCGAGGGACAGCAGCGCGTTGCCAGGCAGCAGGAGTTTGAACGGGGAGTTCGGAACGTCGTGCGTTGGGGCCTGGATCAAGGTATTCAATAAAGTTATTTCAGAAAATAAAAAGCGTAGCTCACCAGAGTATCGTGAGATCAAATGCGGCATGAATCCATCATTCCGATGTGTAAAGTGCCGTAACCTCTGCCTGTGTCTTTCACTTGAGTCTTTCAAGTTGTAAACTTCGTGCTGTGGTGGTCCGGTTGGTTTAGATCCCACTCATCGCCATTTGTTGAATGATGACACCACGGAAGTTGCTTGAAGTACTTTATTACCAAGTAATACAGGCAGGTACAGGAGCACAACGGGCGCGTCTGCTCAGCTCACAGTCCTCGTTGAAACTGCCGTCCTTCTACCTCACAGGCATCGCGTTCCATATTCCATGGAACGCGAGGTCAGTAAGACAAGGAGATACACACACTCTATAGTGATAGTAATACCTAACATAACACTAAGGTACATGGAAACCATTTTAGAGAGGAAGCAGCTAGGCTGGGGTTCTGATTAGCAGGGCCCCAGCCAGACTAAAGTCGAAAAACATTGAAGCATCAGCAAAAAGTGGGGGTACCCATGTGAAGCAGATCCTACTCTCCTACACAACCCCCCCCCAAACGCAGGGACATTAAACTAACCTTGTCCAGTTGAGTCTTCATGTTCTAAGTGGAAGTACCTAGAGAGTCCATCTGCATTGGCATGGTTACTCCCAGGTCTATGTTCCACTGTAAAGTCCATCCCCTGTAGGGAAATGGACCACCTAAGCAGTTTGGGGTTTTCACCCTTCATTTGTTTTAGCCATAAGAGGGGCTTATGGTCTGTTTTAACAAGGAAGTGAGTACCAAACAAGTATGGCCTCAACTTCTTCAGAGCCCAGACCACAGCAAAGGCCTCCCTCTCAATGGCTGACCAACGTTTCTCTCTAGGGGTCAGCCTTCTGCTAATGAAAGCTACTGGCTGATCCTGACCTTCTTCATTCAATTGTGACAGTACAGCCCCTGCCCCCAATTCAGATGCATCTGTTTGGACAATGAACTTCTTGGAGTAATCAGGACTCTGTAGAATGGGAGCAGTGCACATGGCCTGCTTCAGGTCATCAAATGCCTTTTGACAGTTAGCTGTCCACTGAACCTTTTTGGGCATTTTCTTGGAAGTTAAGTCATTCAGGGGTGTCCCTATTGATCCATACCCCTTGACAAATCTCCTATAGTACCCAGTCATGCCTAAGAAGGCTCTCACCTGAGTCTCGGTAGTTGGAGCAACCCAGTCCATGATGGTCTGGATTTTGCTCTGCAGTGGTTGAACCTGGCCTCCACCTACAAGGTGGCCCAGGTACACAACCTGACTCTGCCCTATCTGGCACTTGGTGGCCTTGATAGTGAGGCCTGCCTTTTGCAGGGCCCCCAAAACATTTCTGAGGTGGACCAGGTGATCCTCCCAGGTGGAGCTAAAGACAGCAATATCATCTAGATATGCTGCACTATAGAGCTTCCAGACCTGTAAGGACTGTATTCACCAACCTCTGAAAAGTGGCAGGTGCATTCTTCAAACCAAAGGGCATTACCACAAATTGATAATGCCCACTAGGGGTTGAGAATGCTGTTTTTGGCTTTGCATCATCAGCTAGCCTGATCTGCCAGTAGCCAGCTGTTAGGTCAAATGTGCTTAGATACTTGGCTGAGGCCAAAGTGTCTATTAGCTCATCTGCCCTGGGTATTGGATGGGCATCAGTCCTAGTGACTGCATTGAGACCCCTGTAGTCCACACAAAACCTCATCTCTCTTTTCCCACCACTGATGTGAGGTTTTGGCACAAGGACCACTGGACTAGCCCAAGGGCTATCTGTGGGTTCAATAACTCCCAAATCCAACATCTTCTGGACTTCTGTCCTAATACAGTCCCTGACATGGTCAGGTTGCCTATAAATCTTATTTTTAATAGGCAGACTGTCCCCAGTCTCCACTTCATGAGTGCACCAGGTGGTCTGACTTGGTGTCAGAGAGAACATATGACTGAACTGATTGAGCACCTGTCTGCAATCAGCTTGCTGCTGGGCAATGAGGCTGGCTGCCAAGGCTACACCATCCACTGACCCATCATCAGGGTTCTGTGAGAGCAGGTCAGGGAGTGGGTCACTCTCTTCCTCCTGTCCCTCATCAGTAGCCATGAGCAAGCCCATGTCTGCCCTGTCCACATATGGTTTCAATCTCTTGACATGGAGAACCCTGTGGGGACTCCTGGGTGTTCCTAGGTCTACTAAATAGGTAACCTCACCCTTCTGTTCAACAATGGTATGGGGTCCACTCCATTTGTCTTGGAGAGCTGCTGGGGCCACGGGCTCCAACACCCACACCTTCTGCCCTGGCTGGTAAACAGTCAGTACAGCCTTTTGGTCATGCCAGGCTTTTTGGAGTTCCTGGCTAGCCTCAAGGTTTTTAGTTGCCTTTTTCATGTACTCAGCCATCCTGGAGCAGAGACCAAGTATATAGTCCACTATGTCCTGCTTTGGGGGCTTGAGAGGTAACTCCCATCCTTCCTTCACCAGGCACAATGGACCCCTGACAGGGTGACCAAACAAAAGTTCAAAAGGGCTGTAGCCAACCCCCTTTTGAGGCACCTCCCTGTATGCAAATAAAATGCAGGGCAAGAGTATGTCCCATCTTCGCCTAAGCTTCTCTGGGAGCCCTTTAATCATGCTCTTCAAGGTTTTGTTGAATCTCTCAACTAAGCCATTGCATTGTGGGTGATAGGGTGTGGTGAACTTGTAAGTCACGCCACACTCCTTCCACATTGCCTTTAAGTATCCAGACATAAAGTTTGCACCCCTGTCTGATACAACCTCCTTAGGGAAGCCCACTCTTGAGAAAATTCCCTGGAGGGCTCTTGCCACCACAGGTGCTGTAGTGGTCCTAAGGGGAATAGCCTCTGGGTACCTGGTGGCATGGTCCACCACCACCAGGATAAATCTGTGCCCAGATGCTGCTTGGGGATCCATGTGACCAACAATGTCAATCCCCACCCTTTCAAAGGGAACCCCCACCACAGGTAGTGGTATCAGGAGGGCCTTTGTAATGCCACCTGCCTTGCCACTGGCCTGGCAGGTTACACAGGAGCGACAAAACTCCTTGGTGTCTTCAGACATGTGGGGCCAGTGAAAGTGAGGGACAATTCTGTCCCAAGTCTTGTTCTGGCCCAGGTGACCTGCTAAAGGAATGTCATGGGCTAGGGTCAATAGGAAGCCCCTGAACTTCAGAGGTATAACCAACCTCCTGGTGGCACCAGGCTTGGGGTCTCTACACTCTGAGTACAAGAGTCCATCATCCCAATACACTTTATGGGGACCACTAGCATTCCCAGCAGCCTCAGCAGCAGCTTGCTGTCTGAGGGGTTCAAGAGAGGGGCAGCTCTGCTGCTCCTGGCTCAGATCTGCCCTGGAAGGGCCCCTGTCCCTAAGAACTCAACCTGATCAGGCTCAAGCTCCTCAGAGACAGTTCCTTCCTCAGGACTGAGATCATCTCCCT
Source organism: Calotriton arnoldi (assembly GCA_963921515.1). Taxonomy (NCBI): domain Eukaryota; kingdom Metazoa; phylum Chordata; class Amphibia; order Caudata; family Salamandridae; genus Calotriton; species Calotriton arnoldi. The sequence goes on along the minus strand of CAWUFW010018738.1, from coordinate 29,986 downwards.
GAAGAGACTGATCTTCCTTCTGAGCCAAGGGGAAGGCACTGCCTTTACCCTACTACTCCTCCTCTTGGATGGCACTTGGTCCATTGTTCCAGGATCCAAGGCCTGTTCAGTGTTAGGCATTTTGCTCTGTGACCTGGTCACAGCAAACACATCTGCAGGGATGCCCAGCATTTCTGCATGGGTCCTGAGCTCCACTTCTGCCCAAGCTGAAGTTTCTAGATCATTGCCAAGCAAGCATTCAACTGGTAGGTCTGCACTTACCACAACCTTCTTAAGGCCAGTTACTCCTCCCCAGGAGAAGTTAACAACTGCCAGAGTATGGTCTGTTCTGACATTTCTAGCATTGGTCACTTGGTACATTTCACCAAGTATAATCTGCCCAGGATCCACAAGATCTTGTGTCACCATGGTGACACTTGCTCCTGTGTCCCTAAATGCCAAAGCCTCTTTTCCATTTATTAATGGCTGTTGCCTGTACTTGCCCAGGTTACTGGGACTCACAGAGGAGGTCACATCCATGCCTCCATCACAGACTAGGACAGCCTGAGTGAGTTCTCTGACTAGGTCAGAGCTCATCTCATTACCCAGGGTCAACCCTACTAAACCCTTGGCTTGTGTACTCCCACCACCAATTGTAACTGCACTAGGGGGAAAAGGTGCCTTAGGGGCATTGGTGGGGGCTGGAATAGAGTCTTTGGACTTGGTGCAATCACTGGTCCAGTGTGTCTTTTGCTTACAGACTTTGCACCATGGTTTCTTTTGGCCCTTCCCTTTGTTAGACTGTGAATCCCCACCTGAAGAAGATTTTTGGGGGCCTTGTGAAGACTTCTGGTCTTTACCCTTCTCCCCCACCCTTGTCAGAGTTCTTAGAATCTTGCTTCTTTGGGTCACCACCTTGGTTCTGTACCTTCTGCCTCACCCTGGTTCTGACCCATTTGTCTGCCTTCTTTCCCAATTCTTGGGGAGAGGTCAGATCAGAGTCCACCAGGTACTGATGCAACAGCTGATTTTGACAGTTATTAAGAATCTGCTCCCTCATGATAAGATTGTACAATCCTTTGAAGTCACATACCTTACTGCCCACTAACCAACCTTCCAGAGCCTTAGCAGAACAATCAACAAAGTCCACCCAGTCTTGATTCTGTGCCTTTTGGGTATCTCTGAACTTTAACCTGTATTGTTCAGTTGTTAGGCCAAATCCATCAATCAATGCACTTTTTAAGACTGGATAATTATCAGCATCCTCTTCTCTAACAGAGAGGAGCTTATCTCTACCTTTGTCTGCAAAGGAGAGCCACAAGATTGCTGCCCACTGCTCCTGAGGGACCCTCTGTACTTTGCAGGCCCTCTCCAGTGCAGAAATCCATTTGTGGATGTCATCCCCACTCTGGTAGGGAGGGACAATCTTGCTCAGGTTTCTATGGTCATAAGACCTTTCCCTACCACTAGGGAAGTTGCTGCCACCATGGGACTCTAGTCCCAACTTTTTTCTTTGCCTTTCAAGCTCTAGGGACTTCCTGTCTATAGCCAACTGCTCTCTTCTGAGTCTCAACTGAGCTTCTCCATACTTGAGCAGTCTCTCTTTCCTCTCACTGGAGGATTCCCTCCTATGAGAGGAAACAGAGGTCCCTACTGAGGTGTCAGAGTGGTTAGACTCCTGAGAAGGGGATCTAGGCCTTCTGGGCACACTCACAACTCTTCCTGGGGGGACAAAGGGGAGGTCATTCTGATCCTCCTCCTCATCCTCAGGAGTGGCTGCATTTTCCAGGTCAGGATCATTGTCATCCTCCTGGCCAGTTTCAGAGGGCAGGTCCTGGGCTGGTTCACCCCTGGCCCCTTCCTCATCTTCTGCCCCACCCTCTCTGCCTACCCCTTCAGACCATAGGGGTCTTCTGAGATCATCTAGCAGAAGTATCTCCATGAGACGTTGGGTGTTGGCACTTTTGCCTGTCTTCAGCTTCCTAATCTTGCATAACTCTCTCAATTCCAAGAATGGGAGATTATCATACTTGGAGGGAAGAAGCCCATTGGCTTCTGGCAGGGACCCACTGGTTCCGGGCCTTGAAGACATTACTAGTGTGGTGTGGTGTATGCACTACCTACTCTAGTGTGGCCTACTAAACTCTCTTGAGTTGTAGAAAGGGTGTGCTAGCCCTTAACACACAACTCTAAGTTCAGTAGAACTTACTGTATACTAAGCTTGTTTTTATATGTACCTAAGGTACCCTTAGTGGTTTTCAGTTGATCAATTCAATTGAGATTATCTGGTAAAACAATAGCAAGCTGGAATCCCACACGCTGCACACCAATGTGAGAAGTTGGCCTGGTATATGCTGTCCACTAATTATAGTGGGCACCTTGCACCAGTCCAAACTACCCCTTATTGGAGATAGGTTAAAGACAACCTTTACTGAAAGCTATCCTAGTGGTACCTATGGAGAGCAGCCTTCAGGCTAAGTCTTGAAGGAATGTAAAGCAGCTTGTTTTACCAGTCTATAATCTCTTGAGTGACCAAATGAAAGAGGACCACACCAGGTATATATATAAAATATATGTATTTAGTCTTAAACACACCCCTCTAGTCTCTTTATGAGGCTAGAGTTCGAAATACATAAGTTACAAGTCAGTTATCAACAGTAATAGCACAAATACACGTTTGAGCCCTAGGCGTACCAAACCATATACCAATAAAGTGGTATAAGAACCACGACTGGGCTAGACACAAGGCCTAGAGCCTGTAGAAGTGCTTGGACCCCAAGTAACCACCCAAGGTAGTGACACAGGGGACCCACGGGGGCGCGTGCAGTGTGAGAACACAGCCGCGAGCCACCGTTAACTTCTATGGGGAAAGTCGTGGTTAGATTTTTAAAAGGAAAGGACACTTAGAAGAGGACTTGGAGCAAATCCCTTTAGAACTAGGCAGTTCTAGAGTCAATACCCACGGGAGCACCGGAGTACTCGAGTTACCTCACCCAGGGAAGCCGGGTGCATAGGTGTCTTTTGTCGTCGGATTTCGTCGTCGTTTTCAATGGCGATCTGCTGCAGCAGGCTGCTGGCGACCAAGTCAAAAGTGTCCGGGTGGATCCACGGGTGGATCAAAGATCTGAAGAACCTGAAAGCAGAGGGGACAGAGTCTGGGTCACTAGCCAGTGACCAGGAAGGCGATGAGCAGATGCCCACCGATATTGGGTGCTTCAGGTAGGTTGACGGTCATCTTGACTCTTCAGCCACGACGTCCAGGAGGCGTCAATGACAACCAGGAGCTGGATTCGAGCTGTCCCAGGACGTCTGTCGATTGCTGAGGTGTCGGCGACCGGATTGGACCCAACAAGCATTGGCAACGGCAAGTCACGTGGAAACAAAGAAAGGACGTTGATGCAGACCAGCAAGGTCTGAGGCACTCACCCAGCAAGGGTAAGTCAGGGCACGTCTGGAGCAACCAGGAAAGGCCAAGCAGAAGAAGAGTTGCCTTCGGGACGGCCCACTAGCCAATGGACTAGCGACCGCAAAGGAGCCTCAAGTGGATGCACTTGGAGCTGGCTCACAGGACACTCGTGGAGTGGAGGCCAATGATCTTCGGTGCAGTTGGTGCTGGAGGCGGGGGCTACTCGGAGCCCAAAGCACAACTTTGTGGGAGACCAGGAAGAGGATGCACTTACAAAAGTTCTTGGTGTCCAGGGGTCACAGTTCCACGTTACCCACGACAGCTACAGGCCTCAGCTTCACTGGGGACTCAGGGCAGCCTCGGGGAAGTCTAGAAATCTACCTCTGGTGTTGCAAAGACTTCAGCATCTGGTGGGAGCTTCAGCAATGCAGACCGGACTATTGCTTCTTAGGTGCCTGCCAAGCAGGGGAGTCACTCCTTGACCCCAAGGGAGATTCTTCAGTCCTCTAATCTTGAAGTAGAGCGTCGAAGGTCCAGGATTCAATGTCAGAGTTTCGTCCAGGGATATCTAAAGTCCTAAGGACTGGGGTCCCATACTTATACTAAGTTAGGGGGTTGGACATACTCTGGGGACCCACCTATGGGAGGGTCAGGGAAGAGGGGTGGTTACACCCATTCCCTTTGTCCAGTTTTGCGCCAGAGCAGGGGCAGGTAGCCCCTGCAACCGGTTTGAACTGGGCTATGCACAGGGACACCAAATGTGCCCCCAGTGCAGGACTTCAAAGCACCAGAGAGTGCTCCCGCCCAGCCCCAATACACATTATCCTGTCTGGGGAGGTGGTTACACCTCCCTTCGACAGGAAACCTATTGTCCAGGACTCCCCTGCCGGAGTTTCAGTCAGCTAATGGGGAAACAATGGCTCCTGTGGAATAATAATACAGTATTTCTGATGCAATTCTGCACAATGGCAATATACAGGGTTAGTAGGATGTCAAAAAGAAAGCTGGCCACTGACACTGAGGGAATAGTCAATGTGAATTTTTTTTTCGTTTATATAATAAATAAATGAAATAAACAATATATACATAGGGCTTGAGAATCACAATATGATTATACAACAAACAATGATTACAAATAGTGAACGGTGTCCCAGTGAAAAAAACATTGGAACCTAAACTAATAGTGACATAATACGTGACATATGTACAAGGTTTCACTTGGAAACATTTTGGCGACCATTAAATAATTCAAAATCAATTGGACAACACTTTATACAATCATAAGTGTTTGATAATAGTTCGCCTTTGTTAATTGTCGACGACGTTTCAACCCTATCTGAAGTACAGGGTCTCTTCAGGACCTAAAGGATGTAGGGACACCTAAAAGAAATGGGAGGATACTGTCAGTGTGTGGCCAAGGCAGTGGCTTGCAAAATTGGAGGTAAAGGCTTCTGAAAAGGGAGGGAGCGTACCTGAGGGGAGGCCTGCACTGCCTAATGTGAAAAGCAGTGTCACCGTGAAATAAGTGAAGAAAAAACTCACAGGGACCCGGCCGGGCACTGTGAAAGGTAATAAATGCATAATAGTTAGATCAGTGTACAATGGCATGGCTAATGTTTAATAGTAGATTCAAGATGTGGTAGCATGGATAATGTTTATAACAAGAACAAGCCACAAGAACTTACCCCTTGTGAGGGTAGTGTTAGGCAGAAAGGATGGCAGGGCCTGGATATCTCAGCGTTACTCGGGGCACTTGATATTCACAAGGTACAAGAACTGTATGTGAAAAACGAAAATGTCAAAAGCAGAAAATGTAATTCCTAGCAAATGATTGTGGGGTATTGGCGGGTAGCTGCAATGTTGCATTTAAGAAAAAGCTTAACCATGTGGGTTTCTCTGGCTGATCAGCAGAATGGCTGATCTAAGCTGCAGGCGATTGCTTCGTATATGGGCAATGAACGCCAAGGAAATAACAAGTGGAGCTCTAAAATAAGAAAATAGTCATAATGAGGACGGGCGCTAGATAAATAACCAAGGTCTTAAATGTAGAACCAAGGGCATTGAGGTCATCGTAGCAGAATTAGAAATTTCTTTTTCTTAAATGCAACATTGCAGCTACCCGCCAATACCCCACAATCATTTGCTAGGAATTACATTTTCTGCTTTTGACATTTTCGTTTTTCACATATAGTTCTTGTACCTTGTGAATATCAAGTGCCCCGAGTAACGCTGAGACGTGGGTCCCTTGCTCACTTTGCCACTGGATTCAAGCAAGCCTGGCTGATGACGGCTGAAATGCCAGAAACCGGTCCTAGGATGCTTGTTTCCGGTCCAGGGAAGACATGGCTTGGCAGTTCGGGCTGGACTGTTCCCATGAGGCACAGGGTCAGACTGATTTGCATATGGCCATGTCTGAACTGGGGTGGTGGAGTGAGCTAAAGAATGATGATGGATTAGACCCAGATCAGTTGACTGGGGTGAGTGTTTGATTGGCTCAAACGTTCCGTCCATCATCCCCTTTTGTATCGCTTTGGTCGCCCTAAGTTGGCGGGGGTATGCCCAGACGTGGGTCCCTTGCTCACTTTGCCACTGGATTCAAGCAAGCCTGGCTGATGACGGCTGAAATGCCAGAAACCGGTCCTAGGATGCTTGTTTCCGGTCCAGGGAAGACATGGCTTGGCAGTTCGGGCTGGACTGTTCCCATGAGGCACAGGGTCAGACTGATTTGCATATGGCCATGTCTGAACTGGGGTGGTGGAGTGAGCTAAAGAATGATGATGGATTAGACCCAGATCAGTTGACTGGGGGTGAGTGTTTGATTGGCTCAAACGTTCCGTCCATCATCCCCTTTTGTATCGCTTTGGTCGCCCTAAGTTGGCGGGGGTATGCCCAGACGTGGGTCCCTTGCTCACTTTGCCACTGGATTCAAGCAAGCCTGGCTGATGACGGCTGAAATGCCAGAAACCGGTCCTAGGATGCTTGTTTCCGGTCCAGGGAAGACATGGCTTGGCAGTTCGGGCTGGACTGTTCCCATGAGGCACAGGGTCAGACTGATTTGCATATGGCCATGTCTGAACTGGGGTGGTGGAGTGAGCTAAAGAATGATGATGGATTAGACCCAGATCAGTTGACTGGGGGTGAGTGTTTGATTGGCTCAAGCGTTCCAGTCCATCATCCCCTTTGTATCGCTTTGGTCGCCCTAAGTTGGCGGGGGTATGCCCAGACGTGGGTCCCTTGCTCACTTTGCCACTGGATTCAAGCAAGCCTGGCTGATGACGGCTGAAATGCCAGAAACCGGTCCTAGGATGCTTGTTTCCGGTCCAGGGAAGACATGGCTTGGCAGTTCGGGCTGGACTGTTCCCATGAGGCACAGGGTCAGACTGATTTGCATATGGCCATGTCTGAACTGGGGTGGTGGAGTGAGCTAAAGAATGATGATGGATTAGACCCAGATCAGTTGACTGGGGGTGAGTGTTTGATTGGCTCAAACGTTCCGTCCATCATCCCCTTTTGTATCGCTTTGGTCGCCCTAAGTTGGCGGGGTATGCCCAGACGTGGGTCCCTTGCTCACTTTGCCACTGGATTCAAGCAAGCCTGGCTGATGACGGCTGAAATGCCAGAAACCGGTCCTAGGATGCTTGTTTCCGGTCCAGGGAAGACATGGCTTGGCAGTTCGGGCTGGACTGTTCCCATGAGGCACAGGGTCAGACTGATTTGCATATGGCCATGTCTGAACTGGGGTGGTGTAGTGAGCTAAAGAATGATGATGGATTAGACCCAGATCAGTTGACTGGGGGTGAGTGTTTGATTGGCTCAAACGTTCCGTCCATCATCCCCTTTTGTATCGCTTTGGTCGCCCTAAGTTGGCGGGGGTATGCCCAGACGTGGGTCCCTTGCTCACTTTGCCACTGGATTCAAGCAAGCCTGGCTGATGACGGCTGAAATGCCAGAAACCGGTCCTAGGATGCTTGTTTCCGGTCCAGGGAAGACATGGCTTGGCAGTTCGGGCTGGACTGTTCCCATGAGGCACAGGGTCAGACTGATTTGCATATGGCCATGTCTGAACTGGGGTGGTGGAGTGAGCTAAAGAATGATGATGGATTAGACCCAGATCAGTTGACTGGGGGAGTGTTTGATTGGCTCAAACGTTCCGTCCATCATCCCCTTTTGTATCGCTTTGGTCGCCCTAAGTTGGCGGGGGTATGCCCAGACGTGGGTCCCTTGCTCACTTTGCCACTGGATTCAAGGAAGCCTGGCTGATGACGGCTGAAATGCCAGAAACCGGTCCTAGGATGCTTGTTTCCGGTCCAGGGAAGACATGGCTTGGCAGTTCGGGCTGGACTGTTCCCATGAGGCACAGGGTCAGACTGATTTGCATATGGCCATGTCTGAACTGGGGTGGTGGAGTGAGCTAAAGAATGATGATGGATTAGACCCAGATCAGTTGACTGGGGGTGAGTGTTTGATTGGCTCAAACGTTCCGTCCATCATCCCCTTTTGTATCGCTTTGGTCGCCCTAAGTTGGCGGGGGTATGCCCAGACGTGGGTCCCTTGCTCACTTTGCCACTGGATTCAAGCAAGCCTGGCTGATGACGGCTGAAATGCCAGAAACCGGTCCTAGGATGCTTGTTTCCGGTCCAGGGAAGACATGGCTTGGCAGTTCGGGCTGGACTGTTCCCATGAGGCACAGGGTCAGACTGATTTGCATATGGCCATGTCTGAACTGGGGTGGTGGAGTGAGCTAAAGAATGATGATGGATTAGACCCAGATCAGTTGACTGGGGGTGAGTGTTTGATTGGCTCAAACGTTCCGTCCATCATCCCCTTTTGTATCGCTTTGGTCGCCCTAAGTTGGCGGGGGTATGCCCAGACGTGGGTCCCTTGCTCACTTTGCCACTGGATTCAAGCAAGCCTGGCTGATGACGGCTGAAATGCCAGAAACCGGTCCTAGGATGCTTGTTTCCGGTCCAGGGAAGACATGGCTTGGCAGTTCGGGCTGGACTGTTCCCATGAGGCACAGGGTCAGACTGATTTGCATATGGCCATGTCTGAACTGGGGTGGTGGAGTGAGCTAAAGAATGATGATGGATTAGACCCAGATCAGTTGACTGGGGGTGAGTGTTTGATTGGCTCAAACGTTCCGTCCATCATCCCCTTTTGTATCGCTTTGGTCGCCCTAAGTTGGCGGGGGTATGCCCAGACGTGGGTCCCTTGCTCACTTTGCCACTGGATTCAAGCAAGCCTGGCTGATGACGGCTGAAATGCCAGAAACCGGTCCTAGGATGCTTGTTTCCGGTCCAGGGAAGACATGGCTTGGCAGTTCGGGCTGGACTGTTCCCATGAGGCACATGGTCAGACTGATTTGCATATGGCCATGTCTGAACTGGGGTGGTGGAGTGAGCTAAAGAATGATGATGGATTAGACCCAGATCAGTTGACTGGGGGTGAGTGTTTGATTGGCTCAAACGTTCCGTCCATCATCCCCTTTTGTATCGCTTTGGTCGCCCTAAGTTGGCGGGGTATGCCCAGACGTGGGTCCCTTGCTCACTTTGCCACTGGATTCAAGCAAGCCTGGCTGATGACGGCTGAAATGCCAGAAACCGGTCCTAGAATGCTTGTTTCCGGTCCAGGGAAGACATGGCTTGGCAGTTCGGGCTGGACTGTTCCCATGAGGCACAGGGTCAGACTGATTTGCATATGGCCATGTCTGAACTGGGGTGGTGGAGTGAGCTAAAGAATGATGATGGATTAGACCCAGATCAGTTGACTGGGGGTGAGTGTTTGATTGGCTCAAACGTTCCGTCCATCATCCCCTTTTGTATCGCTTTGGTCGCCCTAAGTTGGCGGGGGTATGCCCAGACGTGGGTCCCTTGCTCACTTTGCCACTGGATTCAAGCAAGCCTGGCTGATGATGGCTGAAATGCCAGAAACCGGTCCTAGGATGCTTGTTTCCGGTCCAGGGAAGACATGGCTTGGCAGTTCGGGCTGGACTGTTCTCATGAGGCACAGGGTCAGACTGATTTGCATATGGCCATGTCTGAACTGGGGTGGTGGAGTGAGCTAAAGAATGATGATGGATTAGACCCAGATCAGTTGACTGGGGGTGAGTGTTTGATTGGCTCAAACGTTCCGTCCATCATCCCCTTTTGTACCACAAACAGCATCAGAGGAGGGACTCCGAATGCTGCAGAGGGGCTCTGCTCATGCAGGGGCACCCTCTCACATAAAAACCAGGCACTCTGCCTTCAGGATTGTAAAGGCCTGCCATAGGAGTGACTTATAGGTTTATATGTGTGTGCAATGGTAGTGATATAGGTAGCCTATATCACAGTAAGGGGTGCATGCACCACCTTACCCAGGCTGCAGTAGCATACCTGTGGTGTCATTTTGGCTGGCCTTCCAGGGGTGGCATAATACATGCTTCAGCCCCTGGCAGGCCTCTGGGGTACCTATGCCCTGGGTACATAGTATACCATATACTAGGGACTTATAAGGGCACTCCAGATTCCAATCAAAGATGTACCTAAGGTACATGGAAACCATTTTAGAGAGGAAGCAGCTAGGCTGGGGTTCTGATTAGCAGGGCCCCAGCCAGACTAAAGTCGAAAAACAGTGAAGCATCAGCAAAAAGTGGGGGTACCCATGTGAAGCAGATCCTACTCTCCTACAGGTTGTATTTAAAAAAGAAAAATGTGGGACCACTGCCTGCTCTGAAAAAATGTTTGTACTATCATTCACAAAGGGGAAGGGGCCCCTTGGGGACCCCTTCCCATTTGCGAACGGTTACCACCAACTTAAAGTTAGTGGTAAAATGCAAATGTTTTGCTACTGCATTTCGGTCGCAAAACCTTGTTACATACCGCTGCAATTCAGTATTAGGAAGGTACGCCCTAAACACGCCCCTTCCTAACACTGAATCACAAACCCTATTTGCGATTTGGCAATAGGTAATGGGTTTGGTACATCAGAAAATGCTTTTTTTTCTGGTCGCAAATGGCACAATTATGTGAATCGGGCCATTTGCAAGCAGAAATAAGCTTCTTACATCTGGCTCTCAGAGTCAGTACTGATTTGCATAAGGTGGCCTCTGTCTGGAATCGTATTGTGGGTGAAAACAATGGGTTCGAATGTGACCCAGAACTGTCACCATGGCTATTTGCAACTATACCTCTCATCACATTTTGTGTCTTTGTACAAGGACTAGAAGTGACATCACACACCCTTTGTTACAAAGCAATTACAGAGTTAACCTAATGTGCCACTCTTAGCCACTGAACTGCTTCCAATTTTTTAATTTAAAGGAAGAGGAAAATACAGACGCCAAATGGGGCTTTTAGAATCCTGTTTAGTTTTGTTTTTATTGCTACTGCTTACTTTTTGACCCTTGAGACAAAGGGTAGCCAGGGCATCAAACAGCAACACTGATTTCACCTGCCACCCCTAAGTGACGTCCATGGTTTAGTGAGTCCTCTCATCAAGATGGTAATGTTGGCACAGCAAAACTATGAATTTTACTCAAAGAATACAGAGCATCTGCTTCACACAAGTGCTGTGCAAAACAGTGCCAGGAACATAGTTCACCCTGTCCAAAGGCGATAAGCGTGCAGAGCACCACTTGCTAAAAACCATATTGGTTGCATGTGAGAAAATTGATAGTAAATATATAATCTAACAGGAAAATTGATACTAAATATATCGTCTGGCAGGCATAGCCTTGCCTTAAAATGATTTGGACAAATATTGTCCTATTTGGTGGAGATATTTTATTAATTTCATTGGGGCGATTTTTTTGTAAGCAATATTTAGGACACAATATTTTTGTCAGACGATGCGCTGGTCACAATATTCGGGTACCATACCAAACATATTATCTCATCAATGCTGGAGCATGTAACCTACGCCAGAACCCATGCTGCACCACTGATATTGTTTCACATCAGTTCCCATACAAATCCAATTCCAAGCTGTCGCTGATAATTAAATCTGTGAGTGAGGTGAGTGTTTGTGCAACTGGAGAACTTCAAAGGAGTGCCATCTTCTATCTGTGTACTTAAACTGGCTTCAAAGTGTGCTGTGGGGCACAAACAAAGGATGCCTGATTGAATTGATGTCAGACTGGGTTGTGGAAAGTGGCCAATTATCAATAAAGTAAGCATTTCTTTTCACTTTACAAAAATCAACCAGCAATTAATTTACCTATCATTGTGAACTGTAGTGGGCATTCATGCTGAGAATTAAATGTTTACCAAATTTATGTTTGTAAAATGTTTTCTAACTTAGTTTAAAAATTGAATCAAAATGGGTGGGGCAGGGCTAAGGTTCGAGAGGGAGGCCTTACAGGGAGATTCCTGGTTGCTACATTTGAGCCATCTATCAACCAAAGGATTATTGAATATTAACCCATAATAGACACTGGGCTCTTTTCACTCCACATTATCACACTTTTCAAAGCAAGCACAGTGTTTCAGCTTTTTATTCCTTGTGTCAAGGGCAGGTCTTCTCGGCAATGCTTGGATAGACTTCTCCGTGCTTAGGAATGGCCTAATATCGGCAGAAACAACGCTAGACACCAGATTGCAACTGGAATTCTAGTATTGCTCCAGAAATATTATCCAGCAGGAGGTAAAAAAAACTGGAGACTATAAAAACCTCCCAGCTGTCCAGATTAAGCAGCGAGGCGAAGACCAAGAACCAACCAGCAGGACCTGGAGAAGGCTAAGAGTCCATGGAGTCCAGTGAGCAAGCAATCAAGCAATAACATTTGCGACGCTACTGGACTTGAATTGGCTTTCCTTTTATAGTGCAAAACTGGATGTGATGTAATTTTGAGGTAGTTCTGCCATCTTGGATTGGGCAAAGAATATGTGCAATCATTCAAATAAAAGTTAGCCCCATATAATAATCAATTTGGCATTTTGCGGGGATTTCCATATTCACATAATACAGGTTATGCAAATATAATATTTACTAAACAGTATTTTATTAGCCTTGGTCTTTAGAAAAAACACCTTCCTGCATGCAGCGTACCGGTGCCAAAATGCATGAGGAAATGGCCCCAGAATTCTTTGCACTATCGACTAACCCGACACACAAGGAAGAACAAAATTGCCTCTCTCAAGGACCCCATCGTATCCCAAGAGAATGAAACCGAGACATAGGCAGGAGCCTGCGGAAGAGAGGATCTGTGGCTGCCGCACCCAACTGCGGCCTGCAGAAGAGAGGAGCTGTGGCACCAGTGCCTGACCATGGTGTGATATGGTAAGGGGATAACCCTTACACCGTGTTGCAGCCAAGATGCACAGTTCAGGCTAGACAGAGAATAAAACATACCACATAATAATAATTTTGATTTATTTAGAGCATCAGGCCACAGTGTTTGCTATGTCTAGGGGCTGTAAATAACAGGTGTCAATAGTACCCAGTTCATTTTTACTAAATTAATGGTGACAGGTTGAGTTGGCCCTGATCAAAGTCATATTCATGACCCATACATATCATTAGATGTCTGCCACCGTGCTAGACCTCATTCTAACTTTAATTCTCACATTTGTAATGTAAGGCGATGAGATCAGCCGCGGCCAGTGCAGGTAAGAGTGGTGGGGCGTGGGGCCCGGTGAGGGGGGATTGTGGCGGACGATGACGAGGGAAAATTATTTACTTATTTAATTTTTCCTCGTTGTCGTCTGTTGAAATCCCCTCCCACCAGGCCCCACCGCTCTTACCTGCATGGGCCGTGGCTACATGACATGCCCTGTAAATGGCAGGGGTTGGTGTGATTGTTTAAAAAGAGGCATGTGGGTAGGTAGGCCACTCATTTGAGGAGGAAAAACATTCCTGAAACAGTCCCTAGCGGGACAATAGATATTCAATGATAAGATATATGTTTATGGTTTGTATGCTAAAGAACTGATCTTGGGGCATTGCTGCTATGATTGCTGTTACTTGGAAACTAAGACTGTGACCTTGACAATGCTGCCAGATTTAAAAACCACTATGTAGCCAAACGGGATCAAGTGATAAACAAAGAGAATAGACTTCAAGAACTTGTTTTTGAAGCATGCATTACGTTTGCACTTTGTGTGGAAAATTCGGAAAGCATAAAATACAATACTTATCTAAGGTAGTAAGTATAAAACTACAGAATAGGTAAAATTACCACTTGCTTGAATTTCTCTGGTAATCTGGTGAGTTGGTAAATAAATGATCATCTGGGCCTTGCGGGCTGAAAGCAACGAAATACAAGTTACATAAAGATTTTTTATTGGCCAGATAGAGGCCAACATAGTTTTAAATAGCACAAAAGTGGTAATCTGGGATTAGCCGCAAGTTCAGCTTGAAATATTGCACAAATGTATAACTGATCCTGACAGTAGAGGGTTCAATCATAGAAATGTTGTCTTGTGGGCATGATTTTGGCAGACACATATGGAAATTTATACAACTATATTTTTAACATTAAAATGAGTTGTCATTAAACTAACACTCTCTGTAGAACAGCTACAAAAAAAAACTTAAATTTGTCTTTGTTTTAGGGGGCACTTGTGGATGAACTGAACACATTTTATCTAGATGTCCAGATGGAATGTGAAGTATGTTTCAAAGACGTTTTAATTCTATTCTATTCTAAAACTCGTCTTTCGGGAATTACATTTGGAAAAGCATTCTTTAAACATGTGTTTGATACTAGAGGCAGAACACAAAATATTTATCACCACCACTATTTCATGCCTTGGTGGTAAGTTAAGACAGTGGGTTTTACAAACAGTTTTACCAGTATATTATAACATGTTTCCTGAGTTGGCAATGCATGATGAGAATGTTTGTGCATATTAGCTGTGTGGGTTTTTGTTGTGGTGGTGATGTGCCCTGTTGTTTTTTGTGCTGCTTTGCATTTTTGCTGGATTATTACAATGTGGTGTTGTATTTTACTGTTGTTGTTGTGTTATGATATGTCTTAGCTGCTTTATTGTCTTGTGCCCTGTTATGTTTTAATTGTGTCATGTCGCTTGGGTAAGTTATTATTCTGTTGTTTACTTTAGGTATTTCAACATATACTGCTATATTTCCAGCGAAAAACATCAGATGCCTTTGAAGTTCCTGTGACAAGCAACCACTTACCACTGTCTAGGGTGGTAAAATATAGATGTTCCAGCTCTTCATCTAGTTAAGACACCAGTCAGTCTAAAACTGTGCCAAAGACCTGCCTTAAATTACCCCCTTCAATGCTGACTTATTGTGATAGGGGCCTGTAAGTGCTAAGGGCCTGATTACGACTTTGGCGGTACTGCACCGACTTTGCGCCAGCACAGCACCGCCAAAGCTGTGCATGGTCCGCCCGCCAGATTATGAGTACAACTCGTGCATGTCGGGCTTTTATTTTGTCATTCCCACAGTGGTGCCCTGAAATCGCTAGGCTTTTCAAGGTGAGCTCACTGCCATGAAAAGGCTGGCAGTGGGGATACTCATAATATGCTGGGCGGGCAACGGTGGTCCCGACTTGCATTTTGTATACCCCTGTCCGCTGCGCCACTGCCAGAGTACGGCGGTTCCTTGGCACAACCGGCGCATTGGTGGCGGTCCGAATGGCCGCATCGGAATAGGGCAGCTGCAGGATTGCCACAACTGGGCCACTCCAAGTCTGGCGGTCATAGACCGTCAAACTCGTAATTTGCCCCTAAGATTTTAATTGCACCCATTGCTAACGTGCTGCAGGGCAGCATACTGAGTGACTCCAATAGTTGAACTTATATTGAGTTACCAACCCTTTTATAAAATCATTTCATCTCTGACCCCAGTTTCCTTGGTAGAAACAAAATATTTACTTGCTTCAATCTCTTGTTGGAAACCTAGTGCAAGATTTCCACTGATTTGCTTAGATATCAGAGCTTTGCAAAACCAACTCATGTTACTGGTTTCATTGCTACATCTCAAATTACTTGGTTTTATAATTCTGTTGAAGTGAAAATGTAAAACATTTACACGTTATGGAATATTTCTAAGCATCTCCTGACCCAAGGGAAAAACTTTATTGACTATTTTAATTTCCTGCAAGACTGGTTTCAGAGAAGGAAGGCTCTGAATGTTTGTCTCATCAATGTGCATTTCTTGTTGCAAGCTTGTAATTTAGCGTTGCTCCCAACACGACGCACATCAAAGCTGCAAATTTAATCCATCATATTTTTCCGTCTACCAATTTTGTTTATATTTACATTTATAGTTGTTTATATAGAGCAGACTTAACAAAAGGGTTTCAGAGTACTATACATCTAATGAGTGAAAGAATTAAAGATTGTTACACTATGTAACTGTAGTAACATAAATAAGTGCATATGGGCAAGAACACAAAATAATTTGTAGATTCCAATATACACTGCAGATTACACTGCGGATTACACTTTTCAATTTACAGTTGTATACCTTTGTTTCCAATGTATATTTACAATCCATATGAAAAAGAAGAAAGTTTGTAGGATTTTTTTTTCTATTTTTGACATCTTTGTTATACTTTGGATTACCGTTTAAAGTGTAATTTACATTATCACTTTACTGGTTTGTTACCGGAGTCAGCTACTTTTTTGCACAATAATATAATAATTCTTTCCATTACGGCCTGAATGAGATGGTTCCGATTCCACTACAATTATCTGATACATTGATAGTGTATGTCTAGGGTAGTAACAGCAACGTCGTCGGGGTGTTACATTTTATAAAGGTGGAGTGTTCGACACTGAAATGTGAGATTTTGCTGGGATCAACCATTCAGTTAGCAGTAACTAGTCAGCAAGTGTCAATTGAAGAAAAATAGCCTAAGGGGGACCCCTACACACAGCATCTGATATAGATCTTTTAATGCAATTTTGTGCATTGTGAAGTGTGCAAAATAGTTGTAGCTTTTATTGACCATAAATTCAAGGAAATTGTAAAGAACGTTGTTTTTTGTTCAGAAGTGTCAACGCTGAATGATTCCTGCCATACAATGCACATCCCTTATTTATATCTATTTCAATCATAAGCTCAAAGATGAATACATTTCCGAAAATCATGACTTTGTCTGTGGTGATTTAATTGTCCCATGTTAACTCTTTACGATCCTCTTACACTTGTGTCCAAAGGCAAATCACTAGAAGTTTTTTCACTGAATTATCAGTGGATTTGTTAATTAATAAAATAATATGGAGACTCATCATGGCCTTGTTGCCCCTATTTTATCAAGTGTAGCCCTGAGAGAGAAATGATAACAGCTGTGCCCTTTCTGTGATGCATTATGCAAACACCAAATTAATATTTCAGAATTTCTGCTAGACTACTGTATTAATGTATGCAATGTTTGCTGCATTTCATAGTGCTCTCTTTTTCTCGTCACTTGACATTCATGAAGCACACACTGCAAAGGATATCACTGACCAAGGAGAAGCTGTAGTTGTGTATGTATTGATTCATCGATACTCTTTTAAATCATCGAAATTGGCATAAATTACTTAATGACAGTGCTTGCAAAATGTCTTATTGTTAGCCATTGTTGCAGGGACAATCCATCTTTTAAATCAGGATCAGACGTGCTGTAAATTATTTTATTCTGCACCTATTTGATCAATTTAAGAAATATTATACCTCCCAACAACTGGTAGGAGCTTTGGACAGGAAAGATTATCCCTGCTTTAGTATAGGGAGTATCTGCAACTAGAAAAGGTATACTGTCTATAACTGACCCAAGCCCATCTAAATTAATATTCCAAAACAATAAAGCAGATTTGATTAACTGCCCAATACTCTTCTATATCTCGTTGTCCTATATAAGTGGGGAGTAGGTCATGTATTTTCTATTCTGGGACTTGATGTCCTGCTTTTATGATTGGAAAAGCAAAAAATCAAGATCCAGACTGCAAAGGATAAGGCTAGATCTGGAAACTCCTGATATTATTAGAAATGTGAGGTTCTAACATTGCTCCTTTGACTCTTTCCTTTTCTTGTGGGTGTAGGACACCTCCTGTGAGGCCGCAGCAGGTAAGGCATGTAAGCATAAAGCAGGTCAAACTACACATACACAAAAGGGGTGGGGGTGGTTGGTGAAGGATGTAACCCACGGGGGACACGCATAATTGAAATACTGCGCTCTCAGGTGAATACCGGGAAAGGAGCTACCTAAGATACTGCCAGCAAATAATGACCACAGTTCTTAAAATCCTTTGAATCGTTTGTGGATCCAGAACATTAATGGCCTTATTCCGAGTTTGGCGGGCTTCGTCTGGGACCGCCACCATTGCGGTCCCAGGAAGACTGCCATGACCATGGTGCACCCGCCCACCGGATTATGGGTGTAATCTAGGGCAGGCAGGCGGTGCTGTGGTGGTCCCATGGGCAGTATGTTAGGCTCATAGGAGAGCCTAACAAGCATACAGCTGCCGTGAGAGAGCCTGCAGCACGTTCCTGCACGGTGTGGCATGCACCAGGTTGTGCATGTCATACCATACAGAAACAAAGGTGAGATTCCAGGGGGGACAACGCACCCCCAGGGCCAGATTCAGCTAGGGGCCCTGTTAGGGCCCCCTTGCCTGTATTTCCGCCACCTTTTGCATGGCGGGGTCCTCGGCGTGAAATGGGCAGTGAAAACACGGGTCGTAATATGCTCGACTGTGCCAGCATCGGCACCGCCAGCTTATTCAGGCCCTTTGAAGACCGCAACCACAGCACGATCCTTGATCCCGGTGGAGGCAGCGGTCTTGTGGCGGTCCCACCGCCACACTTGTAATCGGGCAGACTGGTGGTGGTGGTTGGACCGCCACCATGAGTACAGCGGTCCCGGGACAGCCACACTCGTACTAAGGCCTTAAGTCAATCCATTAAGGCTCATCTGAACCATATCACTCCCAAAAGAGGACCTATTTAACAATTTTGAGTTAAAAAAAACATAACAAAGTTAAAACAATCCCTGTACTATGAAATGACGCAATGTCTGGTACAAAAAGTTGCCCTAGAGATACAAGAGTAAAGGAGACATTAAGCAAATCATTTAATTCATCTCATTGCAAATTAAAATTGTGTTGGACATGACGCTGAAAGCTCGTGCTAATGCGACATTCTAAAGCATGATCATTTGATTATCAGTAATCGAGCCCTACACTCACCTAATACACAATCTTCTGAATGCAGGTTTTAACTAGATTTTTCTTTCACCCTCAAAAAGTCGACAATACAAACAAAGGCCTTTGTCTAAACTGTGCAACTGAAAAAATACACAAGGCAACTAAAATGCAATACAGTTAGAGTGTTAGAACTTGTAAAAGTGGCAAACAAATATTTGGTTAATTTATGTTTTTACAAATGTCTTTTTGGTGTATTGAGTTAGTAGTCTGCAAATAAACTGTAGTTGCCTGTTTTCAATTATTACAGGTCATTTTATTATCCCAAAGCTGATTTTCAGGTAAGGTATTTATGGCGAGGTACACTAACCAAAGATGTTTCCAACTTAATGCATTTTTCAAAGGGAAGCAAAATAATTGACTACCAAAATAGCGACAATGTAAATATATATAAAGAAGTATAGGTTTACTATACTTAACTCCCTATTTGTGTACCTTCACAACGTATACATCTTCAAGGTGCACAGATCTGGAGGTAAGAATAGAAAATCTATGCTTACCTACATATACTTAGCAAACACAAGGAGATGATGGACGGAGCGCTGAAACTTTTCAGACACGCCCCCCCAGTCACAGATCTGGGTTGAATCCATCATTGTTCTTTAGCTCACTTCGCCACTCCAGTTCAGACCCAGCTATATGCAAATCAGTCTTGACCCTGTGCCTCATGGGAACAGTCCACCCCAAATTGCCAAGCCAGATCTTCCCTGGACCAGAAACAAGCATCCCGGGACCGGTTTCGGGATAACACCCCTCATCAGCCAGGCTAGCTTGAATCCAATGGCAAAGTGAGCAAGGGACCCACGTCTGGGCATACCCTGCCAACTTAGGGCGAACAAAGCAAACACAAGGAGCTGATGGACAGAGCGCTGACACTTTTCAGACTCTCACTCCCAGTCACAGATCTGGGTTGAATCCATCATCGTTCTTTAGCTCACTTTGTCACCCCAGTTCAGTCCCAGCTATATGCAAACCAGTCTTGACCCTGTGCCTCATGGGAACAGTCCAGCCCAAACTGCCAAGCCAGGTCTTCCCTAACCCGAAACAAGCATCCTGGGACCGGTTTTGGGGTAACACCCCTCATCAGCCAGGCTAGCTTGAATACAGTCGCAAAGTGAGCAAGGGATCCACATCTGGGCATACCCTGCCAACGTAGGACGAACAAAGCAAACACAAGGAGATTATGGACGGAGCCTGAAACTTTTAAGATACTCACCCCCAGTCACAGATCTGGGTTGAATCCATCATCGTTCTTTAGCTCACTTCGCCACCCCAGTTCAGATTCAGCTATATGCAAATCAGTCTTGACCCTGTGCCTCATGGTAACAGTCTAGCCCGAACTGCCAAGCCAGGTCTTCCCTAGAGCAGAAACAAGCATCCTGGGACCAGTTTCAGGGTAACACCCCTCATCAGCCAGGCTAGCTTGAATCCAGTGGCAAAGTGAGCAAGGGAACCACGTCTGGGCATACCCTGCCAACTTAGGGTGATGGATTCAACCCAGATCTGTGACTGGGGGTGAGTGTCTGTAAAGTTTCAGTGCTCCGTCCATCATCTCCTTGTGTTTGCTACCAATATATACTTACCTACATGATATTTTGGTTATTTTTGCTACAATAATCTTGTAGTATATATAATATTGCTGTAGTTGATATTCTAGCATATGACATGATTAATCTAGTCAAAATAGTAGCTAATTATTAGGGCTATATCAGTGCTTAATTTATAAAAATAAAATGAGCGCCAGCGCTCAAAGATGTGCTGAGAAGCATGTGGCGGGGGCTATTAAATGTCGGGGTGCTGAATACTAAAGCTGCGTCATGTGCATTCTATCTCATGCCTCGTAAATCTATTGCCAGGTAGTCCTTGCCCTTTTATCCCACTCTTGCAGGTTCCTGCTTTATCCCTTTTTGTCGGTTTTTCTGTCTTTCTCTTCCTCCGTCTTTCCACTCTGTGTGTTTTTCCCTCTCATGCTTTCAGAAAATGTCTGATGAGGAACAATAAGTGAAGGCCCCCAAAAATGAGTGTCAGTGGACCCCACTGGCAGCCACATGCTCAAATTAAGCACGAACTGTATGTAATATTTATTACATGAGCAGCACAATATCATGGTTACAATATCGACCTACAAAAACATTGCTTCCCTAATATCAACTACCACTATATCATCAAGGTAAGTAGATGTGGAGTTAAGAATAATAATTTTATACTTTCCTAGATATACTTACTTCGAACATATGTCAGTAGTTAATATTGTGGATGCAGTATTTTTTGGGGTCGAGATTATGACTGTGATATTGTGATATAGAACAGTCTTGTGTGGAGCCATCTTGTTCGGCTGCCTGTCCCCAGCTAGGTTTGCTGGCATTTGGTTTTTTTACCCTTGAAACTTTCGAGAGGCTGGTGTAAGACAGTATTATAATTATTACCTGAAACCTAGGTCAGAGTTTGGAATACCAGCTGCTTCGGAGTTGCTGAGAGAGGGATTATATCCTAAACAAGTAGCCAAAATATGGGTGTGTGTATGATTTCTCCATACATAGCATTTGCAGTGCATAATTTGTAAAAATAAAACATAAATGGAGCCCAAACGTTTTCAGGACGCCTTCACCCTCTTCCCCAAATGCCACTGCCCACTACTATCATCACTTGCACTGCCTTCTTCCATCAACTACCCAGCCCACTTTAATAATGGACAATGCCTAAATATGATTTAATGCGAGCGAACCTGCCTTCTTTAAGTGGGTTTCTGGGGTTCTCCCCTAAAGAAGATTTTTCAAAATTGGGGTCCATTAGTCCTTTTCTTGCTTATATATTTAAACACCCCCAAATCTCACTTGTATTTTCCAAAAGTCATATTGTAAAATAGCAGCTCAGGACTCAGGGTGGGTACTTGCAAGTTCCAGTGCCATGATAGAGAAGGGGAAAATGGTATCAGTACACTTTTTATTTTGTTTTTTTACATAGTCAATGATTCTACGAAGGTTTGAGCCATCATAAGCGTCACATAGCATAACCCGCTCTCACAGCACCTGTAATCTAACTTTTTCCATGTAGAAAAAACCTACCCATGCAAGCACACATTTGATGCAAGATTCTTAAACTACCCACTGCACTTTATTTTCTCACGCCTAGCTGCAACTGCAAGTCACATTCTACATACTTGGAGCACCATGCTAACCATGAAGCAATGACAATATGTATATATATCTATATATATATCTATATATATATATATATATATTATCTACTGGCGGTCGCCAGTAGATAGTTATAGTTACAACCTATTATCCATAGGAAATCCGCGACATTCTATTTGAAATAACTCTCTTGCCGGTTGACGTATCTTCGCGAAATTTTCAAACTTCGTGGGGCGCTCCGGTCCGCTCCTACCCTGAAAGTCTCGGGGTGATACGTCAAGCGGGGGCCGAGAAAAAGGGGTCCCAAAACGCGTTTTCCCCATGCATTTTCCCATAGGAAACTTTAGACACGGCTACAGCCCGAACTGCTGAACGGAATTACACCAAATTTGGCAAAGAAGTAGTTCTTGGTTCAGAAAGAACCCTTTTTGTTAAATGGTGTAAATCCGTTCAGTAGTTGCTGAGAAAATCAAAAAGTAAAAGTACATATATATCTATGGGCACGGAGGATTCGCGCACCCTGAGCGCACCCTGCGCGCACCGTCCCGATCACGAGCTGCATGTTAATTGGCTGTCAGCTGGCTGTCAACATTCCGATTCAGGAAATGTTGGCAGCCATTTTGTCCCTCGGTAGAACCGAGGGACAGAAACAAGTGCGCAAAGCGCACAAAGGGGGAGGGTAGAAACACCCTGACCCCTAGGTTTGCTCAGGGGGTCCCACAAGGACCCCTGGGCAAAAAAAAATAAAAAAATTTTAAAAATCGGCAGGATGCGCTCAGGGTGCGCGAATCCTGCCGAAAAAATCAAGCGCGGTCTCCCGCGCTCGATGTTAGTGGCCCCCGGGTGGCCCAAGTCCCGGGGGCATGGTGGGGGATAATTTAATGTGTGGGGGGCCTCAAAGGGCCCCCAAGCCCCAGGGACCGCCACCCCCGGGGCTTTTTAAAAAATGGTGCGGGAGGGCTCTGAGCCCTCCCGCAGCCCCGAGGACCACCACCTCCCGGGGCTTTTTAAAAAAAAATTATTAAACCTGTGTGGGGGCTCCAGCCCCACACACGCCCGGGACCACCACCTCCCGGGGCACTAAACATTTTAATATGGGGGTCCGTTACAGACCCCCAGAGCCCCGGGGACCACCACCTCCCCGGGGCTGTGTACTGAATGGGAGGGGGGCCGCGCGGCCCCCTCCTGGAGCCCTTGATGGCCCTGGGGACCACCACCCCCCAGGGCCGGCTCCTGCAGTGTCCCGGGGTGCCTACCCCGGGACACTGCTGTTTGCAATGACAGGACGGGAGCCTCGCGGCTCCCGTCCTGTCATTGCAAACTTGCTTGGATATTGGAAGAGAGAGCAGGAAACCTGCTCTCTCTTCCAATATCCAAAGCCGATTAGCTTTACACATGGGGAGCAGCATGTTAGCTGCTCCCCATGTGTAAAGCAATGCCGGCACCCTAGGGACGCGGGGAGCCGGCGGGACTGTGGGGGATTGGGGACCCCCACAGTCCCCAACGAGAGGCCAGGCCCCGGGGGATGGGGTCCCCGGGGCAAGTAGTGGCCCGGGAGGGGGCCACGCGGCCCCCTCCCCAAAAAAATAAATAAATAAAAAAAAAAAAAACGGAATGGCCGGCCCCGGGGATGGGGTCCCCGGGGCCTTAAATGGCCAGAGGAGGGGGCCACGCAGCCCCCTCCAAAGAATATAAATAAAAACGAGGCCATGCCCCGGGGATGGGGTCCCCGGGGCCAATACAGGCCCAGGGAAGGGGGGCCACGCGGCCCCCTTCCCGTTTTTTTAAATTACAAATTAAAAAAAAGGGGTAAGGCCCTGGGGGATGGGGTCCCCAGGGCATAAAAACAGGAAAAAGGAAGGGGGCTACACAGCCCCCTTCAGGGGACAACATTTTTTTATTTTTTTTAAAACGATCGGCCCGCAGGCCCCGCCCCCTTCCTTCACCACTCTGCAAACGCGCCTCCTGGCGCGTTTGCAGAGGAGAACGAATTCCCCTTGAATACTGGGGGTCCCTGGGGGCCAACTAGCCCACCAGGAACCTCCAGTATGCGCCAGGGAGCTGCGTTGCAGAGAGGTGTAGAGAGGCCACACCCCTTTTACACCTCTCTGCAACGCAGCTCTGTGGCGCTTTTGGAGGTATATGGTGGGCTAGTTGGACTCCGGGGACCCTCAGGATTCAAGGGGACTTAATCCCCCAACTTAAAACGCGCCACGGGGCGCGTTTGCACAGTGGTGAAGGGAGGGGCGGGGCTTCAGGTGACATGTGTGCAAACAGGCCCCGTGGCGCGTTTTAAGATGGGGAATTAAATCCCCTTCAATCCTGAGGGTCTCTGGGGCCAACTAGCCCAACAGGTACATCCAGAAAGCGCCACAGAGCTGCGTTGCAGAGAGGTGTAAAAGGGTGTGGCCTCTCTACACGTCTCTGCAACGCAGCCCCTGGCGCATATTGGAGGTTCCTGGTGGTCTAGTTGGCCCCTAGGGACCCTCAGGATTCAAGGGAACTTAATCCCCCAACTTAAAACGCGCCACGGGGCGCGTTTGCAAAGATGTCACCTCAGGCCCCGCCCCTCCCTTCACCATTGTGCAAATATTCCTCTAAAATCAGCCGAAATAGGAATTCCGATTTACTCACCTGTTATAAGGAGAGACCTCAGTGCTGTATCTTTCAGCCCAGTACTGGTCCTGAAAAGTAATTTTAACCGTACTTACCGGTAACTTGAATTTCCTTCATAGGCTAACATTGACTGGTTTCACTTGGAAATTCTTCTAAGTGTGGAGTTTTGGAACTTTAAAATATTCCTCTAAAATCAGCCGAAATACGAATTCCGATTTACTCACCTGTTATCAGGAGAGACCTCAGTGCTGCATCTTTCAGCCCAGTACTGATCCTGAAAAGTAATTTTAACCGTACTTACCGGTAACTTGAATTTCCTTCATAGGCTAAAATTGACTGGTTTCACTTGGAAATTCTTCTAAGTGTGGAGTTTTGGAACTTTAAAATATTCCTCTAAAATCAGCCGAAATACGAATTCCGATTTACTCACCTGTTATCAGGAGAGACCTCAGTGCTGCATCTTTCAGCCCAGTACTGGTCCTGAAAAGTAATTTTAACCGTACTTACCGGTAACTTGAATTTCCTTCATAGGCTAACATTGACTGGTTTTCAGCAAAAAAGTTTCAAAGTGTTTTTTTCACAAACTACAAATATTCCTTAAAAATCGCCTGTATGACTTAAACGCATTCTTTCAACTGTTTACAGGAGATGCACCAGTGCGGGATCCAGGATCCAACACTGAGTAAGAAAAAGTAACGATAACAGTTTTTACCTGCTAAGTGAATTTCCTTCCATAGGATAACATTGGTTATTCTATGAGAAAAAGTTTCAAAGTGTCAACTTTTAAAATACAATAATATTCCTTAAAAATCACGACTGTAACCAAAACGCTTTTACTCAACTGTTTACAGGAGATGTACCAGGACTGAATCTAGGATCCAGTCCTGTGGTTACAAAAGTAATCCATAAAGTAACTAATTGCATTTAACTAGAAATTCACATTGAGCTGAATGTTGCATTGTGTTTGAAAATGTGTTGCCCATTGCAACAACTGTAACTACTGTACTTAAAAGTCTATTGCCTATCTGCAAAGTATTTAAACTAAAGTAATTCATTCTGAGAAAGTATTTTTGTAATGTAATGTATAATGTAATTACAATGTAATTTGACAAATAAAATATGTAAAAAAAATTGTTTCTAAAAATGTAGTAAATCAGTATGAAAAAAATTAATATAACAATTAATACATTTAAAAATTGTCATTTACAAAACCTTTGAAATTCACTGAAAAAACCATAGGTTTCAGGCACGTTATAGTTAGAAATTAGCATTTAAAAAACCTTTGAAATTCACTGAAAAAACCATAGGTTTCAGACACGTTATAGTTACAAATTAGCATTTAAAAAACCTTTGAAATTCACTGAAAAAACCATAGGTTTCAGACACGTTATAGTTACAAATTAGCATTTAAAAAACCTTTGAAATTCACTGAAAAAACCATAGGTTTTAGGGACAGTTATAGTTACTTGGACATTGCACTCGTACAAAACCCGTGAAATTCCCCGTTATAGTTAGTTCAGCTAACTATAACTCGCGCCCGCAATGCACTGCTGATGACGTCACATATTACATCACTCATGACATGGTCAGTGACATCACTGATGACATCACTGATGACATCTCAAATGACATCACTGATGACATCATCCACGTGATAATCTGATGCACCTCCTCACACCCTAATATAACCTTTGATACACCCACTCTAAATTACAGACTGCCATTCGCAAAACCATAGACACTCCAACACCAATAACTACATACCCACTCACTGATTCTTAGGTCTACACACACACATCCACTCACTCACCCGTACAGTCACTCATACTTACGGTCACTCAGTACAGGACTATCATATGCACTCTTACTCCTATATAGACACTCAAACAACGCCACTCATCCATAGAGATACTCACACACCTAGTCAGTCATGCAAATAATTAAACACACTGCCATTTACTCACCTATACAGTTATACACACACACCAGCTCACTTACTCATACAAATAGTAGCACATTGTTACGCTCTTATACAATCACTGATACAAGCACACTAATCATCCATACAGCCACTATCACAATCACTCACTCTTGCTTATAGCTATTTATATACTCCAACACACATATATACTGCCTTTCACATATGTAGTTACTCATACATGTACCACTGGGACATACATTCACTCACTAACACACTCTTACACACACTTACCTACCCATACAGTCTATCACAGATGCACTCTTGAAACCATCCACCCAGTGAATCACCCACTCACACATCTATGCACAGAGTTGCACACACCCCTCCCACACAAACACTCAGGCACCCATACAGATACTCAGACAAGCATTCAATAACTCATATAGAAAATCATTTAGCTATTCACAAACACATGCAGCCACTTACACAGCAACAGACAGACGGATACAGACATACACCCAGTTTAGTCACTAACCCATGCATTCAGTAAGATACGTTAAATCACTCACTTATAGAGTCAGTCACGCACCTACTAAATCATCCATACAGACACTTACACACCCACTCATTCTTCAATACGTCTTTTCCTATATATTTTAAAAATATTTAAACTTTACAGAAACACACAGTCACTGGATGATGTCATCAGTGATGTCATTTGAGATGTCATCAGTGATGTCATCAGTGATGTCACTGACCATGTCAGGAGTGATGTAATATGTGACGTCATCAGCAGTGCATTGCGGGGGCGCGAGTTATAGTTAGCTGAACTAACTATAACGGGGGAATTTCACGGGTTTTGTACGAGTGCAATGTCCAACTAACTATAACTGTCCCTAAAACCTCTGGTTTTTTCAGTGAATTTCAAAGGTTTTTTAAATGCAAATTTCTAACTATAACGTGTCTGAAACCTATGGTTTTTCAGTGAATATATATATATATATACATATTATCTACTGGCGGTCGCCAGTAGATAGTTATAGTTAGGACCTAGTTTCCATAGGAAAAGCGTTTTTTGTTTTCCCAATAACTTTGGCGTCGGTTGACGAATCTTCGCGAAATTTTCAAAACTAGTGGGGCGCTTTTTAAGTTGGGGAATTAAGTCCCCTTCAATCCTGAGGGCCCCTGGGGGCCAACTAGCCCACCAGGTATCTCCAGTAAGCGCCACAGGCCTGCGTTGCAGAGACATGGTCCAGGCCACGCCCCTTTTTACACCTCTCTGCAACGCAGCTCTGTGGCGCTTACTGGAGGTACCTTGTGGGCTAGTTGGACCCCAGGGACCCTGAGGATTCAAGGGGACTTTATCCCCAACTTAAAACAGCGCCACGGGCGCGCGTTGCACAGTGGTGAAAGGAGGGGCCGGGGCCTGAGGTGACATGTGTGGAAACACGCCCTGTGGCGCGTTTTAAGTTGGGGAATTAATACCCCTTCAATCCTGAGGGCCCCTGGGGGCCAACTAGGCCACCAGGTACCTCCAGTAAGCGCCACAGGCCTGCGTTGCAGAGAGGTGGTCCAGGCCACACCCCTTTTTACACCTCTCTGCAACGCAGCTCTGTGGTGCTTACTGGAGGTACCTAGTGGGCTAGTTGGACCCCAGGGACCCTCAGGATTCAAGGGGACTTAATCTCCCAACTTAAAACGGCCACAGGGCATGTTTGCACACATGTCACCTCAGGCCCCCCCTCCCTTCACCACTGCGCAAACGCGGCCCGTGGCGCGTTTTAAGAGGTAGTTTTAATCCCCCTGCCCTATTATGTACTAGGGCCTTACAGAGGAGGTCATGCTAATCACAGGGGTACCTCACGCATAGTGTTCCCTAGTGTATGTAGGTGTTTTCACTGTATTCTAAGTGTCTTTTAGCATAGCACTGACTCTAGGCCTGGTTACTCAGAGTCAGTTACCACCAGTACCCGTCTGAAAAAGTTGTGGGCACAGGATGATTTTGCAACAAGGCCTCTTTCTGCTCCTCTGTTGGTTCTTTCTGCACATGTCTTGCTTCTTCCTGAACTTTTCTTCGTCTTTGTGGACTTCTGTTGCTTCTTTCTGCATTTCTTTTGCTTCTTTCTGTGCGTTTTTTCTTCTTTCTTGACATGTCCTACCTCTGTAGGCATAGCTAGAAACTAGCATTTAAAAAACCTTTGCAATTCACTTAAAAAACCATAGGTTTCAGGCGCGTTATAGTTAGAAATTAGCATTTAAAAAAGCTTTGAAATTCACAAAAAAAAACATAGGTTTCAGGCAAGTTATAGTTAGAAATTAGCATTTAAAAAACCTTAGAAATTCACTGAAAAAACCATAGGTTTTAGGGAAAGTTATAGTTAGTTGGACATTTCACTCATACAAAACCAGAGAAATTCCCCCGTTATAGTTAGTTCAGCTAACTATAACTCGCGCCCCGCAATGCACTGCTGATGACGTCACATATTACATCACTCATGACATGGTCAGTGACATCACTGATGACATCTCAAATGACATCACTGATGACATCATCCAGTAACTGTGTGTTTCTGTAAAGTTTAAATATGTTTAATATATATAGGGAAAGGCGTATTGAAGAATGAGTGGGTGTATAAGTGTCTGAATGGATGATTTAGTAGGTGCGTGACTGACTCTATAAGTGAGACATTAAACGTATCTTACTGAATGCATGGGTTAGTGACTAAACTGTGTGAATGTCTGTATCCGTCTGTCTGTTGGTGTGTAAGCGGCTGCATGGGTTTGCGAATAGCTACATGAGTGTCTATATGGGTTATTGATTGGTTGTCTGAGTCTCTGTATGGGTGCCTGAGTGTTTGTGTGGGTGGGGTGTGTGTGACTCTGTGCATAGATGTGTGAGTGGGTGATTCACTGGGTGCATGGTTTCAAGAGTGCATCCTTGATGGACTGTATGGGTGGGTGAGTGTGTGTATGGGTGTGTTAGTGAGTGAATGTATATCTCAGTGGTACATGTGTGAGTAACTACATATGTGAAAGGCAGTATATATGTGTGTTGGAGTATATAAATGGCTATAAGTGAGAGTGTGTGATTGTGAGAGTGGCTGTATGGATGAGTGTGTGCTTGTATCAGTGATTGTATAAGAGCGTAAGAATGTGCTAGTATTTGTATGAGTAATTGAGCTGGTGTGTGTATAACTGTATAGGTGAGTAAATGGCAGTGTGATTAATTATTTGCATGACTGACTAGGTGTGTGAGTACGTCTATGGATGAGTGGCGGTGTGTGAGTGTCTATGTAGGTGTATGAGTGCATATGATAGTCCTGTACTGAGTGACCATAAGTATGAGTTACTGTATGGGTGAGTGAGTGGATGTGTGTGTAAACCTAAGAATCAGTGAGTGGGTATGTAGTTATTGGTGTTGGAGTGTCTATGGTTTTGAGAATGGCAGTCTGTAATTTAGAGTGGGTGTATCAAAGGTTATATTAGGGCGTGAGAAGATGCATCAAATTATCACATGGATGATGTCATCAGTGATGTCATCAGTGATGTCATTTGAGATGTCATCAGTGATGTCATCAGTGATGTCACTGACCATGTCATGAGTGATGTAATATGTGACGTCATCAGCAGTGCACTGCGGGGGGCGAGTTATAGTTAGCTGAACTAACTATAACGGGGGAATTTCTATGGTTTTGTACGAGTGAAATGTCCAACTAACTATAACTTTCCCTAAAACCTATGGTTTTTTCAGTGAATTTCTAAGGTTTTTTAAATGCTAATTTCTAAC